>VWZW01002671.1:194435-240280 GCA_013397115.1 Edolisoma coerulescens
AACCAATTGTAGCGAGGAAGGGATAATTGGCAAATCACTTTTGAAGAGTAATTGTCAGGAGCTTCTTAGCATCAGAATAGAAGGGGATCTTAAATGAGATATCTTGGTTATGTTTCTGCTTCTATTTCAAATACAACCACTGACTTGTTTTGGTAAAAAAAGTATAACTAAATGCTTGTGAATAACAGCAGGGTAAATGTAGAAGCATTTCGGTGAACAGAGGTGGAATCTAAAATGGTCTTGAAAAAAATGGAGAGATGTGAATTTAGGAGGAAAAAAATTAATTTGCAGACATACCATATGCTATGCCAAGGATTAAGAAGTCAAATCATAGAATCATAGAATGTCTTGAGTTAATGACCATTCAGTTCCAACCCCATGCCATGGGCAGGGACACCTTCCACTAGACCAGGTTACTCCAGGGCCCATCCAACCTGGCCTTGAGCACTTCCAGGGATGAGGCATCCACATCTTCATAGCTTTTCTGGGCAAAATGCACAAATGTAAAAATGTTTGGCAGGATATCAGACACAATTCCGGTGCTGAAAGGGGACCTCGCACTCCCTATAAAGCAATGGTGTGATGTTGTGCAAGAAGAGTAGAACTCCTTTGGGAATGTCTTGATAGGACCAGTATCAGTCAGGCAGAGCAAACTTTTCAAGGGAAGTCAGTGCTAGCAGGGTCAAGAGCTGTAGCTGATTTTGGACACCACACTTCACAAATTGTAGATATCACCTGGTAATAGTCCTGGTAGATCAACAAGAATTACAAGAGGGTTTGAACATTTGTTATATCAGGAGAAATTGGGTAAATAACCCTCTTCTGTTTCAGCTACTGCAAACACTTCTCCATCTCTCAGACAGTTCTCTGATTCCCAGAGGCAAAGCAATGCTCAGATTCCACTCTTGATATTTTGACCATCCTGACTTCTTCCTTAAAGACCTTCCTCAGAATACCCAGGCAAAATTCCTTCTTGTTGCTTTCCACGGAAGGTCTGCATTCATTGCTTCTCCACACTCATCTGCCCGTGCCTCATTGAATTTTGGATGCCCTCTGCTCTGTTCCTCATAGGATGAGGGTCCCTTCTGCCCAGCTGCTACCCTAATCCCCTCAGGGGGATTCCTCTTTTATGTCTCTTATTGGTCTGACTGAAGAATGAATCGCACTTCTTAACTTCAGGAATGAAAATCAAACATCTTAATTAGACCTACATTTACCAAGTAAATCCTTCTCAGTCCTTCTCAGTTAAAAGAAAGGGAACAATTACTATCTTCTGCAGGGCCAGGAGTTGGGTTTTGATGATCCTAGTGGGCCCCTTCCAGTTCAGGATATTCCTATGATTATATGATATTCCAGCAGATGATCTGATACTCCAAAGGTCCAAGCCCTAACTTGGGTACCTCAACTAAATGCATAAAGTCAAATGCTGTAACTCCACCCCAAAATGTCCTTAAGTCATCCAGGTGGACTTCATCCTTCAGTGGAACCTTCAGAGAAGTTCTTTTTTTTTGCAAGGATGCTTTTAAGAAATCTAGAATATCATCACACAACTCACCATGTTCCCAACTCTCTTAGAAAAAAAAAAAAAAAAAATACTTTCCTGCCCTAACATCCATGTCTTTTCATTTAAATAACAGGACCTCCTCAAGATAGGGAGCTTTCAAGAACTGTCACCTTACAAGCACACAGAAACATTTAATAAGTAATACATTTCAAAAATTCCCATTTCTCCCTTATCTTCAGCATTCTTGTCCACATAATATATAAACTGTTTTCTGTTTCCATTCTTCCTCCCTCTAAAAGCTTATTTTCCCTTACAAACCCAGAATATATGTAATTTGACATATATTTCCAACATTTCCAGAATAACCACTCCAAGTTACTGTAAAACCCAAACCTTTAAGATAATCCCCTGCTAATCAACCATGAGAGTCTCTGTTCCAGAAAAGACTCTCCAAAAGCATCACACACTAATATTTAAGGAAATATATTTGCAACACAAAATTTTGAGTAAGTGCAGTGAAAAGACATTAACTGCAGGCAACACCTCTTCATATGTGAACTTTTCATCCTCAGCAAGAAATGTAGCCTTGTGGACAGGGAGAAGTCAGGTTTCCAACCCAACTCTGCAGATGATTTACTGTCCAGTCTCTTGGTTAATTCAGTTATAAACTCTGCTTATTTCCTGCTGTGTAAATCAGAAGGGATATGAACTTAAAAATCTCATCAGAAGTGGAAGGTTCTCCATGGTAAAGGAATTAATATTTCCACATTGGCACTACTCATCCAGTTTTCTGTTTAAACTATTATTGTCTGGATCTGAGTGAGATGCCAGTCAAAAAGTCACAAGAATTAATGATAATTCTTCATAGAGTTGTAAATCAGAAAATTCAGCACTGGAATATAAAAGATCTGATTCTGAAATAAAATGGTTGCAATACATAACTTTAAAAAGTTCTGAAAAGGAAACAAGCACTGGTAGCTAAGCATGTAACCTAGATTTTCCTAAAATTTATTCTTGAATGTAGGAACATAAATTGTAACTAAATTGCATTTTACACCAAATTGTCATTTGGCATCTTTGCTCTAGAGGGCTTATTTCCCATGCCAGTCTGTTCTGTAGGGTTTGATCAATAAAAATCCCCAGATATTTTGCAAACAGGGAAAAAAAATAACAATGTGTTATAAATCAGAGGATAGGAAATGAAGAAAATTCATCAGGTGAACTACAGGGCACATGACAAAAACTGTGACTGGCAATAGTAGGGACAATAAAGAAGAATTTTCCAGGTGTGCAGAAAAAAAACCAAACCAAAACCACCTTAAACTAGAATCTATTATTGCAGGTGAAATGAAAGAGTATCAATGATAAAGCTGAGGAAAAAAAGAAATGGTAAGGTGACATTTAGGTGACAATTCAGTGACATGAAGGTCCACTCTTTGTGAAGAAGCCAGATGATGTAGTCAGATCAAAAAAAGGGATGGCCCAGGTAATTACAGGCCTGTCAATCTAACATTGATCTTAGTCAAAAGAGTGGAGCAACTCATATAGGACTCTATTAATAAAGAATTAAAGAAAATTAATATAAATCAGTATCAATCATCACTGGCTTCTGGAGAAGAGGCCTCATTAAATAAATGTTATGTCCCTGTTGGTGAGGATCTAGGACAAGTTGGTGTGATGAAGCCAATTACGTTAAATTAATGTCTGGATTGGTACAATGAATCCCCAGGGCACAAATGATACCAAGAAAACGATGGCCAAGCACTCTGGTCTCTGGATGTCCCAGTCATCAGGAAAATATCCCACAAGAAAATGCTGATGTGGTTTTCCTACAGACAAATGGCTCCTCTGAGTATTTCTATCAGCAAACTTGACAAATCTATCACGTTGGATTGATTGTTGTGGGACCCTTGTTAGGTATCAAGGGATGTCCATAAGATCAAAGCAACCAATGGGGACAAATGGACATCCAGACATGGATTGAAAAAGGATTTGGGATCCCAGACGGAATGTGGGACTCTCAAATAGGAATGAGAAGAGCTGGTTTTCAGCACTCATTATTGAAGTGCTGAGATCCGTATCTGGGACCCAAAAGCCATGAAAGATTTTGACAAATAGGAAAGAGTCCAGCAAAAATCAGTAATTGATGAAAATTAAACAGTCCTACCCTCAAGTAGAAAAAAGAAAAAAGCCAACCAAACAAAGAAACACATAAAAACCCAAAGCCCACATCAAGAGAATGGGATCAGGAAATTGTATGAACTGTCCTTATCAAAGAGAAATGGAGGTCTCTTATGGCACCAGGATATGGTTGTTTGGGGAATATGACTTTGTTAATGGGGGCTTTGATAGATGATATCAGGGAAAAGTAAAATACCATGGTAGGACTCATTAGATGGACAAATTCACTTTGGGAATCCAGTGTGGGCTGTGAGCACTGAAGGGAATTTCCATCAGAGAAGCAGAATGCAGGTTACGGGCAGGCCTCTCATCATTCAAAATTTAAAATTGTAATTCCTCTCTCTACCTCTTCCTTTGTCTCTGAGGTGAACTAGTGGAAGTCAAAACTGATTTGGGTGAAATTCACTCTCTAATGGTCACTTTATGTGATCACAGCAGTTCCTTCTGCTTTCATCATTTAGGATCCCATGACTGAATCCAGTAACTGATAAAAGCTTCCTGGTACTTTGATACATTTACTCCCCCTGCAATGTACTTACATAGTGTAACATATGTTCACTGGGTGCATAACACAGTATTGTTGTTATTAAAAAGCAAAATTAAAGGAGGAAGCCAAACAGACCTTCCCAGATTGCATTTGCTTCACACTGATGTGTGTTTTTCATCCCATAAATTTGTTATGGCTTCAGCTCCCAAGCTTGAGTGAACATTCATCTTTCTTCCTTTACATATATACCCAAACAAAGCCGAGCTGTGGGCTGGCAGTAAAGAAAAGAGACTCACATTATTGGCTTTGCATTAGGTTTGTTTATAAAAGACAAGGCATATTAATCATAGATATCTACACTGGGAGAAGCATGCAGCAATGCAGGAAATGTACTCATTCCAGAAAAGCAGGATGTCAAGCAGACCAGGAGGTGCTGTGGATTGATGCACTGGCTTCTCTCTCGTAAAGAAAACTAAACAAGATTTTGCTCCAGCACAGGCACAAAACACAAATTAACCCTGCCCATTTTTGGCTCCCCAAGGGGCATTTTAAAACAGGCTTTTTTTTTCCTTGGAGTTGCCAATTTGTTTGCACTGCTGTGACAGTCAGCAGGGGATGTTCAAACAAGGGTTTGCTCCAAAACATGGTCCTTGTCATGCTCCCACAGAACATGCCTCCCCCCTGCAGCTGAGGTAATCGGCTACTGAAGGGACAGGCTGGCGAGTCCATTTGCTCCAATTCTGGTTGCTTCAAATTTGAAGGCTAATTCTGCCTTGACTTTTTAATTCCATGGAAAGAGTCAGTGATACTCCACAGGGGAATATCTGCTGAGTGGCAGGAACTTGCCTTTAAGACAGAAGTTTGCCTTAAAACCAGAGGAAGGGAACCTTATCCTACTCTGCATATAAATGCTCAGGCAAAATTACTGGACAAAAATGGTTTGAAAATGGGAGATAATTCCAGAAGTGTCTGGACACGATCCTGTGCAGGTGCTCTGGGATGGCCCTGCTTGAGCAGGGAAGTTGGACCAGATGATCTCACTGTGATCCCTTCCAACCTCACACATTCTGTGATTCAAAATTAGGAATTCACTGCTATTAAAAGGCCACACAATTTTGGCAACCACACATTGAAGCAAAGAAGTGACCCTGTCCAAAGAAACTTTTTTAAAACATCAGCCACTGGGGACAAGTTCAGCTCTTAAAAGCTTCCACAGAGCTATGAAGGAGATTTGGATATATAGTCCCAAAGAAGAGAAATTTGACCAAGAGTAATTTTGTGGTGATCTGTTCCTAAATTGCTTCTCCTCAAATTTCTGCCTGTAAATGTGACCAAAATCTTTTAGAGGCTCTCAGCCAGTTGCACAAATGACTTTCAGATGGGTTAAAAGACAGGGCAGACAGTCCCAGTTGCAATGCTAAAATAGGAGCTCTTTTCCTGCAGTGGTGTGGCATGGTGATAGGCCATAAACCCTGGATTTCTCTCTAGCATTGCACGACTGAGAAAAACAGGATTGACAAAATCCTGGGAGGAAGCTGAGCTCAACTGGGTTTTATGGGTTCAGTGACCCTGGAGTTGTTAAGAAACAGCTGGTGATAGTGAAAATAACACAAGAATGGCTGCATGACTGTCTTGCATAGAGGTGACCTTGAGAAGTCACTCACAAGAATGTTAAAAGGAATGTCAAAGTCATCACAGAGTCCAGAGGCAGGAGATCCAGAACAGATCCAGACACCTGCGATATTTCAACCAGAGGAGAAAAAAAAGAACTTCTAGAGTTGGAAATGAACCACTCTACCCAAAAGAAAGTAGCAGAGGCTTTCACATTTATCTCTTTCCATAAATATAATCAAACAGCACAAGAAGCTGACTGCCAGCTGACTGTAGCCCTCAGAAGTCAGCAGATTCCAAGAAGAAATGGTCTTGGTGGAGAAGCAAATTGATGCAGAGTTAATGAACAATGGATTTTATTCTCCAGACAAAACTCTTGCTCAGTCTGAATGGGAACAAATGACTGGGAGCCTGTGAACATCTATCTTTATTTATTTATTTATTTCAGATCAGTCAGGATCTTGATCTAGTCATGCCTCCGAAGTTCTCTGGAGGATTTCTCTCTCTCTTTATTTACAAAACTACTACACTCACAGGAGATGGAGGTTTTGACTGGTCACGTTGTCTTGAACATCATAGATAGTCAAAGACTATTCCTTCGGCTATGACATGGAATCAAAAAGGGCTTGAAAAAGTGAATTAACTTAACCTTCAAGGATAAGATGTATTGCCCTTCAGAAAATCACAACATGCCCTCTGTTTTCTGATATTAATCTTTCTTGGGAGACCACTCTACGGAAAACCTGACCTGGCAGCCCCTGCAGTTCCAGTGGAATGCGAGTTCTTTCCACAGCATCTGTTCTGTAACACATGCAAAGCAGAAGAGACAGTCCACAGGACGAGAAGAAAAATACCAAAATCCTCCCCACTGACTGAGAGTTCTCACAAAATCACAGAATGTTTGAGGTTACAAGTGACCTTTGGAGGTCATCTGGCTCAAAACCCCCCTGTCCAAGCAGGACGACCTAGAGCCACTTACCCAGGCCCATGTACAGGATTTAACACTTCTTGTTCAAGTTCATGAGGTTGCTGTCAGCCTATCTTGACCATCTTTGCTTTCTGCTTGCTTAGATTAGAAAAAAAAAACCCAAAGAATTCATTATCCATCAATCTAGCTCATTGTTTGTGCAGGCCACGTGGCAGTTTGATTTCTCACATACGGCAGTGATGTCACAGATCAGAGAATCAGAGAATGTCTCTCATCACCTTGGTGGCCTCCTCTGGACTCGCTCTAACAGCTCGATGTCCTTCCTGCTGGGAAGGACATATGTTGGGACCCCAGAGCTGGAGGCAGCTCTGCAGGTGGGGGTCTCACCAGAGCAGAGCAGAGATGCTACCTTAGATACCACAACACGTAACCTCTGTCCATACCAATGTCCTGTCCCTCTCCAAGCTGAAATGAGAGGAATTCTTGGGGTTGTCCTCTGCAGGGCCAGGAGCTGGACTCAATAATCCTCACAGGTTCCTTCCAGCTCAGGATATTCTGTGATTCTCCAACGCTTTCCCTCAATCATCCTCTGGTTCCAGCCTCTGGCAGTCAGTTCAGTATTTTCTAAAGAGACCCAGAGACCCACATGAACAGACATCTCAGCACACATGGTCTGACAGCCACCTCAGCAGGCCCAGCCACAGAACAGGGTGGTGGAACAACCAGAAGAATGAGTCACACCCCTTCTCCTTCACAGCCCATGTCGTCAGCAGCAGCTGCAGCCCAATTCAGCTCAATAGTTTACAGGTGTCTCCAGGAACAACTGTCGTACAAAGCTCCTAAAATACGCACTTTTTTATTTCTTGTTTTATTTTTTGATTTTTTTACCACTCTTAAAATTTTGTACAGCAACAGTTACCCAATGAAAGCAGGAATTAACGGAAACGAAAGGAAATGAGAGACACTGAAGGAAAAACAAACATAATCAGCCCCAGCTGCAGCTCCATTAAACAACCGCTCAGAGAAAACTACTCATTCACAATTTACTCACAGAAATCCACTTTCTTACATTCTCTTCAGGATTTCAGAAGCACTCTACGCTTTAAGACTCCTTATGAAGTAATTTAAGGCCCTCCAAATCGCAGAGGCAAATGGCACCTGCTTCACTGGCCACCCTCGAGGAAGCTGGTGAGAGGTGAGGCCAAGACGTGATCTCCCACTTGTGCCTTAGGGAAGAGGTTCAGAGCCTGCACTCACAAGGACAGAAAGAAAGAAACCTGAGTTTCTTCTCTTCAGGAGTCCTGAGCTCTGCCTGCAGCCTCCTCTTTGCAGTTTGGTTGGTTGGGGTTTTTTTGGCAAGAGTGTGCACTCACCATTTTTCTTCCCCCACTTGGCCTTATCTCACATCCTCCTTGTCTAAGATGATCCAAATGTTTTCAGTTTGCACCAGAAATGTCTTATGACCCCAGTTCAGACACAGCTTGTGTCAAATGTCCCAGGAACATGATTTAAGATTGAAATACTTTTCCTTCAGACTCTGACATTGAAATGTTGATCCCTCTTCCCAAGAAACGTGAGCCCTCTCTTCGTGTACTTGTCTCACCCCAGGAGAAATCAGCTTTTATTCCAGCACGAGCAGGAATGAGCTGTGCAAGCAGCAGTAAGGAAAACTCTCAAACTGGAGAAGGGATCAAGTACAATATTGTGCCTTCTTATTTTAAACCCAGCTCCAACTGTGACTAAACAGTGTCCTGAAAACACTTCTCATATTGCCTTCTGTGGGAGAGTAGCTGATCCAGTGTGACCAAAGCAGACTGTTGGAATCTTTCCTTCTAGAATTTAGGATTTTTTTTTTCAATGTACCATGGTTTGCAAAAGCATGAATTCAGAAAAACATGGATGCAAAGAAAGCTCCTCCAAATATTTCTCAAACATCAGCAGAATATACTTCATTTTAGGATTTAAAAAAAAAAAATACATCTTATCTTGAGTTTTAAAGAATGGATAGGTAATACAGAGAGGTAAAGGGAGAAATTATCTTGTCTAAAATCTTGCTGCTACTGAAATACCTGTCAAGGCTCACAATACGATTTGTGTGTTTGGGGAAAGGTGGATGTCACTAAACCACTGACAAGCCCTGAAAGTGCAGCCTGGGAAGACCAAGAATCACTGGCATTTCCAAGGTGGTACTTATCTATCAAGCCTTCATTTCCAGTGTCTGGACATTGGATACTGCTATACTTTCTTTCAGCATGTATTTCACATGATATTGTGATTTTCTTAGGCAAGCACAACTGCACTGACATTTCTTTCCTCCTGCTGCTCACAGATAGCAACTAATGACATTCAATTCCTGTATTTTTTCATCAAAGAAAAGCCAACCCTCTTGACCACTCACAATGGTAAAGGAATAAAGGATTTATAAAACATGAAAACAAGACATTCATTGCATAATCAGTGTAACTACCACTATTTGGAACCTTGGTTATAAAAACATATTTGTGCTGTTTTGAAGTCTGAAAACCACTGAAGCCTGAACTCTGCTCTTTCTTCAGACCTTTCAAACCAGAATTGCCCTATACTGAATCACACAATTCTTCCATGACCGAGTAGAATTCTCTTGATTACAGGGCAGGATGTGGGACAAAATATTGTGAGTGGTCTCCTTATTTATTAATTCAAGTTCAGTAGGGAATGGTGTTGAGGAACACAGTCACACACCGATTCTACATATGGGCCAATGAAGAGGACTTGTCCAGAGAGGTTCTGGACTCCCATCCCTGGAAGTGTTCAAGTTGAGATTGGATGGGGCTTGAAGCAACCTGGGATAGTGGAAGGTGCCCCTGCCCACGGCAGGTGGGGGTGGAAGGAGATGATCTTTAAGGTCCTTTCCAACCCCAACCACTTTATGACTATGATTCTATGATCCCATGACCTTCCTCAAGGTGATCTTCTAAAATATGCCACCATGCTCTATGTTTCCTTTACAAATACAGCTTCTACCTCTCCTACTCATCCTACTTCAGTGCACACTCCTCATCACATTCAATATCATCCTGAAGTATCTGCAACTGATTCAACCTCTGCTGAGTTGCTCTGCAGCTGAAGCATGTGTGGATGTCCTGCATCACGACCTAACAGAGAAACACAAGGAAAAGGCTGCAATAAAACAAAGGCCCCTGAGGAATATGCTGTAAATATCCCTTCCTCAGTCCAGCCCCCAGCCTTGAACTGATGGTCTCCCATGAATTTCTCACCAGTGGCTTGAGGCCGTTCTGGGAGAGCTGTTTTGTCTTTCTCTCCAACACTTTGCAGTAGTGCAGCTCTCAGGCTGAGGGAGAATCTATCCATCACTAATGAGTATTTAATTCATTACCAAAACCTCGTCCTGGTGTAACACCAGCTCTAACGACCAGGCTCTTCCCTCAGGATACACAGAAATGGGAAGAAATGACAAGACCCTGGATCACCTGCATCCAAGAGTGTTCTGAGCATGAGCCTCTTCAGTGTTCTGGTGTTAAGAAAAGTGTTTTTACCAAATTGCAGTAAAATATGAAGAAAACCCATAAATATTTAGATTTACTCCAGAGCAAATTTGGGATAACAAATTAAATATTGGAAAGTTTCCAAGAGAGAAACAGAACCAAACCAAAACAAAACAAAATCTTTCCTGGCTCTAAATCAGAGTCCCCTGTCCTGCACATACCTCTACATAATTTTATTGAAATTTTTACTGCTTAATTAATTTTCCTTTGCTCAAATTCTGAGACTGAATATTGTCTTCCCATGAATTTGGGGGTGCTCCTTCCCTTCCCATTTTAAAAGCCCAAAAAGGCTTATCAGGACATTCCGGGCAGAAAGCTCCATGGGATTGCTTGAAGATATTTCTCTGACTAGAGAGTCTCTTTGTCCTGTATTTACATATTTACAGCTGCAGTCCTTGGGAAAGCTGTTGTGTTGTCTGGCTTGCTGACCAACACAAAAGTGCTGTGAAAACCTTTTGGGACTCTGTAAATGACAGATAAATATTAATAATAATGTGACTTAACAGCTGGTGTTTTTTTAATCTTTTACTACCCTGCTTCCATGCAGTAAATTGCAATGCTATAAAAATGATTGGAGTGAAGAGAAATTTTAAGATACGTTATCGATTAATATTTCGGCATGGAGAGCTGAGTAATTCTTGGCAAAGAATCTTACTCAATTTATTCACTCTAAATTGCATTCAGTGCCAGTAAAAGGTGACCAGGTGACATCACTAGAGCCAAAACTTCTGAGAAGCAGATCTTCACTAGGTAAATTGTTTGTGCCTAATGGGACTTAGCTAACGAAAGCAAAAGGGAAGGTGTGGAAGTTTCCAGGTTTTACTCTATGTAGAAGGCCATAATAAACTCAAGACACTCTGTAATCACTAGCCCAAACTCACAGCTGTGATAAGGATTTTTTTTTGNGTAAAGTGTTTTTTTTTGGGGGGGGGGGGGGGGGGATTGAGTGAAGAATTTGTGCCTTTTATTAAGAAAGGAATTAAGGAAAGTAAGCACAGAACCATTGCAGTGGGCAGGGGCAGCACAGGCTCCTGCAAACATTTCTGTAACACATCTCTGATGTCACACAGAAGGATAAAATCACAGAATCATAGAATGGTTTGGTTTGGTTTGGAAGGAACCTTAAAGATCATCTGTTTCCAACACTCCTGCCAAAAGCAGGGACACTTCCCATTACATCAGGTTGCTAAAACCAGGATCCAACCTGGTCTTGAAAAATTCCAAGGATGGGGCAGCCACAGCTTCTCTGGGCAACTTGTTCTGGGGCCTCACCACCTTCCCAGGGAAGAATTTCTTCCTAATATCTAATCTACCATTCCTGAAAGTATTTAAAAAAAATGTGTGGCTCTGGCACTTGAGGACATGGTTTAGTGGTGAACACGGTGGTGGTGCTGGGTTGGCAGCTGGAGCTGATGATTTTAGAGGTCTTTCCCAACCTAAACAATTCTGTGGTTCTCCAAAAAGAAGCGTGAGATGCATCCAGCAATCTTGGGCTCTCTGTGTGTTGTGTGGTGGGAAACTGCATCATCTTGTGGCACAGAGCATGACACGTTGCAAATTATGGGATAAGTAGAACAGAGCACTCACTGCCTTAGCCCTTTCCTTACTAAACTGGCACTTCCAATGTACAAAAAATACAGTTTGGCACAATGATACACTATTCTATACATTTTGAGCCAAATTGCCACTGCCAAACAGAGCACATGTGGTTTTTAAACAGGGATTAAATATGGGAAAAACAGTGATCTCTGGATGAGCTTATGAAGAGTGTCTCATGTAAGTGGCAAAAGTCAGTCTGTGAAGAGTTGCCAAGCCACCCAGCTCTTCCAAAAGCTGCAAGGAAGTGCATAACCTGAGCTAGTAAACCCTTCCAAATATTTGTGGTGTTCTCATAGAAATTCAGGTGCTGTGTATGTTCCTGTGTTTCTATATAATGCTGTATCATACCATGGGTGCGTTTTCCTCATGAAACACTTAAAAGCTGGGAAGACCTGTGGACCATGGAGTTTATGAAAACTCCTTTAAACACAGTCAGGGTTTCTGAAAATGCTCCAAAACGATTTTTGCAAATACTATCCCCAGAGGTCTGAGATGGAAAAAGGCAGAGACCAACGCGCATCCCACCTCATCCAAGGAACAGTTCAACCGAGCAGCCCCCGTGCAAACATTTTCAAACATTGCGCTTGGAAAAGAAAAACACAATTTGGGAACATGAATGAATGGGAATGGAAATTACACGGCTGCCTTGCAAAAGAAGTGGAAAACAATGGAGTGAAAAATAAGTTGAGTAAGAGAGAGCAAGCACAGCGCTAATGATAAGGCAAACTTTTCCAGATGTGAAAATCAATTTTATTCCAAAACTTCCCAGCCTTTTCATTTACAAAGCAGTAAAATTCTATTTGTCCCCCGTTCATTTGCTACATAAAATGCCACTAAGCTACTTGCTCTCGGCAACCACACAAAACGTAATAGGTTAGGACTGCAGCCTTAAAATATATTAGGGTTTTTTAATGAAACCAATTTATATCAGTTTGTGCCAGTGAAAGGGCTGAAGCAACTTAATTTAGTTTCATTTTCCACACATTTGTGGCCAAAGCTAGGATTCACTTATTTCTAATTCAGCCCTGCTTCCACTTGCCTCCCTAAGCCGTTTCTAACTGATTTAGCTGGTGACCTCTATTAAATAGTCAGGTGTTGGGCTCTATTAAATGGAAAATCTCTTGGTACCCACACATCACCACGGCAGCCATCTCCTCATTTGTATGGTTTTGATTTGCATGTGTGCTCAGTCAGAGGGCACAGGACTTTGTGCAAGTGAGGGGGAAAATCATAGCTGTAAAATTTGACCATTCTTGTAGCTAAAACGTGTGTCTGTCCACGCTGCATGCAACATCATCGTAATCTGAGATTTAAACATTATAAAAACCCCAGATGAACAGATTTTCAGGGCTTGAGTCTCTAATAACTAAATAACTTTTTAATATTTTTTTTTCTTTTTTTAAACCTTTCCTTGTCTGGACACTGTTTCTTCACTTCATAAAATCGTTGAATCACGGAATGGTTTGGGTTGGAAGGAACTCTATGGATCATTCAGCTCCAACCCCCCTGCCATGGAGGAGTTGTAGCTAAGTTAGATCAGTGTGATGTCAGTCAAAAAAGCTTTGTAAGAGGAGCATAAATCTTTTATTAGAGAGAGGAAACAGCTGAGGGAAGAGGCAGAAAGCTCTGAGGCACATGAACCATTCTTCAGGCCACTCCAAGAGTCTGTGCTCCTAAGAGAGTCCCTGGTTTTGTTTTTTCCCAGATATCTGGGTCAGTCTAATAAAAAACATAATCTTCACTACAAATCCTGTTTGATTTTTGTCTCAGAGCACCACAAACATGGTCAGTCCATTGGTTCCATGCTCTCCACTGTAGTAATGGTGGATCATTTTGAAGTTTACTTTAAAATTCAGTAACTCAGAGAGCACCAACACTGTCATAGTTGTTTTTCACAAGCCTTCTGTTGTGTGGGGTATTTCACATCTAGCAGGGAATGAACTTGTCCTATACCCATTTCCCTGGTGGAGATATTAATAGAATTCCTCCTCTACCTGGGTAGAGGATTTTGCAAAAATTTGTACGAGTGTAACATTGAATATTTCTGCTTTGGCCAACTTGATAGAAATCAGCCAAATGATTGTAAATTTATGCAGAGCAGAGAGGACACACAGGTGGAAAGACCCACAAATGGCACATGCATGGAAGCAACACGTCTGCACACAAATTGGAAAGCAGAAGAAGGGAGGTTTAAAAGAAAAGGAACACTCCTGGTTTCTGTAAATTCAAATCCAAAGCCAAACTTGTTGGAATTGGGAGAGAGGTCTTTCCATATCTCCTCATTCAGTTGAAATCCTGCCTTGGCCACAGGGATTAAGGGATCTCTATCCAATGGATTCTGTGGACCTGTGGAGGGAGTTTCATTTCATGTTCAGTGGAAAACAGGAAAACAAACTCCTGTGGTCATTTCTCAAAGGAGTGGTGAAAGGCTGAACTTCTTCTCATCTCTCTGAGAATGTTTACTCTGGCATTATTCCTCAAAGAATTACCTTGAGACAACGCAGTTAATTGTTATACAGGAGTAACATCCTGCCTGAAGTATCCCATGAATGAAAAGGTTTGGAAAAAGCTCTTTTTTTCCCAATACCTGGGAGCATTAAATATGAGAATGAACAACGTGTTGCTGTTTTGGGATTTCATTTTTTGACAGTCCAAAGTTAATATTCTCTAGTCTGGGACCATGAGATCAAACACAATGTTAGAATAGAGGAATCTTTACTACCTTGTTTATTTACACTCAGACAAAAGGGGAGGTGATGATTTTTAGTGTGTGGGGCTGTTCAGCCTGGAGAAGAGAAGTCTCTGGGGAGACCTCGCTGCGACCCTCCAGTACTTGAAGAAGGTTTATGAAAAACAGGGAGAGCAGCTTTTTAAAAAGGCAGATAGTTATATCAGGGGGAACAGCTTTAAACTAAAAGAGGAGAGATTTAGATAAGATGTTAGAAAGAAATTCTTCACTCAGAGGGTGGTGAGAAAATGCAATAGTTGCCCAGAGAAGCTCTGGATGCCCCATCCATGGAAGTGTTCAAGGTCAGGTTGGATGGGGCTTGGAGTAACCTGATCTAGTGAAGGTGTCCCTGCCCATGGCAGGGGGAGTTGGAACAAACTGGCCTATAAGGTTCCTCCCAACCCAAGTCCTTCAATGATTCTATGATTATTCTCTTTTCCCTTCTACAAAATGGGAATGCTTTAGTGAACTAATTGGTTACTGCTACACAGATTGAACTGTGGCCATGTCAAAGTGTTAAGAGATTCATTCCACACCTGATGGACTAAAGTGCCTGTTAAGTGTGTTTGAAAAAGCAATGCATCACATATTTGGCTCTGCTTAGACTGATTTTCTATGCAGGAAGTTATTTTTAGTAGTTTTCTCTCTCTCTCTTATTGCTGTTGCGATCAGAAAAGTGACTGTGAATATTAATCATTTTACTTTCCACATTTCTCTCTTCATCTGGTGTGAATTCCATCACTGTATTTGCCAAAAGTTTATTTCTGAGAGCCAATGTTTTAAACTTCACCAGGGATTTGATTATCAAGATGTCCGTCCTTTCTCCTTTGCTCATCCCCATCATTCACAGAGATTATAGAAAAGTATTAAATGACCGTGTTGTTGTTGATGTACAAGGCACAACACCCTGACATCCACCCTGCTGTAGCTCCATCAGTCTGCCAAAAAAACGAGTGAGATGAAAACTAATGCATTTCAGTAAAATCCATCAGAGTCAACGTCACAAAGGACAAGACTGGCGAGAGGTGGAAGTTGATGTAGTGCCACAGTCTGAGTCTTTGCCAAGTTTTGCAGCTGAAAACACAGTCCAAGGGGAGGAAGCTTAAGATATTGGATTAAATATTGCTTTATCTTATAGACTCTAGTGACATTCCATTAAGTATGAAGGGGCAGGGGCGAGGATGTCAAATCTGACGTGCTTCTTCATTTGCTTAAATCTATTTGAAATGCTGAAAATCGTAGACTTACTTTTCATTGAAAATTAAAGCTGTCATTTAAAACTCTTCTGGTGTCTCTAGCTCTACTGGTAAAATGCAGACCTTGAGGAGCTCTGGTTTGGTTTCTCTTTGTGCTCATTTGATCTTGCTCGTTAGCCTTTCTCTTCACAGTACAGCAAATCACTTCAATTAAAGCTTCATTAAATCGACATTGCCATAATCACCATATGCTACTTATATATTTTTAAAGCATAACTGTTATCCACTGATCAAAATACAAGTGGGCATTTTATGTGTCTGTGTTCTATAGTGTACATACACTATTTATGGTATACTTAAATTTTCACTTCTCTCAGCATGGACCAGAAGGAATTGCTGAAATCATTCCTACATCCTGTTCACAGTTGTATCCACTTGTGGGTTCTCAGCTTTGCAGTATCCGTGTTGGAACTGCTGTAGCTTCAAGTTTCAAAAGGGCTCAGGTAAAGAGCATTTGGGAGGGGGAAAGGATAACAAGGAGAAAAAACCCCAACTTTCTAAGTGAAAAAAAAAATTCCTTTGATCTCAGTGATATCAAGAGGCAGAACACTACTGGCAAACAGGCCAAGCTCCTGCCCACCTGTGTCTCTCTCACAATGATATCTGTGTAGGTTTATGTTCCCCAGTGCTCAGTATTGAGACCAATTCTGTTCAGTATCTTTATGGTGATCTGGACAAGGGGATGGAGGGCACCCTCAGACAGTTGGCAGGCAACACCAGTGTGAGCTGGAGTGCTGATCTGTGGGGGTGGGAAGGCTCTGCGGAGGGATCTGGACAGGCTGGGTCTGTGGACAAAGGATCAACGAGGCAAAGTGCAGGGTCCTGCCCTCGTGTCCCAAGAAGGCCCTGCAGTGCTCCAGGCTGGGGGCAGAGTGGCTGGAAAGCTGCCCAGCGGGAAAGGCCCTGGGGGTGCTGGCCCAGAGCAGCCGAACATGAGCCAGCGTGTGCCCAGCTGGGCAAGGAGGCCAGTGGGCTCCTGGCCTTGTGTGTCAGCAGTAGTGTGGCCAGCAGGACCAGGGTGGTGACTGTCCCTCTGTGCTGGGCCACACACAGGTGTTGGGAGGCCACACCTCGAGTGCTGCATTCAGTTTGGGCTCCTCACATCAAGAAAGACACTGAGGTGCTGGAGTGTGGCCAGGGAAGGGAAACAGAGCTGGGGAAGGATCTGAAGCACAGGTCTGATGAGGAGCAGCTGAGGGATCTGAGGGGGCTCAGCCTGGAGAAAAGGAGGCTCAGGGGGAACCTTCTTGCTCTCTACAACTCCCTGACAGGAGGCTGTAGCCAGGTGGGGTTGGTCTCTTTTCCTGGGCAGCCATCAACAGGACAACAGAAAACTGCCTCAAATTGCACCAGTGGAGGTTTAGATTGGATATCAGGAAAAATTTCACTACAGAAAAGATGGCCAAGCATCAGAAGAGTGTGCCCAGGACAGTGATGGAGCCACCATCACTGGAGGGATTTAAAGGACATGTAGATGTGGCACTTGGGGACATGGCTCAGTGGTGGCCTTGGCAGTGCTGGGTTAATGGTCAGACTCGATGATCTTCAGGGCCTTTTCCAACCTAAACAATTCTATTATTCTATGACCATTAGTTTTCAAAAGCCCCATCCCCCAGGCATAATGGCATCCAGCATCCATGGCCTTAACTACTCTGATACTTTTCAGGTCTTTCAGTCTCTCTCCTATTTTTCTGATATCAATATTATGGAATCCAGAGGGAAAGAGAGGCAGCAGAACTCTCTGGGGTAGGGCCTGGGGGATGGACAGGGCTTTGAGCAGGAAGGAGGAACTCCAGCAGCTGTAACAACCCCACCACAACTCCACAGCCTGTCCTCACTGGCAGGAGCAAGCTCGATATCATGGCACCAGTCCAACAGCCCTTTTGATGGCCACAGAAAATAATTCTCACAGCGGTGAAGTCCAGATAAAGAGGAGCGGGTGGAAATGACTGGGATTTTCTTGGCATGCCTCTCTAAACAGCCTGTGGTTATGTGCAGATGGACCAGCTGATCACATCATGCATTTCACATGATGTAAAAGACAATAATGAAAAACAGTAGTTGTCAAACCACTGTGTTTATACCTGCATTTATTTTTCATTGTCTTGGAGCCTGACTGAGTTTGAACCAATAATATCATTCTGGTGCTTCACAGAGCAGGGAAAAATTTCAGATCCAAACCTCTCCAAAGAGTGACAGTCACATGGATCCAAGACCCTGGCTCAGACCCTTGTAGGACAATTTATCACTTCTAAAGGTCAAAGGGAGTAAAGGCAAGATTGGGTACTCAATTATAAAACAAAAGTATAATTATCTCAATTTTCCTTTCCCCCAAAAAATTCACTGACAGTCTGTATTCAAAACCAGTTAATACCAAAGAAATAAACTTTTTTTTGTTCACTGATGAAGGTCATACAATACAATCCCAACTGCATCCTGCTGGTCTTCCAAAGATTTAGTAAATGACACATATGAATTATTCTACTGCTAAGAAGAGTAGATAAGGATTGGGGTTTTTTTTATAACCCGATAACTTGCTCTTGCAACTGCTGAAAACTGGTACTACGTGCTGTATCTGGATTTGTTGCTAGTATATGGAAAGATGTATTTTATTCAAAGAGGAAGTTTCCAAAGCTTTCTGGTGTAGCCAGAGAATATGCATGTGAGGAGACAGACAAAGAAAATGGAATGAGAGACAAACAAAAAATCCAGGGGAAAATAGCAGGTATATAAAACCTGGGAAAACTGGTCCTTGATTAATTAGCTGTATTTGCATTTAGGCACACATTATTAGTGCTTACTGTTTGTGTTCCAAAGGAAAGACTAATAGATAAATTAACACTTTGTGTATCTTCCAAAAATGTATTAAACAGATGAACAAGGTACTTACTAGGAAAACAAAGCCAATTAAAATTGTTCTTTTGTAAAGATTAACTTTACAATGCCTATCAAGGCATGTGCATTTTTTGCTCATCTCTCTCATCCCAAAGCCTCTAAATGCAGAATTTGATGTTGCTGTTGGGTTTTTTCAGCATGCTTCTTGTTTAGGAACAAACTGCAGTTTAATACAGGGTGAAAAGGGTTTTTTCCTTGTTCAGAGAAACAAGCTCAGATGCCTGTCACATTCAGCTGTTAATCCATATTTATAGTCAGTGTGATAGGAATAAAAGCCCTTCATGACCGAGCCACAACTCTGAGTTCGTAGTTCAGAAAGGGTCACAGAACAACAATAAAGGGAATAATCGATGTAAATCCAACCCTGCACTTTTAGACTGGCTCTCATCAGAAGGCAACGAGAAGTCAGACGGAAAAGAGAGTTAAAAGGACAGTTCCACACAAATCAATGCAGAGAGACAGAGGAACAGCTCTTAAAACTGGATTAATGCCTCTTTTCTTTCCTCTACTGAGAAGCTATGATGCCAGCCTAAGCCAGGACTTCAAAAGGTATTTGGGTGCCAGGTGAAGAAAAATAAGCATTGAGAAATATATGATGGATACAGGGAACACAATTCAAAACCTCTGGAATGTAGTACACGAGAAAGTAACTATCTTAATATTAAAAACTGGGACACCAGAGCATCAGGGCAAGGTATCTGTGGTGTTTCCTTAGTGAGGTTTTGGTTAAGTGGCAGGGAAGAGCACAAATCTGGGGAGGCAGCTCCTCAGGCAGGAGCAAGAGGAAAATAAGTAGGATTCGAATTTGGGGCCTCAGCTCAGATGTCTCAGAGTTTAGCACCATTTGAAAGACTTTGGGGCATCCCACATGGCCTCCAACTGCTGATCCAGAAAGTCATGAGTTTGCCCTGGTCCTGTATCTCCCCTGAAATAGGCGGATTTAATTTGGGGTGTCTTGAAGCAGCTGAAATGTCACAAGCAGCACTAAAAGTTTTGCAGGATCATTCTCTGGTGATCTATGCCCTGAAGAGTCTATTTAAACTGTGGGTTCCCTCAGGAGGAGGTTCTCATTTGTGATACATCTACCATCATGGAGGCCCAGCTTAGTTTTAGAGGCACTAACATATAATAAGAAACATATGTAAGAAACAGAGAGAAAAGGAAAATTTCTTGTATTCTGTGATGTGGAGAGCTGGCAAACCCTGTTGTCTCTCCAGCTCCTGGATGGTACATAGCTCCCAGGAATCTCAAAACCATCCTTCACAAAAATCTTAGGGAGGTGTTCATGGACTCTCACTCCAGGAAGCCTCAGAGCTCCAATATCTAAGCAAATTCATCTGACAATCCTTCTAAACCTCATATAAAGCAATTTTGTTTTCACTGTAGTTCTCCATTCTGCTCCAACAAAAATCAACACTTTAGCTTTGCTTCTTGTCCCTCAGATTCTGGAAACTTCTGGAAATGCTGTGGTGATGTCAAAGACCTGACTTAATCACTTACAATGTAAAAGATCACAAAAGATCACAACATCCCTTCAGAAGGGGTAAACTGAGGCATTTAAATGACAACTGAGGACACGTGAACCATGAATAGATTCACTCTCCACTATCCCATGTACTGGCCTTTTTTTTTAAACACTCCTTTTGTCTTTCTAGAAGGACTTGGTGATTTCAGCTGATCTCTAAACTGACAGGTACCAGCCCAAACTCTACTCCAAAATGTTTCCAGCAGCTGCCAGAGCTGTCATCTTGGCTTGAACCCAACTGGCTAAAACTCAGCCCTGAAGCTTTTGGCTATGACAGCATGTATTTATTTTGTATTTAAGGAATAAAACTAATTAATTTTTTAGACCTTGCTTAATATGAGACTCTTCCCCTTATTGCTGGCAGTACTTACAATGGATCCTTTAATGCTTATTACACTGACCAAAGAAAAAAAAAAAAGAAAATTTAAAAAAATCACAGCATTAGCTGAATAAGGCATTTCCTAATGGTGGTACAGGACCTGGAAGCATTAGAGCTAATTGAACTTACTGTTCTTGGAGCAGACACACAAAGGTCAGGTTGTCTTAACAGCTTGTAGGCTGTCAAGCTGTATTTGTTCTTGAATACATACAGCAGTCCTTTCCACCTCAAGCAGTAATGACTCAGTGTACCCAGCTCCAAGAACCCTACTCGAGAGCCAATCCCTTTCTTGCGCTCTATTAAAATAGAAAAAGGCAGGCAGCAAACACCAGGGATTTATTCCATGAGTTCCCACAGACTGGGGACGAGAAGAGCAATTATGTCATCTGCCTTAATTCAGGCTGCCTGCCTCGGCACCACGTGTTTGGAGCAGGGCGTCTCACCCCTCACAAGAGCTTATCTGCTGTTTGTTATCCAGTCAGGTAACTCAAGCAGGACGAGCTGCCTTGGACTGAGTTATTTTGGTGCCTTGGGTTTACCACTGGTCTGGTATCTCCCAATTGCCAATAAACATCTCACTTTTGAAGTGAGATCTGGCAAGATAAGCTGGATTTCTGACTGACAGACACTCACTTTACAGCTTTAAAAGCCACACCAAACTTTCACAAAGTAGAAATCTTCTGCACATTTCCCTGGAAATGCGTGGAGTTTTTTCCTGTGAGGGGGGGACACTGCTTCGTGGTTACTCTCAGGGCTAGAGTGAAGGAATCTGTCCATTATCATAACTTTGTTGTAAATTACATTTGACTCCTAATCAATACCATTTCTTTTGCTGGCTTTATTACAGGTACCTTGATATAGTGCACTGTTTTGTGTTATGCTGCAATCTACTAGTAGTTCTTTTAGTTTATACTGTGCAGTAACTCTGATTAAGATCTGTTATCTCTTATCTGCTTAATAAATAATTAATTTTTACAAATAGACCCGATTTGCCATCATCAGAACTTGTGGGCCAGAGCGATTCCTTGAAGTGTTGACAGAATCTGAGGCCAAGGCAGGGCTGAAGCTGCCACTCTCCCTGTGACAGCGTTTCACATGCATCAGGTACAAATAATCCCCTCAGAGAAAGCCATCACCGAGGAAGGAAAGCAGCGTGGATTGCAGTGCAGCAGGATGAAAAACCTTCTGCTCTTTTAGTGATCTCCACCCATTTTCTATTACCCTTTCTGTTAGAAATAATGAAGTAAAGCATAAAGTGCCTGGCTCCAGCTTCCAGGCATTGATTCTTGTTATGTTTTCTCTCTGCTACATTTCAGAGCCCTCAATGCTCAGTATTCTCCTGCAAGCACAGTACAAGTACAGTGTAATAAACTTCTCTCTAAATCTTCATTCTGATAATCTATACACATTTCTAGTTTTTTCCTACATGATATTCTTTTCAACTCAGGATTTTTCCCTTTTGAAACGTGGCAGAAAGAGGTGCCTATTCTTGACCATTCAGTGTGGAATTAAAACCTTCTCCTGCATCCTCAGGGGGACTCACCTCTCCTGGATTTCTACTGGGTGGAATTGAGAGTACTCAAGGGACTATATATAAAGATATAGGTCTGAAGTGACAGTAATGTAATAACAGGTAAAAAAATGGCAAGAAAACATCACAGTCATGAGCTTCAATAACAGTGCTAAGGAATCTTGGGAAAACTGATTCTTCCCTTTTTACTATGTCACAGACATGGAGAGACTCATCCCTGAAGTCTCTCACTAAAAGAGATGCTTTAGCTGAGCAGTAATTAATCCTCACACATGCAACTTTCAGGATCAGGACACATCACCGGCAATCAGAAGAATTTATTCCACTCATGCTTAAGCCACTGTTTCTTTGGGGCTCCCTTTTAAGTCCCAAAGTCTCTTTCTCAGCCCTTTTGAACCCTTAAGCAAGATTGATCTGGTAACTCAATCTCTGCTCTTGCAATTGCTAAGTTGATTATCTTCCCTCACAGGTCTGCAAAGGCATTATTTAGCTTTCTTCAAACTTTAACTCCCTCAGATTGTCTGAGAAGCTGCCCCTTTCTTGAGCTATTTCTGTTCCAGCCTGACAGGAACAGTAACTAAAGCACAGGTCTATTGATTAAATATCCTTATTTTTTTCCCCTGCAACAGCCCAAGGCATTTAATCAATATGGCAATGCCCCATATCATGGACCAGAGATACAATATCCAGTGATCATAAACTGCTCCAAGAGGTGGTATAAAGTGATTTTATGACCTGACGCCTGCTAAAACATCCATTCTTAGTGGAACAGATACATGCATTTCCTTCTGCGAGCCAGTTACATAAAAAGAGCTGAAATTCACACGGAGCAGCTGAATCACAGAAAAGACCCCTACAAGATTATGATTTCACATACATCAGAAGGAAACAGATTTTGCTGAAGTATTTCTATACAAAATGCCATTTATTTCTTGAAAGTGATGCACAAACACTTCCCAAGAGGAGAAGGACACGGCAGTTCTATCAAACATTCTTTATATGAATCCTCCTCCTATAACCCCTGAACTGCTCACAAGCTTATTCTTTTTTGAATTTAATTCTCCTCACAACCCTTTTTGGGAACTGGCTGGTATATTTATCCTTGGAAATGTAGAGCTGATTTGTGTTAAAATAGTTTTTCAATACAATAATGCCACTCGGGGTCATTATTCTTGAGGCTTTGTAGAAACCAGTGAATGCCCTACTGCAGATACACCTGTTTGTACTCAAACAAACCAAAAAACCCAAATTAACTAAATAACAGCACTAATAACTTGGGGGCAAATAATGGGAATAGAATAGCGGCAACTGTTACAACTGAAAATACCTGTGAACAAAATAATACTTTAACTTTTTTCCACTCAGGGCATGGTTAAAAAATTGACTTTTTTTTTTGGGCCACTGTTTAAGACCATGTGTCCATGTGGCAAGAATTTTAAGTGGTCAGAGGACATAGTCTTTTGTCAATGTCCTAATTGCTTGGTTGGAGTTTGGCAACTGAGACTAATTATAAAAACTCAGTGGTCATCAGCAAAACTCAATATTCATCAGCTTAAAGCTCTTGAAAAATTAAAGGGCCGATCGATTTCTATGGAAATCTTAGGAGAGAAGCCAGGGTTATTCATCTTATATAAGACCCATGAAAGACTGGGAAACAAAACTTACTCTGGTGGTCACTACTAAAGTCTGCTTTTTCCTGAAGTTTGTCAGTCATTTCATCAGTAAATTCATGAAAAATAAACTCAGTAGTTCTCAGTCCTGACCATACTCATGACCCCGTTCTGAAAGAGAAAATTTTTTAAAGCTTCATCACTCAGTTCTATTTGGCTATGAGGAAAGATGTATATTTACAGCATTCCTCCATCCCCCACCATCTCCTATTTCAGCCCTGAAAGGCAAAAATCTCCAGGATTAAACCTGATTTGTTTGGTCATGGCATGGACTGTCTGCTGAGGTATCTTGTGTTAGAGAGCAGTTTGGGCTACGAACCAAAAGGTTCAATGTACAAGATTCAACTCACTTGACATTAAAAATCTAAACCCCAAGTGATTAAACAACCGAGGCAAGTCACTGAATCCTGAATTAGATCTTTTAAAAGGGGGAGGACCTTCTAAAGGAACTGATCTTTCTCAAGTGGTTATGGAGCAGAGCTTGAGAATTGGTTTAGTACAGGTTCAGAGCGAGATCCTTGTAGCCAGCCTGGCCATCCCCACACTCCTTAGAGCCAGGAAAAGGTTATAGATTTTTTTTGGATATTGGCTTGTTTGGTTTTTTTTCTAATTTTAGCTGTCTACTGTAGGATAATGTGATTTTTTTAGAGCTCTGCAACATAAATGTTAAGGGTGTTTTGAAAGATGTTTAAATGAAAATTTCTGTGATTGAAAGTACCAGAACAAACTTTAGAAGAAGGATTACAGAAATCATGGAACCATGAAATGGTTTGGGTGGGAAGGGACCTTAAAGATCAACTAGTTCCAAGCCCTCTGCCACGGGCAGGGACACCTTCCACTATCCCAGGTTGCTTCAAGCCCCATCCAACCTGGCCTTGGACACTTCCAGGGATGGGGCAGCCACAGCTTCTCTGGGCAACCTGTGCCAGGGCCTCACCACCCTCACAGTAAAGAATTTTTTCCTAGTATCTAATCTAAACCTGCTCTCTTTCAGTTTGAAGCCATTCCCCTTCGTCTTGTCACTCCAGGCCCTTCTAAATAGTCCTTCTCCACGTTTCTTGAAGGCTCCCTTCAAGTACTGGGAGGCCGCAATTAGGTCAACCCAAAGATTTTCTTCTCCAGGCTGAACAATCCCAGTTCTCTCAGCCTTTCCTCACAGCAGAGCTGCTCCATCCCTCTGATTATCCTGGTGCCTCCTCTGGACTCTCTCCAGCAGCTCCAGGTCCTTCCTGTGTTGGGCATCCCAGAGCTGGATGCAGCTCTGCAGGTGGGGTCTGACCAGAAATGAACAGAGGGGCAGAACCCCTCCCTTCACCTCCTGCCCACCCTGCTTTGGATGCTCCCAGAGTGCTCTGGTATTTATTTGGCCCACCACAGTGCCTGGAATAAAAAACTAATAAACCTCTTTCCCTTCTGCTGTTTGTGGCCTTAGAAGAATATCGCCCATTCTGGATAAGGTGGGAGTATTGATATCCAAGTACAGGATGAATGAGAAACAAAATAAATAGAGAGACAGTGATTTCCTTCAGATTATTCCATATTTTTGCAGTTATTAGGAATGTTTAAGGAAATATATCAATACCCATATATGTAATTCTCAGGCTAATATGATAAAAGGTTGAAAAATTATGTACAATGCATTCACATTTTACTAGGAAAGACCTCTTTTTACCTTTAGACATTTTGCAATAGCTCAAAATGTTCCTTTCTACCCCATCCTTATAATTATTGTGAAAGAACACACTGATTAAAATTTTTCCAAGGTCATTTTTATATTTTGCATTAATGTTTGCATATAACAGAAACATTCAACCACTGCTTCTGAAACCAGGGGGACAAAGGCACAGAGATTTGAAGAGACTTGACAGGAAACCAGCCCTCTGCTTTTAAAGGGGGAAAAAGATCAATAATTAAATGTGCAGTTCTCATAAGCACAGTAGGGATGGTACATAATGCCACAAAAGTACAAATTTATAAAAATCTGATCAGCTGAATGACATTTGCAAAATGCTGCTTTCAGGGGAGTTCTGATTTGTTAAAGCCCATTGCAGATTTTTGTGAAATACTCTTTCTTATAATTTAGTTTGATGCACCTGAAAATTAAAAGTGTAAGAACTTCTGGGGGGTGGCTGTCGCTGGTAACAATAAGTGAAGTTCTGCTTTCACTGCTCTGAAGTTACACTTGGAGTAAGTTCTCATTTCAGCACTTAGTCCAGTTTACAATGGAATAAGTTGGAGCAAATATTTTACATTAAAACTGTAATTTAAACCTCTTAAAATCTGCTATCAACAGAAGGATAAAAAAAAAAGAAGAGCAAAACAAAACAAATGAACAAAATAGTCTTATTACTTGGATTTATCCCAGAGTGAAACTGGGAAAACTGAGAGTGAAATTTATCTTTCTTCAGCTCTACATGTAACTACAGAAACCATCTGTAGTTTGGTTTGGTTACTAGATCTGGACACACAACACCAAGCACCTCTTCAGATAAGGAGAAAGAAATCTATTCTAAATTGGGTTTTATGGACCATTCTTTGTTAGGAGGTGGGCTCAGCTGGAAGTAGACTTTGTTTTTAAGATATGATTGTGAATGCAAAGAAGCAGAAACAGCCATAAATATGGAATTTCCATGAGGAAAAAAAGGAGCTACAGGATAAAAGAGAAAGGAACAATTGCTTTAATCCTATTAAGAGCCTGATTAATGCAATTAAAGAAACATATTTCAATTAGGCCATGTTTCAAGCTGCTTTACTCCAAGGCACTTCTCCCTGCGGTACCACCCTTCAGCATCCTAGATATGACATCAGGGTTAGCACTGGCAGTACAATCCTTCTGTCCCATTTATCCAGCAGGAATTAATTTTTTTTTCATAGTTTTAATAATTTGGGCCTAAAGGATTTAGACATGTGGAACAGGGATACAGGTAGGATCTATCACAAGTTCAAATTTCTTCATTTCTGGTAAAACACATGCCCTCAGTGTTCTTTTGTAAGGAGGCTGCAAAGCAAACAGAGGAATAATTTTTATGTTTTCCTGTTTGAGGAAGAGGAAGGGAGATTTTTTGGGGCTGAAACCCAGCCTTGATAAGGCAGACTCAAGCCAGGGAATCATGGCTGTGGCCAGGATTGGTGTTATGGGTTGAAGGAGCAATGGGCACCTGACTTAAATGGAAAGCAGGTGCTTCTTTGCTCAGTGAAACTCACAGGAGGGTCAGGGGGAAATTCAGACTATTTTGTTTGTGACGCTCACTGCCAAATCTCGGACTATGGAAAAATACGGCAACTATGTAGGGAGAAGGAATAATTCATCCTGGATTCATCCTGGGTTCATGAAAACCCCAAAATCACCCCACATCCACAGAAAACAACTTTTCAATTCCTAATTAAGTTTGGTACTCCGGACATCATCTTGTAAAGGATGTCCTTAATATTTCATGGTATAGGGAGAACTGGAATCTCATGAACTGCATTTTCCTGTAAAATTAAAAATGGGATTTCAAATTTGAGATGCTGACTTTCACATTATCACCTCCGAACTCTCCCTGAATATGGGGTAAATATCTGTAGAACTTCACTAATGAAAGAAACAGGAAATATTGATTGTGAATGAGAGAAAAGAAAAAGCTTAAGTGATGAAACATCAAGGTACTTCCTTCTTCCCAAATGTTTCAAAAAGACACATTTTGCCATTGACTCATCCTGTTACTTCCTCAGTTTGAGGCAGATTGAGAGAAAAAGCATGAGGGGAAGGCAGCTTTTCACCCTGAAAAGCAATTTTCTATTTGGCTTGGAAAAAGTAAAACAAAAAATAACAAGAAAGAAAGAAAAGTGAGAAATAAAGCTATGTACAAGTTCAGTCCAAGAGACCTCACAGACCTGGGAATGAAAAATTTTAAAGGAACCACTGATGCGCTCTGATGGAAAATGCTATGGAGGAGAAAAAAAAAGGAATAGAAAACAAACAAACTGGAGTGAGTTTCAGTGGGAGATTGGCTTGTTGCCAAGAGCAGCATCTGCAGAACAAGAATTACAAGGGCTACCTCACACTCAGTGCTTCTGGGTACTGGATGCTCACCAGCTGAGGTCATGAAGACATCTTCTCCTCTGGGCATGGATGTGCACATCTGAATCTCACTGGATTTTTCATGCATTTGTCAAGAAAAAAAAAAAAAACAAACAAGAATTCCATAAAGGAATTGAATGTATTTGTTTATTTTGGGCAAACTAAAAAATGTTGACAGCTAAGCAATGAAAAATTCTCCTCAAATAAAGGAAGAGTTATAGCAAAGTTGGTCGTGCTCTCCTCCCCTGTGCTGGTGAAGGTAGAGATGGCTGAGCCTTGACGTTATTGTAAATTAATGTAAATGTTAATTAAAACATTAATGCAAATGCAAGAAAGACAAATAATTCAACATTTGTGTGGCGCAGTTATTTGGGATTTGAGGAAGATTTTCTACCACACTGCTTAAATCTGTCCGTTTTTGTGCACCAACAACCAACCCTGTTGGTTTTTGGGGTGGGAAGTGCCCCAATCCAATCCATGGTGCTGTTTGTTTTTCATCTGCTGCCTCCATTCCAAACTGGACTTGCTGCTTCCTTCTGCTTTCATTTTGAACATCAGTGGGTCGCAGATTGACTTGCTTTGCACATAGACAAATGAGTTTGGAGGGGAGCATCCACACTTATGAAAAGTTTGGTGAAAAAGATCAGCTACAGGTAGAACATTTAGGAAAAGACTGGGAGAAAACATGGCCCAGGGAGACAGGTTAATTAATAAATAGCAAAAAAAAAAAAAACCAAAAAAAAGAGATGTTTGTTTTAGCAATTAGTGAAATAAAACCAAGTGTGTTAGATTAACATTGTGGCAGGGGATATTTAATGCTTCACAAAAAAAACCCACTCTCAAAAAGCCATTCAAGCAATTGATCAGTCTGACAGAGAGGAGTGAAGAAAAATTCTCCCAGGAGTGTAGAAAATTCTCATATATTTCTTTAAAATATGGAAAAACCAAATCAATTACAATGAAAGAATGAGACCAACTAATGTACTGGAGTGCTGCTGAACCATTCCCAGCTGGAGGTGACACAGGGCTTTGCCAGATGTTGGTGGGATGAGTGACAGGTTTTTCAGTACAGTCCTCCCCAGATAGGTACAGAACAGAGCATAAATACAAATACAATCTAAAAAAGGGTGATTAAGACCATGCTGATGGCAGGAGGATTGGAACTAGATGATCCTTAAGGTCCTTTCCAACCTAAACCATTCTATGATTATCACAAGGAAAGTCCCAGGAAATTTGAAATTAAACATTTTTGGTGATTGAAAGGAAACTGAGAAAAATGCAGTTAAAGTAAATCTTGGTTTTGGTTACAAGTGTTTTGTTTTCTTGACTGTCAATCACATCCAGCATGGTTATTCCATGGAAACACAGGAGCAGTAGAAACTTCCCTGCACCTGTCACCTTCAGGGCGTAGACATCCATTTATCCATTTACTGCTGCAGACCCTGTTTTGCCAGCAGTCACTGCCAGCAGGGACATCCACACTGGGAAAAAATAATGTACTGCACTGCCACAGCAGAGCTGAATCGATCTGCAGCTTTCCCCAGGTTGACATCTGATGGTGCTTTCAAGTGCCAGCACATTTTGTAAGCAAGGTGTCAAGCCAGACCCAGCTCAGGGTGCAGCTTAACTGCACATAAATGTACTCAGCGTGCTGACAGACTTCATGAACCTGCAGGGAGCCACAGAGGCTTTATCCTGGGGAAAAAGAGGCTCAGGGGGGTTCTTACCACTCTCTACAACCCCCTGAAAAGAGGATGTAGCTAGGTGGGTGTTGGTCTCTTCTCCCAGGCAATCAGTGACAGAACAAGGGGACACAGTCTTAAGCTGTGCCAGGGGAGGTTTAGGCTGGACATTAGGAGGAATTTCTTTACTGGAAGGGTGATCAGACATTGGAATGGGCTGCCCAGGGAGGTGGTGGAGTCACCATCCCTGGAGGTGTTTAAGGAAAGACTGAATGTGGCACTCAGTGTCATGGTCTGGTTGACAGGGTGGTGTTTGGTCATAGGTTGGACTTGAGGGTCTGAGAGGTCTTTTCCAGCCTATTTAATTTTGTGATTCTGAGGTTGGGGTGCTTTGGGGACTTGTGCTGAAGCTCTTTTAATATAAATTGTTGTCTGGTGTGTTGTTAGAGTTGAAGTTACACAGATTTTTCAGGCTACTCAGATAATTTCCTGATGCTGCTTTACCCCTGACATATCCATCCCCATCTTTCATCTTGCTCAAGGTAGGTTCAACAACTTGGGATCAGCCTTTTCTCCCAGGCAGTTAGTGACAGGACAATGGAAAATAGCCTCACGTCGTGCCAGAGAAGGCTCAGATTGGACATCAGGAAAAAAGTTTTCACTGAAAGAGTGGTTAAACATTAGAACAGGCTGCCCAGGGAAGCGGTGGAGTCACCATCCCTGGGAGTGCTCAAAAGATGAGCAGAAGTGGCACTTTCCGATATGGTTTAGTGGGCAAGGTGGTGATCGGTCAAAGGTTGGACTCAGTGATCTTGGAGGTCTTTTCCAACCTCAGTGACTCTGTGATTCTGTGAAAAGTAATTCTTCCCTTCCACTTTCTGGAGGTGAGTTCTTTTCTTATTGCTCTCCATCAATAGATCTGAAACAGTTTTGTTTTGCTTTCACTATGAGGAAAGTCTGCTGACTCCTTGCCAGGTCTTCAGGGACTGGAACCTCATTTAGAAGAGGGACCACAAAAACCCCAGCCACAAGGCAAAGCTTTACAAGTTTATGCCCGTTTCTCTCTGAAGAACCATCTGTGGATGGCTACACAGGGGCCAATATTTTATCCATTTGTGCAAAAAAAGCAGGTACACCAGGATTTTATGATCTGCTCGAGAACACCCATTCACCAACCTCTTTCTACTGTTCAATCCTAATTAGCTTCGTATGCTAAAATTCAAGGAAGACCAGAGTAAAGCAATAAAACAACACCCATGCTGCCTGTCGCTGAAGACTGAAAAAGGCTGGGATACATGTCGGAGAAACAGTCCAATTCCTGGTATCCACTCGGTGTTTATGACAATGGTCATGGATGCAGCAGACACTGCAGGCATTTCAGTACATCTGGGGCTGGGGAGAGAGAGCAGACAACATCCCTCAGCTGCTCCAGAAGCAGCATGGTCAGAGTGGGGGCTGTATTCTGCTTTCTTTCTACCAGATTATTCCTGTCCCAACTCCAAGATGATTCTCCATATCCATGGCAATGACTCCAAAAGCAGGCTGTGACTTGGTGGCTCTTTTGCTGCATGTGGGAAAGAGCTCCAAGTATTTAGAGAGAAACTTAAATTAAAAAAAAAAAAAAATTAAAAAGTAAGCTCGAGTTTGTCTCTCACATCCTTCTGCTGCTTTGTATTTCTCTGTGCTCTCATTTCCTGCAGCACAGATCAATCTGCTGCCTGGTCTTGGGCATGCTGCTCTCATTTCCAAATCCTTGGACTTTCAGGTCTTACTTTATGGCTTGCTGCTGATCCTCTGCTATGTTTAAATCCTCTCTAAATGCAATACCCAGAATTCAATGTCTTCCCTGCCAACACAATTCAGCTGCATGCAAGCAGTACCTATATTCAGCATTCTTTTTCTCTCTACAGTGAATTTCCAGGTTGATACAGAAATACGTCATCCCACTTTTGTCCTCCAGCATATCTGTTCCTAAAAGTTGTGAATTCCAGTTGCCATTTATAGAGGCTTTCAGACAATTAATGACCATCACCTTCGTGATCATGGTGGAAAAGATTTGTTTCCATGTGTTATTTGGGATTAGTCGCTATCAGAGCCCAAGGGTCCAAGTAGCACTTCAGTCCCCTCTTCATTTTAACTCTATTATCTCTTTTAGCACCAAAAAACCCCCTGTCTTATCAAATTAACAATTCCTTTTAGCCATGGGAAAATAGTATCCATAGTAAAACAGCTGTTGAATACTCTCACTGATCACATTGCAGCTATTTCATAATCTATGGGTCAAAAAATGTTTCTTCTGTTTATAAATACATCCCCAAAAAACCAACAGGGAAAAAAAAAAAAAAGAAAAAGCACTGAATCAAACAACGAGCATACAAAGTTCATCTCTGACTGCACCATCAGAAATAAAATTTAAGTTTCTCGTGACTCACAGCACAACTACCAGAGCTGGTGAACACTGGGCTCAGCTTTCTCAAAAACCATTCAAAGTGATGAGTAAGTTTATGCATCCCTAAGAGAATTTTAATTTCGAGTTGCCAGGGAGCTGCAAGGCCAAGCTGCTCTTCCAGGGAGGGCAAACCAGGAGAGGGGGTGACAGGAAGGGCAGCTGGGGCAGCACCCTCACCACCAAGGGCTCCAGCCCACAGCACCCGAGCAAGAGCAGAGCAGGTCCAGTGACAGAAATCAGGGTCAGCCCAAGGATCAGGGACCTCCAGAGAGGAAATAAAGGAGATCCAAGGCCAAGACAGAGAGATAAATGAGTGAGTTGGGTCGGGTTCAGCAAAGTGCATGGGCAAAGAGGGCAGAGTAATGGCACAGCTCAGGCAGGGACCAAGAGCAAGGGACTGAATCTCAATGTATCTCCCAGGCAAAGAGGTGCTGCTCCCATGGAGGCACCTCACAGCTCTGTAATCCAAGGATGCAGAGGGGTGTGAATCAGACCTGGCCTAAATCATGGTCATACAAAACCCTGGGGCAAGGGGAAGAAAAGCAGAGAGTGTCTGTACGCAAACTTTGGCACAAAGCAGCTGCTTCTGTACTCATAACTCAAAGAGGGATGAGGCAGAAGCACAAATGGTGGCTCTTCATCATCCATGCATTCTTTTGGGTGCAGCTTTGTCCTGTTCTCCCAAGGAATGACCCAAGTCCGGTGCAGCACGCGGCAGTGACCATTCCCAGTGGAGTGTTTGGATGCTGTCCTCTTTCTGCATGGTGATGCCATGATGAATTTTTGCCTTTTTTATATACCCCTTTTATACTCCTTTATATAACCTTTTATAGAACTTTAATGTATCCTTAGTGCTTTTAGCCCACATATTTGTAATTCCCTCAATCTAATACCCCATGTTCTATTAAACCAAGAAAGCAAACATCCTGGAAACCTCGCTTCTAAGGGTCAGAAAGCCTCAGACACCAAGGTCCTCTCTAAAACACATGCTGTAAACTAAAATAAGCCCATCCAAAAGGAAGATTCCTCAGAATGGGAGATTCATTCAAGTCTCTCATTGGGGAATCTTTGATAGATATGCTGATTTGCAAGGCCTATAAGTTGTATACGCGATTCATCGTGTGTGTGCATTCTGGTGTGCATTTCCGTGCACTCCACCTGGACGACGTGGTGCACCAAGGATCCTTAAATAAATACCGAGGTAAAAACCCCTTTCCCTTTAACCGTGTCTAGCTTTTAATTTTAAGACCAGGAAAAAAGGCAGCAATAGGAGATGTCCCTGCTCGTTGCAGGGGGTTGGATTAGATGACGTTTGAAAGTCACTTTCAACCCAACTTTTCTATGTTTCTATTTCATAATTTAATCACGAGGACATAACCAGGCCTTGGATTCACAGGACAGCCCCTGGTTTTATTTTATTCAGCAGTAGGGATACATTCCCTCCTGAATTCTACCATCACATTCATTTTCCCTCTTCCTATAAATCCTCCTTATTTCCAGCCCTGATGCTAATCAAACATAACCAGAACTCAGAATTCCAACAGCTTGTCAAAGTGAAAGGTGGTGATTATCTGTTAGCCTTAAAGGAGGGTACAATGCCAGCCCAGCTCCCACAAATGTCAAATCAATGCCTGTGTGGCTCAGCTGCCTCATCCAAAGGACTGCCGAGGACACACACCACGATTTCATTGACTACACTTCTGTGGAAATAATTTGGAGAACAAATCTGGGACACCTGGAAGCCATGTAGAAAATACTTGGATAAAGTGATTTATGGGATTTAATGGCTTTAAGCTGAAGGAGGGAAGATGTAGATGAGATATTAGGAAGAAATTCTTTACTGTGAGGGTGGGGAGGCATAGGCACAGGTTGCCCAGATAAGCTGTTGCTTCCGCGGCCGTGGAAGTGTCGAATGCCAGGTTGGACAGGGCTTGGAGCAACCTGGGATAGTGGAAGGTGTCCCTGCCCATGGCAGGGATTTGGAACTGGATGATTTTTAAGGTCTCTTGCAACCAAAGCCATTCTGTGATTCTAGGATTTGTCCCCAACAGCCAGTCTAAGCAGACCTGACAGAAAATGCTGTCTCATCACCTTTTTCAAACTAAATCAGAGATTTTGGTCCCTAAAGCAGTTTCCTAACAGAACACATTTCTTTGGAGGGGAGAAGGCAGGGGAGGAGGAGAGGATGAGAGTGAAAATCAAAGAATGATTCACGACTGCAGCATATTCTGATTAGATAATGATGTTTTGTGATACAATATGAACAAGTCCTGTTTACATTGGACCTTGCAGCGTGATCTGACAGGCAACAGTAAAAGCAATTATACAAACACCATTCCTGAAATATGTTTCACTAGATACTGCTACAGATATCCACTGCTAGAGACTCTAAAATCTCCCCAGAAAGTATTTCAATCTCCTTATCATTATACAGCTTTTCTTAATATCAGCTCTCATTCTTTCTTGCTGCAGCTTAAGTCCATTACTTCTTGTTCTTCTCAACTGTAATAAACAAAAGAAGCAGTGATTATTCTTTTCCTCTTTGCAGCAGACTTTTGTGTACCAAGAGACCTTTATCTTCAACTCTATCTTTTCTTTTTTAGTAGCTTAAGCAACTCTTTCTGTAATCTCTCCTCTGCAGCCTGGCTTGGCAGCTCTCGGATCACTCCTGCTGCTTTCCCTGGCCCTCAGTACCTGCCCCATGCCTCAAAGGGAGTGCCCAGCACCAGACAGAAGATTAAACTGGCCTGGTCTAATGTGATGAAGACTCACACAAAAGCCACATTAGGATTAATTAATTTAATAGAGAATTAAATTAATTAAAGCCGCATTAAAGTCAAATTAATTAGAGAATTAGTTTTTGAGGAAACTAAAGCTTATGTTCTCAACCCAGGCATAATAAACTGCCCTGCAATGGGATCTCTCCAGCTCAATGTGGCTCACTCCCACCTAAACACAAACATCTGGATATGAGATGCCCTGTGGGATCTGGCACATCCACACAGACCTGAGGGATACAGCACAGGCCACGTTTGAGGCTGTAACAGACCCCAATCACTGACCCTATCTTTCAGTGGCCATATCAAATCAAAATGCTTCCTAGATCTCTAGTGAGGATGTAGGGTACCTGGGCAACACAGCCAGTGATGAATTCCTGATTTGGATACACCCAAAGTTAGTTGAGGTGGATCCCACCTCATGCATCAGCTGAGCTGTAATGAATTCCATGTTCACGTTCATTGCTTGTGGCAAAGAGAAGCAGCACTTAGATTTTCTTCTGCTTGGGATGCAAGGAAGCCATGCTGATAGTCACCAAAAATCAGGCTTAATTGTTTCTTCACTAGTTTCAGATCTATTTAAATCTTGCCTGGATGGGGAGAAACATGGCTTAGTATTAAAAAAGATTGCAATCCTTCAAACTAGATCAAGATTAGCATCCTTATACTCCTCTATATTCAATAATAAACCCTTTAAAAGGCACATTTGGGAAGAGCCAGGGAAAGCTTGGAGACTGTGAGTAGAATTTAAGATTTCTCTGCTTAGAAAAAAAAAACAAACTTACCTGCATGCTCATGAATTCTCCCCAGTCCTATTAAATCAGCAAATGTGATCTGTATAGTGGATAAAGCTCTATTCTCCTTCCATTAATGTGCCTTTGACATCAGTGAAAGCCCGAAGTTACAGATTATTCCCTTTTCTTTAAACTCTTAACAAAAAAAAAATGTTTCAGGAAAAGGGTAATATCCACTGGGACAGACTCTAAAGAGGAAAAATAAATACAAATAGAGTTTATTTTACTTTTTATGTGTTTCAGGTCTATGTAAGAAAAATGTCTTCTACAGTAAAAAGTACTGATGCAAGAATTGTTTCTCATAAATGGACAGCACTGATGTCTGTAAAAAGGAAGAATGATACGTTGTGGCTCACTAGGTAAAAAAGGAAAACTATGAAGAATATACCCAAACCCACTAAAAATGGATCAAATGCAGCATTTACTGTGACATAAAAATCATAATGAATTTTCGACCCACCGTGTAAATTGTTTTTCCTAGAGTCATCTTAAAAGAAGTAATAATGAAGTTGAGTTTTATGAAGAGGATCTGATTCCTGTAGATGTTTCCCAGTCTCCTAAATTCATTCTACAGAAAACCTTAATCCCTTAATTCCCCAGTAGGGAATACAGGAATGACTGAATCTTGTCAAAGGCTTGAGCTGCCAATCCTGAACTCGTAACAGGGTGTGAGGTAGTACAAAATTAAAGAGACATCAGAGCTGGACATACAAGAACAAGCTGTGGCCCAGCAGCTCCTCCTCTCTTATGAATCTTCTAAACAAGGACAACCCTCGTGTGATAAAATTGTAGAAAATATTTCCCTGAAGACCAGGAAGTCAAGTGTTCCTTTGCCTAAGGAAACCCTTTCTCCTCACAAAGAGAGATATGCAATGACTCTTTCAAAGTGAAATTAAATCCCAAATTGTCCCACCCCCCGTAGAACTCCTTGCTTTTCATTCCACATTTCAAAATGTTTTCAAGAGCTTTGCGTGTTGCTGAAGTCAGATTTAGAAAGACTATAATTGACTCTCTTTTCTCCTCTTGAGCACAAGTTGAACGTAACAATTCCCATTCTCCACTTCTGATAGTGCCAGGCCACGACCCGAGAGCTGTGCTACAAAGGTGTCCTACCAGGCCTGTGATTTCTTTCAGGAATATGGAAAAGACGTTTGATTAAAGTGCTTCCAGGCTTTGTCAAAATGGAAATAAAAGCAATTTCATTTTCTGTAACTTTTTTCTCCTTACATATCATTTTCCCTTCATGATCAATACAATTATTAAAGCACAACAGGGGAATAAGCATTTACTTTCCCAGCTACTTCCTGACCATTGGAGATGCCCCAGGTTCTCTGCAACATTTAAACACAGCTGGCACAGGTGACATGTGATTCGGGGAGGAACAACAGCCTTCCATAGCAGAAGCCAGGAAGGCAGCAGGATTCCCTGCTCAGCACAAAAGGATACTAAATATTAATTTTTAGGCAAAGAAGTAAAACTCTCGCTGTCCAGTAAAGTGCTTTTTTGAAGGTACTTGTCTATCAGCATGAAACCAAGATGTTCACCTCCCGGTCACTGTTCATCACAGACTGAGGTACATTATCCAAGAGAATCAGGATGAACAATCTTCCAGAGGCATGGGGAAGGAAGCTTAGCCTGTCTTCTTCCAGCTGCCTAAATTTTAAGTACCAAGTGTGATGAGATGAGACAATGCTGACTGCAGGTCCCTAAACTGTCCCCATGGAAAGATTAAACTGGTGCTCATCAAGTAAATCAAGTTAAAAATCAAGACATAGAAATCAGAATATAAATGCCCATAGTAGAATTCAATTATTAGTTTCACTGTGGCTTTGAAAACCAACGTAGCATCTTTAGAATCACCCAATGGTTTTGGGTTGGGAGGGACTTCAAAGATCATCTCATTCCAAACCCCCCACCACGGTCAGGGACACCTTCCACTATCCCAGGTTGCTCCAAACCCCATCCAGCCTGGCCTTGGACACTTCCAGGGATGGGACAGGCACAACTTCTCTGGGGGATATGTGCCAGGGCCTTCACTCTCATAGTGAATAATTTCATCCTTATATCTAATCTAAATTTACCCTCTGTCAGTCTAAAGCCATTGCCCCTTGTCTTGCCACTCCAGGCCCTTGTTAAAATTCCCTCTCCAGGTTTCCTGTCCGTTCCCTTTAGGCACTGGAAGGGGCTCTAAGGTCCCCCTGGAGCCTTCTCTTCTCCAGGCTGGACACCCCCAGCTCTCCCAACCTGGCTTCAGAGCAGAGGAGCTCCAACCCTCTGAGCATCTTTGTGGCCTCCTCTGACTCACTGACTCTTTAGTCAGTGAAATATTTGAGGAACGGTGACACTGCCTGGACAGTGTCCCTGTGCCAGAAAGGAAAGCTGAGCAGGAGAACACTGCTGCCTGCATGTGCAGATTTTCAGCAGAGGTTTCCAGTGCGAACACTGCCCAAGCTTGACCATTTTGCTGCTTGATGAGATGTGACAAGCTCACAGCCCAGTGCAATAACACTTCAGGCTACACAGCTGGGACTCAAGGATACTTAAATTCTGTTCCTCATTTCCATGGATCCCAGTTATGTATACATCTCCAGTGATAATATTCCTAACTCCTCGGTATCCCTAGCCCATTAAGAGGTAAGTTTAATACAATTTCTCAAAGCTTTGACCTTTGAGCAGGTCAATTTATTATATGTGCTGCCACTGGGCACAAAGATGAGTCTAAGTGTGGTTTTCCCATCAGTAACCAAGGATTTCCATTCACTCCTCTGTTAAATGAGGCCATTAAGAGAAATGTAACTCACTAGTTTATGCTGCTGCTAGCAAGGGAAAATTGCTTTTTAATCTCTGACCCCTCAAAATGGAATTGTACCCTGGAAAGAGATTCTGTTAAACAAATGAATTAGAAAAACAAAAGGACAGTCTGTGATTTCCTTCTGTCTCTGAATTGTCAGAGATCAGACTTGTTCAGAGCTTTCAAATAGAAAATTCTTGCCTTTGAAATACTGAATGCAGGCCACTGCAATCAGTGTAAGTGATATTCTTAAATCTTGACTTGGAACAGTCCCAGTGCTGCACTCCACCAAGGTGAGCAGCCAGTAAAATCTGTGTCCTACCTACTCATCTTCTCACCAGAGAAAGACAGATTGATCACCCATGGCTCACCACTAAACTTGTTCTCAAGTCTTTCATATCACACAGAATCACCAAATGATTTGGGTTGGAAGGAACCTTAAAGATCATCCAGTTCCAACCCCTGCCATGGGCAGGGACACCTTCCACTATCCCAGGTTGCTCCAAGCCCCATCCAACCTGGCCCTGAACACTTCCAGGGATGGGGCAGCCACAGCTTCTCTGGGTAAGCTGTGCCAGGGCCTCCCCACCATCACAGGGAAGAATTTCTCCCTAATATCCAATCTAAATGTGCCATCTGTCAGCTTAAAGCCATTCCCCATTATCTTATCACTCTGTGCCCTTGTAAAAGTTCCTCTCCAGATTTCTTGTATCCACCTCCAGGTACCTCAAAGGCTACAGTCAGTTCACCCTGGAGCCTTCTCTTCTCCAGGCTGAACAGTCCTAATTCTCTCAGCCTTTCCTCACAGGAGAGGTGCTCCATCCCTCAAAGCACGATCATCGCCTCTCTGGATTCCTTCCCTTCTCCACCCATGTCCCTTCAACTTCCTCCTTGAATGGTTTGTGCTTAAATAAAAAATGAGCTCCCAGTGGATAATTTTTCTTTTTCCTCCCAAAAATTTCACAGTTGGTGTTTTATAATAAAGGAGAAAAAAAAAAAAAGACTAAGCTAAAACCTGGATCAGGCATCTCTCCTTTTTGGATGGTACAAATGAAGAGATGTTCTGCTGTGATTAAAAACGGCCTGAAAGATTTTACCTTTACACACAGGAACACCCAACTGCATGCCATCCAAAAGCTCTAAACAACCCCTTTCTTAATAAATATTTGATCACCCAGATCCATTATTTACAGAAAACAAAGAGAGGTTTAAATAAATGTTGTGGCTCAGACCTTGCTGAGGTTAAGTTGCTGCATTCACACAGTTCATTTATCACACGGACTGGCGCTGACTCGAACACCACTTCCCACAGAAAGCAGCTGTTCTGTAAATGGCTGCATTTAAATACAGTAAAAAAAGCAAGCACAGACAGAAGCTGCTTCAAAATAGAGCACTCTTAAATCTGAAAACTGAGCCTGCCCTTCATAGGGAGCCAGTGTGCAAGGAAAAAAGGAGGCGGAAGTTTTATCCCAACCAACTGCTGCTGGTGAAGGGTCTGGAGCACAAGTCTGGTGAGGAGCAGCTGAGGGAGCTGGCGGGGCTCAGCCTGGAGAAAAGGAGGCTCAGGGGTGACCTTATTGCTCTCTATGACTCCCTGAAAGGAAGGGGTAGCCAGGTAGGGGTCAGTCCCTTCTCCCAGGTAAAAAGTACCAGGTTAAGGGGAAATGGCCTCAAGTTGTGCCAGGGGAAGTTTAGACTGGATATTAGGAAAAAGAATTCTTCACTGAAGGAGTTGTTAACCACTGGAACAGGCTTCCCAGGGAACTGGTTGAGTCACCATCCCTGGAGGCATTTGAAAAACATCAAGATGTGTCCCTTAGGGATATGGTTTAGTGGTGGACCCGGCAGTGCTGGGTTAATGGTTGGACTGGATAATCTTAGTGGTCTTGTCCAACCTAAATGATTTTGTGATTCAATTTAATTTTTGAAAGCACTGCCCCATACAGATCTACTTGCTGCCCAGACCGTGCTGCCGAGACAGACGCAGCATGAAGGAAGGGGCAGTCCTGCAGCAGCAAGGAGTTGCTTCAAGGCTCTGTAGCAATACAGACCATGTCAGGGAACATCTGACAGGAAATACAGGCAAACATCCTTATATGGGAAGTTTGGAGCAACCAGCAGATTACTGGGAATCATTATAAGGGAATGTTTGAGGCAGCAGTGGTGCTGGAAGCCATGCTTTAGCAGGGGAGGACTGGGAGGTTGCAATTGGCAGCAAAAACGAAAAAAAATATGGCTTAATGGGAGAGGGAAGGGGTGGAATTAAAATAAGTGCTACGGGGGAGAAATTGCTTTGAAGTTGGAGAAATTCAATCTGAGTGGGAAGCCCAGGCAGAGGTTCCTGAACTGAACTGGTGTGAATGTGTTGCTGTGGACTGAGAGACAGAAAGTAGAGAGGGTCTGCAAATCGGTTTGAGAGATTCAAGCAATTTGTGTAGGACTTCTTTTCCTCACTGGAGTTCATGGTACAGAACCATGAAGACTCTGGAGGACAGCAAAGTTTCCTTCTTCTTGTGAAGAGGAGGATTAAGGTTCAGTTGTGTAATTAAGCAGTCACTTCAGTAATGGCTTTTGCTTGGAGTCCTTACAGAGCCCCGAGTTCCTATTGCAGCTTTAATTCAGCTCCCATCACTTTCGCAAGCAGGAACTGCCAGGAGAAAGAATAGCTCTGTAATCCCCCAAATGAAACTTCCAAGTGCTAATTATCCAGAGGAGCTGCAAACTCCGCCACCCTCACCGTGGTGACAGACATGGGCAAAGAGCAACACGAGGCTTGGTTGTTTACGTCGCATCTTAGAGTTTGCAGTAGAGTGACATCTCTGTCACAAATCTGCTGTATGAGCACACAGCCTTTTCTTGTCCTAGGAGATCACAGAATCATAGAATTATGGAGTCGTTTAAGTTGGAAAAGGCCTCTAAGCCCATTGAATCCAACCCTTGACTGAACACCACCTTGTCGTCTAAGTGCCAGCTCCAGTCATTTCTTGAACATCTCGAGGGATGGTGATTCTACCACCTCCCTGGACAGCCCATTCCAGTGTTTGACAACCGTTTCCATGCAGAAATTCTCCTTCAGCCACTTCTCATCCAGACTCTTCCCCAGATCCGTTACCCTTCTCTGGACATGCTCCAGCACCTCAATGTCTTTCTTGAAGTGAGGGGTCCAGATTAAGCAGCTGCGCTTGCATCAAGATAATCCAACCACACTGGTGCCCCGTGGCTTTGCAGCTGCTGGATGACTGCTGCACATGTCAGGGTGCAATCCCATCATATCATGGTGCCAGTTGGCTGTTAATTTTAAAACTAAGGTTAAAATTATATAATGGCAGCAAAAGACAAGGTCTTAGGGCATATCCATAGCGAAGAGGAGGAGATGATCTTCATTGTCACAATATTTATAAGCAACAAGTGCTTTGAGGGCCTACTATGCCAGAAAATTTCAAAGACTCTGCGAAGGTGATTTTTGAAACTCAAATTTTCTTTTGTGGTTAAAATACCAATGAGTTATTTGCGCTAAAGTTGAAGACAGTCCCTTATCAGTGGTCCCCAGGCGATAAGATCTCTGCAAATATCACAGATTTATGAGGCTTTTTTCCCTTAGAGCTCCAGCCTTCAAAGTGCCCCTCTGTGTAGCCATGAAAGCCAGACTCAGGAATTGTTTCTTTACTGGAAAAAACCTCATTGTTCTTAGACTACACAAGTGGGTCACTGAACTGCTGTTTGCCTTTGCAGGGCCAGTGAATCCAAATTAGCTTGACTTCCACAGAGGATACAGGGAAGGAAAGCAACCAGAATTAATCAGAGCAACACAAGCAGCTCTTCCAAAACAAATTAGCTTCAGCAGTCGGCACACAGAGTCCTTCAGTCAGTGAGGCCAAGCTGAACTTAGGCCAAACTTTGCATAAAAAAAAGAGCAACTGGTTTAATGTGTACCCATGGAGTCTGCGTTGGATTCTTTTTCTTCCTCTCAATCCATCTTCAGGAAGCTCTGAGCAAAGTGAGTAAAGTAAAAAGCCATCCCTTTAATGTGACGTTCAGCACACCTAAACTAACCTCAAAGGCAGGTTGGGTGTCCAGATATTCCCTTTTTTCCAATAAAGAGACAGGTGATAGGCATGGGATTAAATTTCCATTGAAATATTTGTGGAATAATTGATATAATCTGAATTTAATGGACAAAGGAGAGAACAGACCCTTCCTGAGAGGCAGCCACCAGACCTACCTATGTCAGACATCTCCTGTGAGATGAGACAAGATGTGCTGAAAACAATTCCTCCTCATGAACCACGGAAAGGAGGTTTAGACACTTAAACACACTTCACCACCAAACATACTCATATTTGGCCGAATAAATCCCTCTCTTACAGAGAGAAATTTGACCCGAGTTAAAATTGGTGTTTTGAGATGGGTAGGATGAATCATTTTCTCTGGGGGCAGGGACAAGGAAATTTCAAGATGCAAATCTGGGCCGTCAGCATTAATGGCAAGAGTCATCATTCTTCCTTGAGGCCCAAGAGAAATGAGACCCTCACTAAAAAGAAAGTCATTGAAACAAGACCAGGGCAGGACATAACTTCTACTGGCTTCTCCCTGCCAGATTTGTTCACCTCTCAGTTATTTTTCAAACTCAAATTTTCTAGTGAAGGTAGGATAAAAAAGTAAAATTGTCACATTTCTGTGACCAGCAGGGTTTTCATGTGGAAAAAAGGCCTCTGTTCCTCTCCTTCTGGTATCAGTATTCAACTCTTACTGCTTTCATCTGCATTTCGACCCTGTGTGTTCCCACAGATAATGCACTGGCCCACCTTAACTGCTACCTGTAGTAAAAGTAAGTTTAAGCACAAACATTTCTTTTGCAATTATAATTTAAAATGAAAGGGAAAAAAAGTCTGTGTTTATGTATATATATACAAATCTTTATTCCAAAGGTCTGACAGCTCCCACAAAATCTTTTAGAGTTTCGATGGGGCACATGGGAATTCACTCAAAGTAATAAAACACTGCTGTTAGCACACACATCTCAAGACGAAGGAGCACCTTACCAAATTTAAAATGCAGACAAAGGAGCTCAGCATGAAGATATTTACATTTTTTTTTTAACATTTTTATCATTTCAGGGAACCTAAATGCCTTATTCTGTAGTAGCTAAGGAAAAACTATTTACTGGTGCTTTGTTATGTTAATGTGCAGGTTGGGACTGGTTCTCCAAGTTGTATTGTTGGAGTGACTGCATGGACTACTTGCAAACATCGTGTTAAATAAACAGGCACTTAATCATCATTCCTGACAGAAATCCCTCCATTAAGTTCCACAGAAGGTCTTAAACTTGAATGTTTCAGCGACAGTTGACATTTCTGATTTCTCAATTTATGTATGCATTTGTTGATAGACTAATAAAAACCCTACACAAACTAATAAAAATACTGCGTACGCACACACACACGTTTATATACATATAAACAGCAATAAATAACAAATGTTTGTAAGCTAGTCTGCATTCACAGGATAATCACACTGCAACATAACTAACAAGCAAATATACTCATGAATTAGCAGTTTAACAAAAGGAGGAAAACCACTCAGTAAGATTTAAGAAAGAGTCTGTGCCTTTGATGCCTGAGCAGCACAGATGAGCAAGGATGGAATTCAGAGCATGTAAAGCTCTGGCAGGTCCCTCAAAACCAGTTCACTCACGGAGCCATCTGGCTGATCACTCTCCCAAACCCATCACAGGTATTTCCAAAGCATCCAAAACCAGGCAAACCACCCAGGAGGATGACCTGTGCTTACGCTGCATTACCCATACGCGTGCAAGGGGCATCAACATTCCCCCTAGAGCAGCCTCGAGGGCTGTGGGATCAGGGCCCTTCCTGTCACATCATGGGGAAAGTGTCCCTTTGGGTGTAAGATGAGCAGATATCGTGGCACATAACACATGAGGGCATCACAAACAATTTGACCAGCCCCAGGCCAGCACTGGAAGTGACAAAAATGTCACCTCATTTTCTGGTCACATCCCAGAGAACCTCATGAAAGAGGTGACAGAAAGCGAGCTGGGTTTGCACGTGTTTGTCTGGTGATCCACATCCGGTAGGGTACAGGACAGTTCCCTGTGCTCCACAGGAGATCTGGATTGCACACTTTCTTTAGTAGATGAAGTTTTCTAAGTGATATTTGTCTATATGGGATCGTTTCAAGTGCAAGAGAGACTCTGTTTTCTCATGTACACCAATAAGTTCATATTTATGCCTTTAGCAGGGGTTGCCTCACTAAAACTGTCTCTATCTGTATCCTGATGAACATATTTGAGGAAAAAAGGGCCTCCTGTCTGGGAAGGCTGTTTCAGCAGCTCCTGCTGGCTGAAGAAAGCAGATCCTTTAGACTGTGCTGCATTCATTTTCTGCCTGACTCCTCTTTGACCTTCATAGCCAAAGTCATCATTAACTCATTTGCAGCTTTGCAATCAGCTCCCCAGTCAGGTCAAGTATTAGATTCATTCCAGTTTCATTTTAGACTTCATGTGGTATGTAACAAGTTATTTTCAAAGTGAATGCAAGATTACATGCAGGTTGACACACATTATCTTGAATATATACACATTAAAAACCAAAATGGAGCTCAAGACAGCGCTTATTTTCTGCAATATCAAAGTTCTACAAAACTCATTCTTATTAGCCAAAATTGGGACAATGTGTTTCACCAGAAAATGAGGTATAGATAATTTTAAAATCACATCGTTCCATTACATCAGAGTAAAATGCCTGTGAGCCTTATTCCTTTGGTCTGGAGGTTTGCCCCAGAGCTTCAGAGTTCATTGTGTCCATGGACCAACTAACAGGCACTATGTGCTCTCACAGACCTCAGCTACATTTTGTCAAAACTCCAGACACATGAAAATCACCAATTTACGGTTGAGGAAAAAAGAAAACTAACAGGTTTTGTTCTGTCAATTAAAACGCAACTGATAACAATTTTTTCTTTGTTCATTCCCCCACCCCCCTTCGTCCCTAGAAAGCACCAGCTATAACCATCAAAGAGTTCTTCCTGGGCAAGCTGTTTTCAAAAAGATTAATGTTTGTGTGTTTGTGTGTATGAGTGTGTGTGTGTATTATTCTTGCTTCAGTGAAGAAAAAAAAAAGCAATTCACAAAAAAATCCCTCAAACTGCCTTTGAAAAGTGCTGAACACCACCACCACAGCCGTTATTCACCAACCACATCTTGTTGTTTGACAACTCAAGTTGTTTTCTTAAAGTACTGCTGCCTGATTATAGGGAAACACACCAAACTGAAGCACATATGCACTTAAATGATGTGCTTTTTATGGTGTCTTTCCAAGAACAACAGCAGCTAATTGTTGACTTTCCTACTGGGAAATGTCTGTTTAATATGCAGATCTCTTAATGACTACTCTAAAGCAAATTGTCTGTGCTATGGTAATTTAATCATATA
>VWZW01002673.1:0-325692 GCA_013397115.1 Edolisoma coerulescens
ATAAGAACAGTTTAATATTTGAAGCAAAATAACGTATAATAATTATACGGATCATACTAATGATAATAATTACAAAAATAGTAATAAAATAATAATGATAATAATCGTAATGAAAAGGAGAGAGAGCAGTAAAGCCCCAGAGAAATAAGTGATTCCCAATACAGTTCCTCATCACCCACTGACCGATGCCCACCCCGTCCCTGAGCAGGCGTCGGCAGCTCCCAGCTCACTCCCCCCCAGTTTCTATACTGAGGACTGTGTTCCTGCTCTGGAATATCGCCTTGGCCAGTCCGGGTCAGCTCGCCTGGCGATGCTCCCTCCTGGCTTCTTGTGCACCTGCTCGCTGGCAAAGCATGGGATGCTGAAAAGTCCTTGACTCAGGGTAAGCACTATTAGCAATAACTAAAACATCGGTGTTGTATCAACATTGTTCTCAAAACACAGCACTGTACCCGCAGCTAGGAAGAAAATTAACTTTATCCCAGCAAAACCCAGGACATCCTAGTAGGAAAATTTTCACCAGGGGATGGGGGGTAGTGGGGAAGGGAAGGTGTGTGTTTAGTTACCTATATTTCTTTGAGCTTTTGGAGGTTTTTTTTAATGGATTGAACAATTTTACAAAATTATAATAATTTTCTTCTGTAAGTTTTTTTTTTTTCCCTCTGAACTTCCAATTCAAGAAATAAAACGAGCCGTTCTGAGCCTTAAGTCCATTTTAGGTGTTCATCTCCTTTTGGGATTTGATTTAGTTTTATTACATTGAAGGAATCAATGTGTTACTATAATTCAGAAAATGCTTCAAGTGAACTAGGTATATGGGGGGTTTTTTTGGTTTTTTTTGTTAGTAATTAATTAACAGTGCTGTGGGAAAGCAGCACCTGAAGTACAATTTTGGATTATGGTATCTGATGATGAAGTGGATTATAAACTACATTAGCTGTAAATAACTTTAAATATCATACATGGTGCATACAGTAGATCTTCTGCATCTCTATATTTTCCATTATCTTTGTGTGTCATTTTTTGTTGGTCAATATTTCTGTAGTGTCTGTTTATGAATAAATAGGTATGTCTAAAAATGTACAAGAGAAGTTAATTTATCACAGCATCACTTTCAAGTCCTATTTAAGCCATCTGCTTTCTAGGTGTTGACTTTATTTTCTGATTACACATAATAATCATACAATGGAGAAAAATAATAGCGAAAGTGAAAATGTGATGCATGCAGTAAAAAATGCAGTTTAAATTATTTAGCACATATACTTTCAGAATATATTTTGATATCAGAAGTGGTTTTGGAGGAATTAAGGTGGCAAAACAGGAATTTCGTGGAAAGAAACTTGACTGTACCAAAGGAAATTATTCTAAGCCCTTATTTTCCAGATACATGCTTCAGATTAGGTGAAGTTCATTGTTTTCTTTATATGGTAGATTCACTAACTTAGAAATACTGTATTAGTTTTAGTATTATTTTTAATGGCTCTGAGTTCCTGGTCTGTTTTGCAAGTAAACTACTGCCATTAGCATGAGTGGGCTTCTTCCCTTTGCAGTGATTTAAGGAATTAAATTACCAGAGAGCCTTGCATTCACAGGCTGAGCCCGAGATGTAGATACATGTCCTTATAAGGAGGAAGATGCACGTCATCCCATGCAAAGTAATCCAGTAAGAAATACATTATGAATGATTCATAAAAACCATGACCTTTTCCAAGACCCGCCATTTAAAGATATTTATTTGAATATAAGGTAGCTGTAATCTTGAAAGCCATCTTCTTTATTCCATTGGGTTTTTTCCTAATATTTCTTTTGTAGCCCCTCTTGCTGACCTGGATGAAAATACTATTTTCAGTGTTCTTTTCTTAGATGCCTACACACATAACTGCCAGATGCTGTGGTTTCTCTGGAACAGACCAACTGCAAACATACAATGACATGCTGTCATTGACATGAAAGTCATGCTTTCAGTTTGCTGTTTGTGAATATGTGGCCCCAGTGTACAGAAGCCTTTGAATGGTATTTTGTACTGTTTTATCTTTCAGCTTGTAATTATTTTCAGCATCAGTTACTTTACAGCTATGGATCAAGTAAATTACTTGACAAAATATCTAGCACCTGGTATGAATGTATGGAGTTATCCTGATGCCCAGAACTCACTGCTAACTACAAGAGCCAAGCAAAGTAAGAAGCATGTATGTTTGGAGGCTCAGGGTCCAGTCTGTGCTTTCTGAGGGCTTAAGCAGAGCTTAAGCAACTCACAGGTCTTCCATCCTCACCATGCCCCCAAACCATTTAGCACCCAAGCCAGTGGTTCTGATCCTTCTCTGTGTATCACTGTATGTCATGGCAGAGCAAGCTTTGGGGAATCTCCCCATGGACATTGTCACCTTCACAAGGATACTCCTAAGGTCAAGGAAGGGTAATTGATGTGGGGGAAGGGGGGGTGTAAACTCTTGCAGGAATGAGTCCAGCCTCAGAAATAATTTTTTAAAAAATGGTGAAACTCAGGAAAATCTTGTAACGTTGTGTTTCTTTAGAAAGAAAAGCACCAAGTAAAACTGGGGACAGGGCCAGTGCATTGTATTTGCTTTTGGCAAACATGGTATGGAACCTTCATATTGCGATCAGATAAATTTACTTTGCAAGAGTAAATTTTTGCTGCAGGGGAAGGGTATGCACATAACAGATTTAGTGGAATATGTGTTTTCTATTTAAATATATAAATTAGAACTGAGTGCAAAGTGCTGTTTGCACATCAATAATTACCTTGTGTCCGACTGCCAGCCAGGCTTGACTGCTCAGCAAACACCAAAAAGGGGCTGATTGCTGTCTTCATATCTGCTTTTTGTCCTTGACTACTCCACGCAGTTTTGGCTTGGAAAACATGTTTTTGCTGCAGAGTAACTGATTGACACTAACCATCCTGAGGTAAAGTCACTGTAGGGATAAACCACTATGGGTTTTTCCCAAAAGTTGAAGTATCTTGAGGATAAATGACATCTCTGGTGTGGTTGATCTCACCTAGTTTATGACATGATGCAGCTAAAGTGCTTTTTCTTCATCATAGCTTCATGTTTTACAGCTTATGTGTTAGTTACCTTCCAGGGTCATATTACAGCTTTTTCTGACCAGAGGAGTAAAAGAAAGAAGAAAAGCTCCACAAGAGCTGATAACTCCATTGTTATTTGAAGTGGAGCATGGATATGTGTCTCATTTTGATTAGGCAGTTGGACTGTGACAGTCTAAATTTCAGGCAGAAGCAAGTTGTTTCCAGGACTATGGACATGGGTGTTACTTATCCTCATGGCCAATACAAAGAACTTTTTCTCTTTGGTGTGCATGCCATAAACTTCAATGACAGATCCCTATATTTACTTCTCCTGTTGTATTCTAATTCAGTCACACAGAAATTCACCACAGATCCAAATTATAGAGAGGACTAAGCCCATTAGTCACCCATTCCTTTTAAAAATAATAGCAATCAAGCTTGGAGTTACTCAAATAAAGGCTGCAGCTAATATATCACTGATAAAAACCAAGAAGACATTTTTATTTTCCTTAAGCTGGTTTGAAAAATAATTTTCAGCAGTGGGCAAACCACAGCAAAGAGAAAGAAGAATAGAGAAAGATCTGGAATAACTTCTGAAAGGGTTCATAGCCTGGAATGGGTCAGGCTGGGAATGAAAGAGCTGGGAGAGATCTAAAAGTCACAAGTGATAGGAAAAAGGTGAGCTAGGAGACATCTTTCTTGTCACATAGAAACAAGGAAGCATCAGCTTGAACTTGCAGGTGGCAGGTTGGAGCCTGAAAGGTGAGGGCTCTGCCTACCGTGAATGGATAAGTTGCAATACCCCTTGCTTCAGGTGCCAGGAGTTTTAAAGTATTCCAGTGGGTGAATTCAGGGTGGGGTCAGGTTAACACAAGGGCTATTAAACACAAATGGCTCCCCCCCAGCTCATGAGGTCTTCTGGCTGCTCTAAAGATGCTTGAGGGTGTCCACAAGGGCAGGTGGTGGTGTGGGATGTGTGGTGGAGCTGTACATGTCAGACAAGGGAGCTGGAGGCCTGGTGGGGTGTCTTTGGGCACCTGGCATTGGGAACCTGAGGGTCATGGATAGCCCCAGCAAGGTGTGAGCCAAGTGCCAGGGCTTGGGCAGCCCTGATGAGATGTGACCGGTGATCTTAGCTGGTGTCTTGCTCAGTGGACAGGTGAAATGCTTGTGTTGCAGCAGCACGGGAGGCAGGTAGAGGAAGAGAATGTAAATGGCCTTAAAATGAGGCAAGAGCTGCCTTATGATACGTACCAAGAAAAGTTATTCAGTTTTGTGTCTGAGCAGTGAAACCAGGAGAAACTGCAGGTTTTGGTTTCCAAAATATTTGTTGGGTTGCCCAGTTGTGTCAAATCTCTAAAATGTTTTTCTTAGGATTCACTAACTTAGTAGGCTCGGGGCAGATTGTTTCCATTTTTCATGGTAATTTCAGCGCAATTCTGGGCCTGTTCCAGGGGCTGTCACCAGTGGGTGCAGACAACTCTGCTGATGTGCAGCTCACCCTGGCCAGAGCCCGTGGCTTTGCTGGTCCTGAGGAGCAGCTTCAGGGCACCATGGGGAAATGGAAACCCCATTTTTTTTTTAGCAGTGAGCATGGAGCAAACCAGCGCAAGGATCTGACCTCTCTGGCAGCACTGTAGGACACACAGTGAGGGGGTGGGAATGACCTGGGCAAGGCAAGAGGCCGTGGCTCTGGTTCTCTGCAGCCCACCGAAAGCCTTGAATGTGTTCCATGTTCAGCAGCTGAGATAAATGTAGTCAAGTCCTGTGAACTGATCCTGGGGCTGGTCCTTCCATCAGGGACAGAAGCCAAACTTGCTCTCTAAACACCAGCCATTCCTCATGCGCTCAGATGCCAGGGAATGGGCCCTAATTCAGTTCCTGCATCTTAACATGCAGCACTTTGGCTTGCACAAATGTTCCCAGAGCTGCACGAGGGCTTTGCTGTGCTCTTTGCTATTCTCTCTCTTTCTGCTGGGTGTGTGGAGGAGAGCATGGATACATTCCATGCCATTGCCCTGCATCAGCCATTGCCCTATGCCCTGGAAGAGTAGAAGTTATGGATGGATGGCACCAAAGAGCAGAGAGGAAATGCCGCTTCTCTTGCTATCTTGCCTTGTTGTTACTTACCTGTTGCAGTCAGCATGTTTTCTCTTTATGGTGGCCAAATTAGAACTTTCCATTGCAAAACCAGGAATGCATCTGTCTTTGATGGTTGGCTACAGCCAATCTTTCTCCTTCTGAGTCTCAAATTTTCTCTTACAGTTATTACTCTACTGTGGATTTCGTGAAGTGCTGTCTGAGGGATGCACAGGCTGTGAACTCTCTTGGAGAGCCATGCGTTTTGACTGTGGCAACACTTTCTGAAACAAAGCTCGGCACAGGCTGTAACTAGAGCCCACAGACACTGGTACTGTTTTAATGCAGTTGAAATAGATTGAAATGAGCAACTCCAGTGGTATAGGAGTTTAACTGACTCTGTTGAGTCTGACTGATGCTTTATAAAGCAGTACATCACTTGGATAATGACCCTGCTTTGCAATCTGTGTTGGTGCTCCAAAGTTTAGATAAAATTGTCTTGTTATAATCTTATACTATTTTTACAAGTAACCACTCCTATATACTGTGCCAAACCACTGTGATATACACTTTTGTGTAATTGAAAGACAGGATCTTAAACAAATACTAAAGACAAAATGCCTGAAGGACCAGAGATTTCAAATAACTGTTTCTTTTTAAACACTTAAAATAAGCATAGCCTTTTTTTTTTAATCTATACATATGTTCATCAAGTTTTAATAGGAAAGTGACTTGCTGATTTTGTCATAAATGGCCAAGCTGTACCCTGTACTCAAATAATATAATCTAACTCAAATGTTGTGGTTCCTGGTTGCTTACTTAACAGAATTAGATGACATGTTTGCAGAGATAGAGTCATAGAATCATTTAAAGACCTTTAAGATCGAGTTCAACCATTAACCTAACACTGCCAAGTCCATAACTAAACCGTGTCCCTAGAGTCTCGCATTGCCTCATTAAATTCTACCTAGGTAGTCTGAAGCTTTCAGGATTTAGGGTAATTTAGTTAGTCCAAATAGCTACTGCTACTAGACTTTGTAAATGTATATATGTGTATAAATGTATGTATCCTCTTGATGAGGTACCAGTCGCAGAATTCACCACTACTTCTCATCTATTTCTATGCAAGCTGTCTTCCCCCCAGCTATTATCCAGTCAGTGAATGTATGATATCATGTGGATTGTGTGCTATTTTCTTAAGCTTCAAATAAGGAAATTAGTTCTGAGTGGGATTTTCCATTGTAGATTTAAACTAGAGTATGCGTAAATATACCTCATAGCCTCTTTTTTTCTGACTTATGCTTGCTTTATATGCTGAAAGATTTGTAAAATGCAGTTTGATTGCTGTTGGTTCCGCTTAGTCTTCCTTTATGGAGTACTGTGTTATACCACACTAGATATGCTAACTAGCTTGTGTGTAGACCAAGGCACAGCACATGATGAGACTAGGCTATTTCATCAGAGCCTGGATGAAATCAAGCAAGGCGTGCACATATTCTGAGCCCTAATTTAGCAAAAACTCTTGTGGGCATTTAAAAAACCCTCCAACAATGATACAGAAACCCCACCTCACTTAGCAAGTCTCATGGGAATAAGAAGGCCCTGGTTCCTTCATGCATTTGCTGAAGGGACACTCAGCCTTGTGCTAATGGAGATGTCTCTCAGGGGAAAGGAGAAAAACTGCTATGTCATTTTGATTTCTGGGGTTGTTTGGTTTGATTTCTGCACTGCCCTCTTCCTTCTCATGCTCCAGCTGTGCTCTTCAAAAACAGTTCCTTTCTATTAAAGCCCAAATTGCTCTGTACCTCAAGGAAATGTGATAGAAGTAGGAAGTTATTTTGCAGCAGCTGTGATCTCCTGCCTAAATCCTAGAATTTACAAGATATGCAATTACGTATTTCTGGGGTTCATTCTGCAAAACTGCTTTTCCACTAGTACTGTGCACAAAGCAAGCATGCTGGAGAGCAGCCCCAATTTCTAGCAATAAAACAACAGCAGCATTACCAGCTAAATGTAAAGGTGTTCAGTTCCCTCTCCTGTCTAAAGGGGCTCAGTCTCCTGTCTTCTGGTTTACCAGAAAGTGGTCTGAGTGTCTTAGTACTTTCTTTTTGGGGAAGTCCTTTGGAGTTTCTCCTTTTGCAAAAATAATTAAAACTTAATGGGGCAAGATAAAAAAAAAAAGCTAAAGCTGGTTGTTGGGGGCATTTCTCAGAGGAAGGGACTGCCTGTGTTCTGAATGCTTAGTGCTCCATACTCACTGAAATAGTTACATATGCACTACAAGAAGAATTAATTTTTAACTATCCCATTCTGTGTATTTGTCCTTCTCTGGTAAAAAAAAATACCAAACAAAAGATAGCCCAAGGAAAAATCCCCAACAATTACCCACTGAAGATGGAAGAGCTGTAGTAAGAGGGATCAAGAAGTTAATGAGCATTAACCTCAGTGGCAGATTCTGGCTGCTCAACTCTAGTCAGCTATGGAAACAAAACCCATTTCCTTACCTCCTGTCAGTCTCTGAAATGTTCCAGTGTATTTTGTGAAAAAGAGCATAGGCAGCCATGTATGGAAGAAATTCCAGCTGGGGAAGTCCAGGAGATTGAAAATGAGTGCCTAAGGGAACTGGGCTTCAGGTCACATTGCTCACTCAATTATACCTATAACCAAGGCTATGCCCCTGTGTGCTGCAACGATCTCGTGATTCTCAATTTATGCAACTATTTTCATGAGAAGATGCATTCCTAATTCCCTAGTGGAGTTCTTCTGGTTGCAGTAGGTTGTTGAATCTAACAGCATCTGGGCCCATAAATGTCTCCCATTTTGCCTCCTTATCTGTCAATGAAACATATAGCACTCAGTGGACGGTGACTATATCATATCACAGTTATTCAAAATATAGAATTGCTTATTAGGGAAATTATTCTAGACATATGCTTGATCCATGTCCAGTGAGGGACACTAGAGCAGAGAGGCAGCAAGTATGACAATCATGGTGGTGGCTCTGACAAAGAATCTAGAAGCCAGACCAGGGAAGAGATGAGAGGGAGCATCTCTTGTTATCCATGGGGCTGGCAGCAAGCGACTGGGCTTGAGTACGTTGACCTTAGGTAGTGCCTTTCTAATGTCCGTGATCAAAGCTGTATGCAATAATAATCTGGCTCTTCAACTTGGACCGTGGCATTTCAGTGCAGACTTTATGAGAAGCTGTATGGTTGTTATGAATATCAGACTCTGCCAGATTCTTTCGCATAAATCATCTATTTTGCATCTTGCAGGGGTTGCTGGGAACATGTCTCCTCATCAGATACTCCCACATCAAGTAGACTTGAGAGTACCATCATTCTGTACTGTTCATTACAATTAATGCTCTTTGATCTTCTGATCATTGCTTACGTGCTACACTTTGTACATATTTTCCCCATAAAATACCATCACTGAAGATCTTCTGGAAAACATTTAATTGTTTAGGAATGCAGGTTTATTGTTAAGAAAGCACAGTTCGCATAGGTGATTTGACTCCTTTCTCATTTCTGCCTAAGATTTCACTTTTCATCTGTGTATACACCACTCAGCTGTTCTGTCAATAGACTGAGTGATTATGGTGGTTGTTTTTGTTTTGTTTTTTTCTGGTAACAGCTCCTTTTAAAAGTAAAACCCGGGACACACTGAATGAAAGGTACCAACTATAACTTTCATTGTCCATACTCTCAAAGCACAGTTTTGTCCAGGTTAGGAACTTACCTATTAGTGCTTCACACATTATCCTCTGCCCTGCTACATGGAGGCTTGCTGTTCCACTGGCTTGCAGATGTCCTTCCATTCCCATTTCCTCTAAGAGATGTCACGAGAATGACTTAATGGGAATTGATCTGTTCAGAGGGAATGAATGAAATGTTTTATAGGCTGGCTACTGTCTCGTTAGTGAGAACACTCTTGAAACACAACATGATGACAGCTTGGATAGTCAAGAAAAAGCTCAAATTCAACTGCTTGAAATGCCTCATGCTAAAAAAAAAAAGCATGGAGTTTCTGAAAGAATCTTTTTGGAAATGGAAATGAACTTTTCCCTTTGAAAATGAGCTAAGCATTGTAAACTCTGCAAATTTTCCAGCAAATTCTGCTGTACCTTTGTGAGTTCTGCCAAAACTTGGCAAATTAAGATAATCTGAAATGTGATACATTATTTTTAGCTTTTACAAAAATAGATTGCTTGAAATTTGGAATGCCATGATAACAAAATAGTCTTTAACTTTACAGAAACACTTTAATGGAATACAGAAACAAGAGTTATTTCCTTATTTTATTTCATAATGGAGATAAATCGAGAAACTAATTAAAATGTGGCTAACTTGGCCACAGTTTGGGAGTTTTTGAGGAACAAAGCCTTTTTTCACTTATTTGAAAAACTGACATAAAATATAGGAGGTTATTTTAAGCAGAAGTGCTCTGAGGTAATGAATTAAATCAAATGAGTCTTAATTTGCTGCTTTATTTTAATTATATTTCAAAATTCATATTCTACTTCAAGCAGAGATAGTCTTTACAATTTTATACTTTCTGAGAATTCAGGAAAAGCCCTAAAATTGGAATTTGTACAGTGAGCTGTCAGTAAAATTTAGCTTTGTTCAGAGATCTGGAATAAAAATTATGCTATATGTAAGTCATATTAAGGCCTCTGTGGAGAACGAGATTGTACACTCTAAGATAATACATAATTGATTTTATCTCGGAAGTGTATGCTATTGCTCTTCTTTGTATCTGATGAATGAATCTGACAGAAAAAATACTGCATTTAAAACACAAAAGACAAATCATTATCCTTTGATTTCCTCCCTGTCCTTATGATACAATCTGAGTTCTTTCTCCTTATTTTCTCCTACTAGAGCTCAAGTTAGGTTGCCTCATTTTCTCCCACTGAATTTATGGTTATTTAGGAGAGTAGTAGCAATTGTATTACCATCAGCAGTTCACCTTGAGAAACCCATCTGGAAGTGTGCATGTTCTGCAGCAATTTCTTGGATCTCTTTGCATAATAATTACACTAATTAAGATTGTATTCAGAATAAAATGGCAAAATGCTAATAAAGGTGTGCATTTCCTGTTGAGGAGATGTGCACGGGAGTAGCAACAATGAGCACAGCAACCTTGAGTCTTCAGGGCACTCCCTGTTTCTCCAGCCCAGCTCTCCCTTTTTGTGAAGTGGCTGAGCACTGCTTGTTGTCTTGGCAAAAGGCAGACAGCTCTCCGTGAAAGCTGTGAGCTTGCCTTGGATAATGGAAGTCTTCCAAGCTTTTCCAGGTTGACAGTTCTGAGTAATCCCCCCCAAAAAAGTTATGGAGGAAGTAGCTGAGGCGGCTTCTGAACCACTAGTGTGAATCCTGGAGAGCTAAGAAGACTTCAGAAACTTGAAAAAGTGCTATAACGTAGTTCAAATGTCAGGGGTAGAAAATGGGACCTAGAACACATACACACCCCCGTCTTACGTGAATCTGGATTCCATTGTGATACTGGAACAGTTACCCTGGAAGACTCAACAGGAAGGATAGGTTAACAAACATAAATAATGCCAGTCAATATGGTTTGATAGCAAGGAAGACTTGTCAAATAAATCCGTTATGTTTCTTTGACAGGACTGTAGATTGGTTGATGGAAACAACTGTGTGGATACAGAAGCAATTTCATTTCTCTGAAGTATTTGGCTTGGTATCATAGGGTATTTTGATTAAAACCTACAACTGTGTTAGGAGGAATAAACAACTGTCTCATTTTCAGGTCCGACTGTCTTTTCCTGGGGGGGATCTGCAGAGACTGGCTATTGACTGAAAGCTGCTCAGGACTTCTGGCAGTGGTCTAAATGAAAACATGGCTGGTAAAGCATGCGGAAGGCACATAGATGCTACAAAATTATGTGGATTCTTCTCTAAATAGTTTCTGTTCATTATTTTGTTTTGTTAATTTAAGTGCAATATAATGCATTGAGAACGAAGAATGAAGGCACATGGGCAAGGAGTATGAGGCAGAAGCTGAGATGAAGATTTGTTCCCGATGGGAGTGTGGCAGTCAGAGTGCTACAGGCTGCTGGTGGCATTCCCAGCAGACATGGAGGTGCTGGGGGCGGGTCCCGGGGGACACCCACAGCAGCAGGGGTGCAGAGCTCTGTGAGGGGCATGCCAGCAGGGATGTCTGTTCCTGTGGAAGGGGAGGTGGGGAGGTCCCCAGACCGCTGAACACAAATCTAGAGCGGAGTAAAGGGATCTGACAGGAGCATGCTTTCCTACCTTGCAGGCAAAAGCACAGCAAGAACCTATGGCTGGAAATTAAGTTAAATTAACATCAGTTTTGGTGAGGGACTTCGGGATTTAGCCTCCACTGTCTATGTAGAGCTTGAAATACAAACATCAACCTAGGTAGAAGTGGATGATACAGCAGGATGAAGCAGATAATAAGCCTGAGGTCAGCCACCACATTTGCTACTCTTTGCTTCCAACCTCACAGTACCTGTGACTTTTACAGCAGTTACAGGGTTTTCTTTCCAAATGCGTCTGTTACATCTCCAGACATGTCTCTTCAGGTGAGGTGCATGGCATTTCTCAGAGTGACAGTGCTATTACTGTGCCTTCCAACCTAGGGAGAATTTTAAAATAGAAGTAAACCTGGCCACTTCTCTTAATAAGGTAATATGAAGTCCAGTCCAAAGCCCCTTGAAATCACTGCCAATTGATTGCTGTTTCAAGGGTTTCAGAAGAACCCAGCAAAATATAAAACAGACTATGCTCAAGTCTACCGACTAAAACAAGATGTATACCATTATATGCATTTGAGATGCAGCATGTGAAAGCATACTGTAAATCTCTAGTAGCACACTTTCAAATGTAAATATTCATATGAGTGCTTTTTAAAACAGCAATGATACTTGACAGTGAAGGCTGAGAACAAAATTTTTAAAAAATCCACATTCATGTGTTTATGTATAGGCTAGATAAATGTGTGTAAATAGAAATATTATAATAAAAATCTTTCATGCCTATTATCATGTAATATAAAAGAAGCAAAATGCAAAACTGACTGGTGAGTAACTGTAGTATTCAAACCAGCAGAAATAAACAATTTGTTTTCAAAATTCTGAATATATAGAAGTCCCGGATGAGGTATATATTTGAAAAATAGAGTCAAGCTAACTTTGATGAAATAATTTTCAATTATTTTGAGCCAGAGAGTACACTGCTGTGGATCTTGCGTAGTCAGCCTTTGCAGTCAATGGAGAGAACAGGCTCTCAGAGATGGCTCATCTGTCTGCCATAGAAACCCATCTGGATGTCTCTCTCAGGGTGCCTGCTTCTCTCTGTTGCCTATGGAGAGCATGAATATGAGTCATGTGAATCCCATCCGCTATATGTGCAGCACCTTCACGGCTGTGGTGGTTTGGCTTTTTGGTACTCCCAGCCTCTCTGGCAGCTCTCTGTGGCGTTGGGGTCCCTCCTGTCTGACCGGTGGGCTCCCGCCCGCAGCCCTCTCTCGTCCCCAAGCCCACTGCTGCTGTGCGACGAGCTCGCCACCGCAGTCCTGGGCCCAGAGCTGCTGCACTGCAGCAATGCTGGTTGTCTGCTTTCAGGTTTTCCTTGGGGCCACAGCCACTCGCTTCTAAACAGTCTGTTAGTTGCACATCAGGGATCCAACAGCATCATCATCAGTGGGGGAGTTGTGGGTTATATCCTGGCAGTTCTCAGAGATCAAATGTACCCAAACAATACTGTGGGATGGCTGCCTGTTCTTCCTTTCTCTACCAAAAATCACAGATCTGTTGGGAGGCTAACAGGTCTTCAGCAAAAGACTCTACTTATGGAGGCTTCCATGGTCATCTGAGAGGCTGCATAGCAAGCAGAGATGTGAGCATGGAGAGTGAAATAAAACAGAGGTGCTGGTGGATAGGAGGCAGCTTTTTCTTGGGTGTCACGCAGGCTGAAATGCAAGAATTCATGTTCATGCATAAAGCACTGCCAGTTTTTGGATTTTGTTGTCATTATGCATCCACATTTTACAGTTTTTCAGGGAAGAAATAAATTGTTCAGATAGAGATACACAGCTGCAATGAGCTAATGATCATAAGAGCAGAGCAGTTCCCTGAGATAAAGGAGTTTCCAGTAGGGTTTCAGTGCACTACTGGGAGCCCCTTCTCTGCAAGATGACTCCAGAGCTTGCTGCATCAGGCACTGCTGTTGGACTGCAGTTACTCTAGTGAAGGCATCCTGCTGTCCTGACCTCTTCTCATAATCATACCTCTAGCACTGAGATGGGCTTGGTCCTCCAGAACTCCCTGACTTATGTCCAGACCCTTGGGTGCTCTGGCCTGACCCTTAGCAGCAGTCAAAGACTCCTGTGGATATAAAGGCCAAGGCTGAGGTCTCTCTGGAGGGCTGAGCTCCAGGGTGCTGTTCCTTTTCCCCTCCAGGGCTGTGTTAATGCTCTGTCTCATAACAGCTTGTGCACAATCCCTTTGCATTTCCCCCATGCTGCCATTTCATTCTGCAGAGGCTGTGACAATTTCAGTCAGGGACAGGCAGGCTTCTGGCAAAGCCTTTAGTACATTAATCAGACTTTATTCTTAGGGAAAATAGAAGAGAGAAGCACCTGTGAACTGCCCCTCATATATCAATATCTCCTTTCCTTGAAGCAAGACAAACAATGCAAGGTTGCAATAAAAACCATAAACAAGGGTACAAGCTTGCAAAGTGTTCATGAAATAAAGTAGAAATGTTTGAGTTCCCCAAGGCAGATCCCCAGACTGTTATATTTAATGTCTTTTTTTAGATCAGTATGTTAGTTTAAAAATACCTAGGGAGAGGTGAGCTGGGTGGAACAATATCATATCTTGTAAACACATATCAAATGGAATGAATAGTAAGAACACATAGAATATACAGGATGTGCTCTACGAAGTCAATATACGCAGGCAGAACAGTCAAGATTTATTTTACTTTAATTTTTATATTTTTTCATGAATATTATGGTTTTTTTCAGTAAAATAAATGCATTGAAATACTCTGGATATTAAAAACACCCCTTGAAAATACACAGGATTCTTTTGTCAGAACAGTGGTAGTATATTGCATGGTGAGTTGCTCTTTACAAACCCTTTTAGCAACTTCTGTCCACTTAATGTACTTTTCATAGAATCAAGAATCATAGAATATGCTGAGTTGGAAGGGACCCATCAGGAACACTGAGTCGAAATCCGAGCCCTGCACAGGACACCCCAAGAGTTGTACCATGCGCCTGAGCGTTGTCCAAATGCTTCTTGAACTCTGTCAGGCTTGGGGCTGTCACCACTTCCCTGGGGAGCCTGTTCCAGTGCCCAAACACCCACTGGGTGCAAAATTTTTCCCTGATATTCAGCCTAAACCTCCCCTGACACAACTTAAGCCCGTATCCTTGGGTCCTGTGACTTGTCACCAGAGAGAAGAGATCAGGGTCTGCCCCTCCTCTTCCCCTCACAAGGAAGTTGTAACTGCAATGGGGTCTCCCCTCAGTCTCCTCTTCTCCAGGCTGAACAGACCAAGTGACCTCAGCTGCTCCTCATACGGCTTCCCCTCAGGGCCCTTCATCATTCCTGTGGCCCTCCTTTAGCTTAATATCTTTCTTATATTGTGGCACCCAAAACTGCACACAATTTTCAAGGTGAGACCGCCCCAACACAGAGCAGAGCGGGACAATCCCCTCCCTTGATGGGCTGATGATGCTCTGCCTGATGCACCCCAGGTGTAGTTCTCCATTTTGTTTTGCATGATGCATTGTTAGGACTTTTTTTTACTGACATTTCTGTCACCCTCCCCAATATATTTATGTAAATAATTTTTCCTTTATGTACTTGGATGCCTTTCTATAAAAATATTTATATTATTGAGTAAATCTCACACTTACAGTTAATTAAGAAATTATGTCAACAGAGGCAGAAAGTTGTCACCAGAGAAGGGTCCCCTGCAGTTAGAGTGCCATAGGAAATGTTAAGTCATTTATTAAAAACAAATGTAAAAGCAAAACAGACATGCTCTGAATGTGAGGTGTGTATCCTGCAACAGTGCTCCCTTCAGTGACCCCTGTGTTTCCCACATGAGGGAATTAATTATGCTGATGAACCCCCTGCCTTTCCCTGTACGTTACTGCAACATGTTCAAAAGAGCTGCATTGTACATGCAGTTCATGAATGAATCCCTGCATTTCAGTCACCCCCTCACTCCTTGCATCAAAATGTGAGCTGCTCTCCATCTGGAGTAAGGAATGGAATATCTTTCCTATCTGGATGACAGCTGTGAAATACATCCCTCTGTCTTTCCCGTTTAGTCTGCAATCTTCCCTTGAATTTTGGGATCCACTCCAATTTTGCAGCACCATAGACATTACAATGATGGGTGAGCAGCGACAGCTGCTATAGGAAGCCCTAATACAGATGGATCATTCTTCTCCATTCACTCCAATTTCTTAGGTTGGCTTGCTTTTATTGAACCTTCATTTTCAAACAGTGTGTGCCGTCTTCTCCTTCTCCCAGGGATATATGAGCTTCTGTGCAGGATCAGATTAGAGATCCTACTAATGTAATACCCTGCCTAAAACAGGTTCTTCAAAAGAAAACGAAACTCCCATTTGGCAGACTTGTAATTAAATATGCCTTTGCGGGCAAATTTTCTGAAACTACTAACAGCTCTATTGAATTTTAGATAAAGAGAATATAAATTTTATATAAAGAAGACATAAATTTTATATAAAGAGGATACAAATTTGTGGGCCAATGCTGCACATTCTTTATATTTTCCAATGAAGTAGCAAGAAAAATACTAATTCAGAGAAATGTATAGTGTTTCTTTTCAAAATGGTTTTGTTTTCTGCCTTTGCAAGTCAATAAATTAAGTTCTACTATATTAGCTACATTTCTTCAGTTCCTCTTTAACTTCTGAAAATTAGAAATCATCCTTCCTTGTTATTTTTATTTTGAGGGAACCAGGCTGATTGAGCAGCTTCAATACATGTAGTTGCTCTAGCTTCTGCCAACATCACTTTGCTATGAGCAGAGCTTCAGAAAAAAATCCATCTTCTTGTTAGGAAATACAACTGGTGCCAAGCACGTGCTACATATACCTCCTTCTGCTGTCTGCTTACCATCAGATAATATAAAAGATTGGAAAGAGCCCAGCTGAGAAATACTGTGCAAAACTGATCTAATTAGAAAACCCACCAAGAAACCAGGAGTCACCCCTGGTTGCCTCCACCTGTCTTCAAATTATGTTTCCTCTTCTGCTTTCATTCTCTTTATTCTTCCCCATAGCCATCCTCAATGGACTATATTTTGAACCCAGACTTACCTCTTTATTGCCAGAAGATCACTTCTCTCCTGACTTCCTTTTGTGCTTGCCTCCCTCCTTCCCCCAGGTATGTTCTTATCTGGTGTGCAGTGTAACTGCAGCCTTACTTCAGACAGTTTTTACTCTTGCATTTTGCTTGCTCAATTCCATCCACACTCCCCTGTTCCCTGTGAATGCAGTGCTGAAGCACTACCCTGTTATTCTCTCCATTTCACGCTCTTCTCTCTTCATACTCAGTACTGCAGCTGGTGGCATTATGTGATACAAATAAAATAACTGATTAACTGATTAGCTCTTTTCTCTCTTTGTGAAGCAGTTATATAAACTGATTCTATTTGTTGTCAATTTATACATAAGCCTTTGCTGAGTAGTTGAGATACATATTTTCTAGTCTGTGGGTACTTCACAAACTGCTTACTTTGATTATTAGCTTTTCAGTCTGTGATTAGTCATCTAAATCACAGGGTATCAGTATTGCCAACTTTAAACATTACAGAACCATGAGTCAGCCTCAAAAAATCATAGGATTGTTTAAAAATTATGTGGGTTTTTTCCTATTAAAATACTTTTGCAGTTTTGATTTTACTTGGCTTTTGAGCCTTTAAATTTCATTTGCTTTAAATTTTCAATCTTCTCTTTGCAAGTTTGGATAAGAACACTTTTTAGTAAAGGAAGTTTATTTTGCAGTCTTCTGATTTAATGATCTGGATCCTCAAGAAGAAATTAGGGAAAACAAAATTAAAAAAAGAGTTGACAGTGCTATACCATATTTTCTGTTATCTTACTGAATTACTTAAAATTTTTATATGGACATTAAGGAATACCAAATAAAGATGAATAGAGATATCAGTTTTCCACATTTATGGAAATTCAAACAATTTAACACCTTCACACTAAGAAGTGTTAGGCTCCAGTTTTATTAGTGATTAGATTATTTTATACCTGCAGCCTTTGGAAGAAAAACAAAGGTGCATATGGGAGGCTAACTAACTCGTATCAGCAACTGTTGCATTGCTAGTTCTTGCTTAGCAGCTGCAACCTTCCCTGGGAGCGCAGCTGGGACTTCTCAGGGCAGGGCAGAGATTCTGTGCCCTCCCGTAATCCATCCTGGACGGCCCCACATTCTCGCTCCNCGCTGCAAGCAGTAACTCAAGCCACAGAAAAATCTGTGCCACTCTTACAAAAAACCATGAGCTTTTAATATGAATGTAGGTATTTATGCGCAGATATAATCTTTGCAGTGATGAGCTGCCATCCTTGAACTGTTTAAATCACTCAAGCATCATTGTGCTTTAATGTACGCAAAGATTTCTCCTAGATCAGGTGTGACCAGCCCATGATCTGCTTAGTAGAGCAGCTCACACCATCCTCTCCCCCTGGGCTTCTTCCAATGGTGATTTGGGTTCAGCTGTGCACCAGATACCCAGCTTGCTCCCAGCCATGTTTCTTGCACCTATGGTCCTTGTAGAAAAAATTACTTTTGCTGCCACCAGAGCTGGTTGGCTGGCTTGTGGCCTCCCCTTGGTTTTAAGGCGCCAGACAGAGGGTTTCTGGGTTTCTTGGTTTGAGGGCACCAGACAGACAGTGTCTAGGTTTCAAGTGTGGAAAACACCATACAGAGGTCTACTGAATAAGTAGACAATTTTTATCTTGCTTGTGCTTGTCACCACTTCTCCAAGCTGCTAATTGCCTGCACCCCACTTGGGTATTAGTGGAGGAGCACAAAAGGGCAAAGTCTGCAAACCTTTTAAATACGACTGTGAGGCAGCTGTCAGTTCAAAACTCTGTTACCTTTTGCTGTAGCTCGTTACAAATCATAAGTGTCTCTTGTCCAGGAGGAAGTGTCTACACAAAGCCACCATTACAGCAAGTAATCTAAGTAACAGTAATAGGAAGTTGCATGAAAGCATGGTAAATGTCATGTCTGATTTATCTTACATTCCTTATAAGCATTACCAGGTGCAGTTCGGTTAAAGGCACAAAACCTGAGATGAGCAGTTTAAATCCAATGGAAGACTGCATCTTCCTTGCTGGCTCCCCTGCACTAAATCCTTTGACTCTCACAGATATCTTTCCTATCAAATTTCCCTAATCTGAAGATGGTGATTGCTTTCAAAACTAGTTTTCTCTTCTTAGTACCAATGCAGGTTTCTTTAGAAGATAGACCACTGGAGAATTTTAGAGAATGATTAATAGCTACCTTTGAAACCCCTAATTGCTGTTCTTCCTTGAATGTACCTTGGAAACAAACTGAATTGAGGTTTTGAGTCAGACCTTTTGCTTCATCCCCCTAAGGTTTCCCTCCCACCCCTTCCCTGCCCCTCACCCAATCGTTTTTTTTTAGAAACAGGAATTATGAGCAGTTCCTCATATATTTTGAGGGTATCACAGCATAGTAGATCCACCCAGCAAAGAAACCTCAAGGCAGTCTATCCTAGTAAGGGACAAGCCCTCACTCTACCTGTATCTAGAAGTGTTCCAGTATAGACAGGCCAATGTAAGTCATACTGTGGTAGATACAAGAAAACATGACAGCAATATCTTTTGAAAACCTTTTGGCATACCTATGTCACAGATAATGAAAATTTCAACCTCTTTTTTGGTCCAAACTGAAAATTCTGAATATTTGCTCCTATCCCAAATGGTAGCCAGTGGAGTATTAATCAGCTTCTGAGTATTCTCTCTTCTGCTCTCCAGCAGATTTTTTCTCTCCATGCCATCGGCTTTGCTTCAGCAGAGACATCAGTAGTCCTTGTATGTAATTCTAGCTAGACCTCACCTCCCAAGACATTCTGTTTAATGCCTAGTACTGCAAGGCTCAACAATAGCAACCTTTTGGAAGAGTTGTATATCCCACTATTTCTGCTATTTGTGTTAGAGCAAACTGGTCACGTCTGTGTCCATCACCACAAAGAGAGGCAGCTGGGCATTTCCACCCCAAGTTAAGCACTCATTAAGGTTGCAGCAGTCCTAAGCAAGCTACTCTGAAGCTTGAGCAACTTTGAAGCTACATTGTACAAAAGCTGCTGATTCAAGCAGTTGAGGCAGGGAGACACCTCCATCCGTCTCAGCTCTTAGTGGTGGTTTTTAGAGGGCAGCATATGCTATCCCTATCTTTTCTCTCTTTACTTGTAAGACATCAGACTAAGCAAAGACAAAACCCAGTAACAGGACTTGGGGCTGTGCTTACGGAGCAAAGGCAGCACTTTTTTGGGACTATGGTCTCTTGGCAGGCTCCAGAATTTGCTTCCCAGCCCTGTCCACACCCACCGGGTCTGTCCTCAGATCTTGCTTTGTTACTTATAGGCTCATCCTCCTGTAACCACTGCCTGTCTTGCAGTTCTCTGTGGGCAGACCCTTGCTGTGTTTTCACCCAGCTCTGAGGCACTCTTGCTGGCTCTGACAGAGTGCAGTGCCTCCCGGCACACCTTGCCCAGTTATTACTTGGTGTGAAAGTCAGGGACTGCCCATGCTGCCCCAGGAGAAGAGGCAGACTGGCTGCTGCTGTGCTTCTCCAAAGTACCATCAGGGTAGTGGCACCTGAGCCAACTTGGAGTGAGAGTCAGAAACTTGCACTATGAACACTCCCCAGTGGCTTCTCTCCCTCTATCTTGCATGTTAGCTTTGTTTTTTACTTTGCAGCACAATTTATTCTCATTACTTGCCTAAACCATACATCTCCTCCAGGCTCCTTGATGGTATTTGCAAATGCTATTGTACAATAGCCTCCTATCCACCTGTCTTGGTTTGAAAGACAGGTGTTTGCCAAGGAAGGCAGGAGCCTCTTTTAGAATGGAAAATGTAAGCCCCTTCCCTCCAAATTATTATAATTTTGAAATTAAAGGGCTTTCAGGCCCTTTAAATTAAATGAGAAATAGGAACAACAGTTCTTTACTAATATATATAACAAGGCAATAATAGAGAAATTCTAGCTTAACCTGACAGAGTCAGGATACGACCTGACACCCTGACAGGCAGGGTGGTGGTAGCAGTCCTCTTTGAAGTGGTTCTGTTGAAGCAGCAATCCTGTAGAAAGGTCTGGTCCTCCTCAGAGGGTCCAGTAGTGGTTATGTTTATATCACTCCCCAAAAATCCAGCAGGTAAGGGCTTCTTGTGCTGTTCCAAACCCCAGATTATATCCAGGTGGGAATGCTTGGTTCCTCCCCCTGGGCAGAGCATCTCACACTGGGATGATGTAATTTTGTGAGTCATGCAGTGGGTCCTTGATAGCCCATTAAACAGAGATAGCTCCTGGAGGGAGTTATCAGGGATGAGTCATGGTAGGATAACGAGCACTGCCCCACCTGCTTTAACAGCTTGTGAAGATGATAATAGAATACATACTTTTGGTTACAATATTACATTGTTACCTAGGTCACCACCCCATTCATTTCTTCTCAGTGTTTTATCTCAGCAGCCGCTCCAGATGACATGCATGCGTAATTTATCCTGTTGAGTTCATGCAGAAACCACTATCAAAAAGAAGTAACCAAAGTACTTATTTCCAGCCAATATGCAGGAATGGAAGGGCTAAAGATGCTGCACTTATAAAAGCATAAGATCAGTCTGTTGAAAGTGTCAGTATTGGAAGTGTCCCTGTTGAAAGTGTCAGTATGGATTCATAAAATTTCCCTTTGAAATCAGTGTGAGGTGTGTGTCAGTAGGGACTGCGAAGGATGCTAAAAGTAAATATAGCCAAGAGAGCTTCTTTGGGCACATCTGAACTGGGGAATTTTGGAGCATTTCCCGGTCTCTCCAATTGAGTACTCAGGCCAGACCATCAGCATTTGTTGGACAGAAACACAAACACTTAAGTAGCAAGTGAGCCATTATGTGCTCCTCTGTGCTCTCCCATCTGGAGCACGAGATCAGAACTTCCATAATAGTTTCAGTGCATTTTTGGGCGAAAAGAAGAAAGAAAAGGAGAGTCTGCTCAGCTCTCTCTGGGTAACGCACATTAATAGTGCAGCTGCTAGCGGTGCTTTGGATCAGACTGGAGCTGAACCACCAAGAACTGTTAAAGATGCTGTAAAGAACTGTTCCTCATTTCCTCTTCCAAACAACTATCTGATTAATAAAGAAAAAAAAAGGTTTTTAAAAGTGGCTCTTGTGGGTCACTTCTAGCACAGAATATTTTATGTGTTATTGCTGTCCGCTGCCTTTTACACAGGATTTTTTAAAGAAATAGGCATGAGGTACCTTAGATTTTTGTAAGTACATTGTTAGGTTCCAGAAAACAAAGCAGCCTCGGGACAGAACAGAGGCAAAGCAATACACAGTTAGACTGAGAATGGTGCTTTTGTTGTATATGTAAAGGCTTGAGGGAGTCCTGTAAATCCCTGGCCACGTGGAAAATAGCACATTAGTGCAAGGCCATAATGGTAATCTAGAACGACAGAATGAGAGAACAAATATATTTATTTTAACATTATTATACTTAACTTAGTGAACAATAACACTTCTTGAGGCCAAAGTACAAAGAGCAAGATGTTATTCCATTGCCAGAATTTCATAAGACATTGTGAATTTATCTGCAAATGAGTCCATATACTGCAACGTCTAACATTAAATTCAAGAACAAACTGCCCAAAGAGAATGATCTTTGTGTGTGGTACAAGAACAAGGCCAGCTTTGGAGCAGCTGACTTAGGAAAGATGTTAGGTAAGTGCAGCCAGGGAAATGCACTTAGGTGATGTTAAGACCCAAATTATGGTCCCTGGGAGCTAAACTCACAGGGTATATCTAAGCCCCAGCTTAGTTCGAAGTTGCTTCTGTTCCTGGTAGCTGAAGAAGTCTGATTTTAGCCCTTGGAGGGATAAACATGAGTCATAATAAATCTTGTAACTTTTTGGGGTCATTTTAGAGAAGAAAAACTCTGCACTGTGTTTCTTTTGAAATTCGGCTACTCTCCGGGAGAAGATAAGGAGATTTTGCTGTCTGTTCATGGCTCTCCTCTGGGAGAAAAGGCATGTAGTTCTGATCCCTACTTCCTGCACTGCCTTGGTTATTTTTATTTAGATAGTCACCAACCAAAATCTGGAAGACATCCAGGGAAATTTCTCTGCCTCAAATATTTGCTCTAAATTAAAAAGCAGGGAACTGCTTTAACAAGTCATGCCTGGTCCTTATCCTGTCCTGTGTTTCTCAGCCTCACCTATTGGGTATGTCTTCTCCATGTAACCATTTGTTCACCATCTCTGAACTGGGAGCTAAATGAAAGAAACGCTACCAGAAATAGAAACGCTACCAGAAATAGCAGATTCCACATACATAAAGGCTTTCAGTGGCATGACAGTTTTATAACATCACCCACATTTCATAAACTGCACATAAATTCCTTTGGCAGTCTCATGAGGGACATCCTCTTTGTCAGACATAACTTCCGAACTCCATTTATGCTTACAAAGCATAGGAGAATTTTTCACATGAAGAAATCATTCATGCAGAGTAGTTTCACTGTCCTGGGGGGCTGAAAAAATTCAGATATGTTTTAAGGAGAAATGACAGCCTTAGTACTGGGCAAAGGTGATTCACTGGAAACTTGAATTTTAGTTAGAAATTTTTTAAAATATATTGTTAATGGCTATATCAGTAGTTTCAGAAACCACCTTGTACCCATCAAAGCGTAGCTGACTGTGTGAGGGCTCCAACGTGGGTTCCTCCTAGGAGTGTTTGTTGCCATCGCATCCAGTTGCTGCTTTTCATGGCACTGAGCAAAAAGTTTTAGCTGAAAATTCTCCTGACTATAGTCTCCAATTCTCACAAAGTAACTATTTACCTTTCCTGCTACATTTTGATGCTTTAGGTTTAAGCTCTCTTAACTTTCTCTCAAGAGAAGAGGTGCTATTGAGAATCAACTCAGACAGGCAAGGGGGTCCCTGCCCTGGCCTGCTTCTGCCTGCCTGCTGTCCTCACCCTCCCACTGAGATGATTGTCCCCTCAGTTCTGGACCTGTCCTCTCTAAAGGGCTTGGTTTAACTTTTAAACATTTAAGAAAACTGTTTACTGTTGAAATCGGCAGTTGGTTAACTCGGGGTGAGCTCAGAAGAGAGCACTGACCTCCTCTCTCTCAAGCCCCTGGTCCTGCTGGCATAAGATGAGGGGTTCTGCTCTGCCTCATATGTCCCTCATCCCTGGGTATGCAGCCCTGCTCTTTCTCTGAGGCCAGGATCTAGCTCAATATGCCAGCAGAAATTAACTTTTTTTCAACTCATTTATTTCTGGATTTGTTTTCTGCCAGCTCAGTGAACTGAACGGGCTTGGCGTTGGGCAGGATAAGCAGCCAAATGGGCATATGAGAGGGTGCCTCGGCAGTGGGCAAGAGTGGACAGCCTCTTCTGCTGGCAGCAGCATGGCATCATGTCACAGCTTTTAGTCACCTCCCAGCTCTCTGTGCTGCACATAGGGGCTGCTCAGCAGCTGCTGTGTGATCTGACAGCTGAGCTACCTCCCATGCAGGTGTGACTTCTGCAACAAGGACAGTGTGGGTAACGAGGAGCAGGAATCACAACAGCCTTCCCAAGGCAGTCCATCCGCAAGGCTGCATGTGAGCACCTCTTTGTTTTCTTTCATCCTGTACACCCAATGCACAGGGATGAGCATGTTTTTAGTGGACTTTCTAAAAACAGCATTCGCAATAAGCCACAAATTACAATGATACATTCCAGATGCTATTTTGGATGAATTGAGCTACAGAAGGATAATTTTGGAGAAGGAGGATATGCAGGTTAAAGCAGTGAAGTTGTAATGAAATTGATAGACTTAATTATAGTATTTGCTTCTGTGAAAGCTATAATGTTGTCTAATCAGTTAAAAAATGTGGGAAGATGAAGGAGTTACTGTTTTGTCTATTTACACTCCTATTTTAGAGTTTCTTGAATAACATATCTAGGATACTGTGTTAAATGTAAAGGTGTATATGGAAATATATAAGCTAATTACATGTTTGGAAAAAACACATGAAATATCAGAAAGCATGAAAAATTATTGTGTTTTAGGTTGTGCATTTGCATTTTATGTGCTCCTCTGGTTTACCTAATCACCTCCCTTTGAAAAAAACCCACCAGTAGTCTGTTGTGGTATCCTTTCCCGTAGTAAATCCAAAATGTCCTGTGTAAACTTGAAGAACAAAAGGTTATTATTACTAGCTGTTACTGTAACAAATGTCAACAGTAAAGTACTTATACTGTGAAACACTGCTGGGTTACTTTGAATCGTTTAGATTAATTTTTATGCTCTAGTTGGTTTTGGTAAAGACTGTTTTGCTTCACTTGATAGAGCTGAGTTTGACCACTGAATTATTTGGTCTTTACAGGGTTTTTTTCGCTTTTTTTTGTGCTTGTGGTACTGGGCAAACCAGCAGGGAGCAAAGCATTTTTTTCTCAGATTCCAAGAATGGTGCTACAGGTTTTATTTCCTGTTCTGCATTTTCTATGTTGTTGTAACTCTTCAGAGTAGGACCAAATTACCATCTCATTTGCATTATTTATATTATTCAATATAACTAGCATTAGTCTAAAAATGATAAATAAGTTAATTACAACTTCTTGGACCTTGTTTTTTACTTTAGTAAAAACCTTCAGAGTAAAAACTAGAAAAATATGTATGGGGACACACACTATATATTCCTGTTTTCCTTTATACCCTTGGCAAAGCCTATATTCTTATTCCAAATCCACTTGCTCCAGTGTAGCTGAGTCAGCAGAAGCAGTCTTGCTGTTGGTGCAGTTCTGGAGTTGTGGAGCATCCTCATGGGACTGCTTCTGCTTTGGTGACTTTTCCTCATTCTTTTCTGAAAGCAGTGCCTGAAGGATGAATTTTACCCTGAGGCACTAAACATAAAGATATTGACCAAGCCAACCAGTAGATGATTAGTTGTAATCTTCTGGTGTCCAGTCTGCTATTCCTCTTTCTCAGCAAAAGGCTCCAAAAATATCACAGGAGTAATAAACCATGCTCAGGGCTGCAGCAGGACAGGCTGGGATGTACAGTGTAACGCAGGGAATGCCAAACATATAAACTGCATGGGAGCTGATGACAGCATCATAGCTATCGCTGCATATGCAATGGTAGCAAATGGGGACATTGTTTACCTTTTGTATTATGTATTTCTGTGTTAAATTTTTCAGCTGAAATACTCATACACATTGGTTTTGAAGTTATGACCCCAAAGTGTAAGTAGCAAATATTATTAGATTCATTAATTTAAATCTTTATTAATTTAATAATGGATTTAGTAGTAATTATGTCTATGCTGCAACCCAACAAAATACTGAAGTATATATTTTGCAGTTCAATATGTGATTAAATATGAACATACTGCCAAATCAGGGCTTGACTTGTGAATGGATATTAATCACAACAAAATACTGAACTATAATGAGCATCTGTGTGCCAAGTCAAAGAGCAAACACACATGACCTCTGGAGTATTTATTTTATTATTCTGAGGCCAATTAATTTTGTTCTTGTCTCCTCAAGTTGTATGTAAATTTTTGTGACTCTTACACTGTTCTGACCTTATTCTGCCGATACCTCAAACAAAGACCTATTATGTTTTTTCACCCCGATGCTTGTAGTTAAATCTGTAATCAAATTCAGACTTTCAGTTTTCCATGTTTTTAAGTGTCTGATTTCCAGCAAAGAATGTCGAGTGCCTGTTTCCCATTTCCAATTGTTTGAATTCATAGTTACAAAGAATGCCAAGCACATAGTACATGTCAGTGAGGAACCCAGCACTGCAGAATGGACCAGCATTCATGGTATTTTCTTTGTGATCAAGAGTAGACCATGTCATATCCATGCATTTGAATAGGCTTCAGCATGAATTAATTATTTGTTTAAACAAGTGAATACAAAGAAGGTCTTCAAACGCATTTTCATCAGTAGCACAGTGTAGAAAATACTGCCTTCTATGATTATGTACATAATTTTGCTATTCTTCGTGGTCTCATTATTTTAAATATGAAAAAAATATGGACGGCAAATAGCAGATCACCTTTGAAAGGCAGAAAGCATTTACTTATCTGCCACAAAAATAATTATGGAATTTTAAGGAGCATCCTTTCCTGAAGATGGGTCAAAGGAAAATACACACAGATATTGAAGTAGTAGTTTATTTTATTTAACACTTTCCCCCCCAGATTTGCATTGTTATGAATTTCCACACTATGTCACATAACAATAATGTTTGTGTTCTAGTTCACAGATCACAATATCTTCTCTTGGTGTTTAAATGAGAGCCACAAAATGAATTGCCACTTCCTCCAAGCACTCCAAACAGCAAATTAGCTGCAGTTACCTCATGGCTTTTTGCGTCTTTGAATAACAAAAACTCATAAATCTAAAGCAGTCTGAAATTCAGTGGGATATTGCATTAGTTGTACAGAACATTTGTGTGAATAAACAGGCCACTTAAGGTTTGGAATCTTGTCTTGTCTAGATTTTTGGTAGCTTTTTTAATAGCATTTTGGCTAGAATAAGCAATACGAATGCTGAGTGACAGAGCTCTTTAGTCTTTCATCACATCAGTGCAACTGGGACAGACTCAGGAAATTTCATTACAAATTCTAGATTCTGGTTTGAAAAAAAAAATAAATTACTGGTGTTTACCAGTCATGAAGTAACATCAATGCTGATGTGTATGAAGATGGGACGACTGATGAGAATAATTGAAACACTGAAAAAGGAAATTATGTCACCGGAGATGACTTGTCTACTAGTTGGGTGCTCATTCTTTAATATTTTCAGCAGCCTGGGCTTGTCAAGCAGACTGATTATGTAGTTCAGCATTGCATGTCTTAACCTTTTGTTCTTGAGAGGTGACATTTCCTTGAAAGCAACATGAAATGAAGAATGAAAAACAAACAAGCTGAAAACAATCTGGATAGTCAAGACAGAAAGAAAAAACAACTCCTAAAACTATATTTATTTTAGCTTGTAGTTAAGAAAATGGTTACATAAAAGGTCATTCCACGTATAAGTTCACCAACAAAACAATGTTCCCGTACCCTTCCACCAGTTCTTATGCTTATTTCTCTGATGGTAAATGAAAACTCTAGAAGCATCTTTAAAAAAAAGAGTAAAATAATTGTCCTGGTCAGAGAACTAGCTAACTCTGTACAGCCTCACTGCCTCTCGCAAGCCTTACAAAACCCCCAAAACACAGAGAGCTGAAGAAAAGTGTAGTTGTTAATCATTTCTTTATAGGGAAGTACTTAGTGTGTTGTCCTGGGATGTAATTGGCACAGATCCAAATATTCATCTGATTAATTTCAGAGTTCTTTCCCACTCCAGTGCTCTAAAACTGGGTACATTTTTCTATGAAAGTAATTTTGCTTTGTACAAAATACTTAAATGAGTGTTACCACAGAGGCAGGAACTTTTTTTTTTTTTTTTTCCAAGACCTCTGACAGCTAAATTGTAGAGCTCTTTGTGGTCTGAGTAACATTAGTAACATTTTTCTAACTGTGCAAAAGGATGAAAATCTTCATCAGAGAAGATGAATGTTATCTCACAGTAACTACTCATGGCAGCCTTTTAGAAGATAAGATTCTCCCATCTCTATTTGGCAGATATTTGACTTGTGGCTCAATCTCCCATATTGTAGATAAGCTGTGCCTCTGTTGCTTGTCTCTCAAGAGGTGAGACAGCACTGTCATCTCAAGTGCTCCGTTTAAGACTATCCCCAAGAATGTATCTGGTATTTTATGACTGCCAGCTTTAATAACACTCCTGGGGATTCCTCGGCCTCCCCTGACTCCTCCCACTGCACTGGAGGAGCATCAACTGCAGAGAAATAGGCATATTTGTGCATGTTTTACATCCATCTTTCCACCTTAATAGGCATCAAAAATACCCTTTCTCTGTGTGCATCTTTGGGTCACCCAGTGGTATGCACTTACTAAACTGATCAAGGATTAGAGCAATGTATTGAAGCTGCATAGTTTTAACAGTGTGGTATCATCAGCTCTCAGATTAAAACTGCCCTACCACTGTTCCAATTTTGTATTCTCAAAAACCGACTGCACAAATGATGATCTCCTTCCTTAAAAATCCCCACCAGAAGCCTCACTGTTTAACTGGTACTGAAAAAATTATAACCTGCTTACTGAGACCTATCCTTGTTTTATCCCACCTTCAGCAAAATCTCTCCAGATGACTGGGGCTTGCAATAAACTATCCTATTGTTCAACATTGAATGAAACATGGGTAGTATTTCTGTCTTAAAGCTATTATTTCCATAAGAATGCCTGCACATTGGGGAAGGTGGTGTGGGTAGTTGCTTAGTGTTCTGAAATCTATATCCCCCTGTGCTATCAAACATTGCCAAGGTCATGAATGAGGCACAGGCATCCTTCTCTGTTTGTTCTCTTTGCATGAAAGAATTGTATAGCCTAAGTCTATGAAATAAGGATTCCTAAAAATACTCCAACCTTCTCTGGTTTTCTGTTGTCACTTGCAGATGTCCATCAGAAATGAAATGTCCCAGTTCTGTGTATGCATGGATTCTGTAATGTGCTGTTGCTTCAGTTTGTGTGTTGGGCCAAAAGGTGAATAAATGGACTTACATAGAACAACAAAGCAGCTGTTGGAAAAGTTATGCCTGGTTCCCAGTTTTCAGGGCAACTTTCACCTGGGCAGGGAAAATGGCAAGATGAAATATCAGATATCTGAATGACTCACAGCTTCTGGTACGAGTTCGCTTCACAGCAGGAAAGATCTGTGATACTAGCACCATAAATGCAGCTAAACAGTTAGGATGTTTCCTTTTTCATTTCTGTTGTGGTAACTTTTATACTTAAAACATCCTTTCTCACCTTGTTAATAACTTTTGAATGGAATGTCTTTGTATCTATGTGACTCCTACCCAGTAGAATAAAGCAGGCCATTGGGAGAGTTTTGTTGCCAAGTCCTAGCACAAAACCATAAACTTTAATTTTTAATGAAGATTAGTTTCTTTCTAACAGAGATGCATGGAAGGACTATTACTCTATTTTACATGTAAATGGATTTGCTTCTGCAGTGCAAGTACAGGTATCAAAATATTTAAAATCCACATGGTTAATATGTAAATCTTAAATATAATTCCAGACCAGCAAGGAGAAATACCACTTGGTATTCCCTGGCATTTACCGTATATATATTATTATTATCTCAATAATCTGTGCTTTTGAATCACATAATTTTTTGACATTGTGCATTAAAAAGATTTTTTGCAACAAGCCACAATAAACATATATTCCACCGTACTCTCCCAGACTAAAACTTGAGAGGGCCCAAGCTGTGGCTGGCTTTGTTAATGGTGTGTGGGTGAGATGGAAGCAAGGAAGCATCCCACATCTCTAACAAAACCTTTGAGGAGTCAAGTGCTGCCCAGTGAGGTACCAGGGGCATGGTGCAGGTTGGTGCCACCAGTCTATCCCTCTCCCTGATGGTGGGGCACCCACACTTCTCCAGCACCGGTTTCAGTGTGCTCACTGGAGACTGTTCCTGAGAGAGGAGGGTTTTTTTCCTCCATCTAGGTGTGTTTCAGGCTGTTGCAGCCCAGCTCAGCTCTGCCTGGCAGGGAGTCAGCCCTGTGGAAAGAGCAGGTAGGCATATAGGATCCAAGCTGACCCATAAGGAGGACTATGACTTCTACTCAGGAGAAGTAAAAGAAGAGAAATCTCTGTCAGGGACAGTGGCAGTGGTATCTGCAGTGCATAGCATGTGTGTGTGCTGACAGTCTGTCAGATGAGTGACAAGTGTGGAGAGGTAGCCAGGACCTATCTGCTAAAGGGCTTAAAATTCCCCAACCTGAAAGTATTTGCTGTGATTTCCTGTAGCCTTGCTCTGTCCTGACTTTTACCTGCACCTTTTTGGTGTGTACCCTCAGGGTATCACAGTAACAAGAGTAGTACCAAGGTATCCTTTTCCCTGAGGAGGGGTTATTCCTACCACTGTAGTACCGTCCTCTCCAACTAGGAGACTTTGCAGTCTACATATTGCAAGGCCTGCCCATACATCCTTTGTATCTTAACAGACTAGTGCAGGGGGAAAAAAAGGAGCTGTTGTTACTTTGTTTTGTATTTTAGAGAGTGAAAATGAAGATGTTTGTTCTGCTCCAATATATGTATAGCAAGCTCTAGAATTTGTATTTCCTCAGAACTCAATGAGATGCTGTAATGGGTTGACCTTTGCTGGGTGCCAGGTGCACATTAAGCCGCTCTATCACTCCCTTTCCCACTGGGACAGGGGAGGGAAGAAGATGGAGAACAACCAGTGGGTGAGATAAGGCAGTTTTATTACAGTGAAAGAAAGAAATGAGCAAGAGTCTGCACGCACGTAAGTGAAGGGAAAAGTCAATCTCTACTTCCCATCAGCGAGCAATGTTTGGACACTTCCTGGGAAGCAGAGCTGCAGCACACGTAATGGTTCCTCTGGGAGGCAAATTTTGAAGAATCACAAATGCCTCTTCTTCCTCCTCTCTCCCTTAGCTTTCATATCTGAGCTGACATGTTGTGGTATGGAATATCCCTTTGGCTGATTTGGGCCAGTTGGCCTGATTGTGTCCCCTCCCAGGATCTTGCCCACTCCCATCCATTTGATGGGGGAAGGAATGTCAGAGGGACAGTGCTGCCCAGCAGTAGCCAAAACACTGGTCTGTTATCAACACCTTTCCAGCAAAGCACTAATGCAAAGCACAGCACTGTGAGGGTTGTGAACTTTATCTCAGTCAGACCCAATACAGATGCTTAAAGATAAATCATAGCAGCTCAGTTAAGATTTTGTAAGCAACTTCTTGGGCCAAATAACTCTCCACGCCTTACTCTCCCATGGATTAAACAATTATAGCCCTGGGGTGGCTAGTAACTTCTGAGGGAATACCTGTCTTTAGCTGCCCTAAAGCTGCTATGCTGGTATAAGGCTTTTGGGTTTTGCAGGTGGATGTAAATGTACTCACTATTCAAATTTAAGATTCATTAGTACGAATAGAAATTACATATGTCAATTAAAACTATATTTGAAGGAGGATAGAGGAACTGATGCATTTTAATCTTATATTTTAGTGTGATATTTGACTGTATCAGTACGTTAAATCTAATATATTAAAATTGTGGAATAACTTAGGTTGGAAGAGACTTCAAGAGACCATCAAGTCCAAGCTTCTGCTCAGTGCAGGATACTTCCAAAGTTAGAGCAGTTTTCTCAGGGCTTTTTCATTTGAGTTTTGAAAATCTTCAAGGATGAAGGTTCCACAGGAAAAAAAATCTCTGGGATGTCTTTAGCCTTTTCTTCTCTTTCTCAAGATCCCCCTGCCTCTTGCCCTGAGAAGGTGACCACCTTCCAAAACTGACAGAGAGAGGACTCACGATCATCACCCTTGGACCCCTTGGATGTATTCTGTCCAGCCTCCTGAATTTGCTATATCCAGTTAACTGAAGTGTTCCCTTTGTTGATCCTCCTGGATGTGCAGCTCAGGGATGTAATGTAGGGGCTGAGTGAACCTCTGCAAGTGCTGTAGGACATGCAGGACCTGGGCTCCAGGCAAGCAGCAAACTCCTGAGACAGCTGGTCCGGCCATCCCTTCTTCAGCACAAGATGAAGCTTGTGTTCTTACCTCTGCAGAGTCTCTCTGGAAAGTTGTGACTGACCTTTGGACTATTTGTGATCTGCCACAGTTATTTCTGTGCCCATGATCCACATGATTCTGTCACTCCAGAGACGGGATATCTGGCATCTAGGCTATTGCCATTAGGTAGGAGATGCCACTGCTGCTCATGGTGGTAAGAGATAGAAGAAATGTTCGTGATTTTTATTTTACACCAAAACTTGTTTCTCAGATCAATTGCAGGAAAGTGAATTTGTTTATGTTGGTTGCTTAATGTGTACAATGACTCTATATCTGATCACAGAACCACAGAATCAAGTAGATTGGAAAAGACCTTTGAGATCATTGGGTCCAACCTATGACCTAACACTACCTTGTCAACTGGACCATGGGACTGAGTGCCACATCCAGTCTTTTCTTAAGCGCCTCCCAGGATGGTAACTCCACTATCTCCCTGGGCAGCCCATTCCATTGCCCAGTCAGTCTTTCTGTGAAGAACTTCCTAATGTCCAACCTAAACCTCCCCTGGTGCAGCTTAAGCCTGTATCCTTTTGTCCTGTCACTGTTTGCAAGGGAGAAGAGGCTGACCCCCACCTGGCTACAACCTCCTTTCAGGCAGCTGTAGAGAATGGTAAGGTCTCCTCCGAGTCTTCTCTTCTCCAGGCTAAACAACCCCAGCTCTCTCAACCACACCTCATAGGACGTGTGCTCCAGACTTTTCACCAGCCTTATTGCCCTTCTCTGGACACGCTTCAGCACCTCAACATCCTTACTAAATTGGGGGCCCAGAACTAGACACAGTACTCAAGGTATTGCCTAGCCAGTGCTGACAACAGGGGCAAAATGGTCAGTCCTGCTGGCCATACTATTCCTGATGCAGGCCAGGATGCCATTGGCCCTCTTGGCCATGTGGGCATGCTCCTGGTTCATGGTCAGCGTGCTGTCAATCAGATGATGAGATTCTTAGGAATGCTTCACCTGAAAGAAAGTTGAAAATGCAATTGGTTTTGTCCTGAAGTTTATCCTCCTATTGATTTGCTTTTGGAAAAAGGAATTGAAACATCAACTGAAAGGTCTTGGCCTCTTCCTCCCAGCAATGTTAATCTGGGAAGGACAACATCATCATCTCTCAGATTCAGAGCACTTTGAGACCATCATAATTTCTCAGCTTCAGAGAACTTTGATGTTCCTTGTTCCATATTTTTGAAGGCATGGTTTTGGACAATGGTGCAATTATTTGAGCTACAAAGTGAAGAGTACCAAATGGACCTGTATTTATCATGCTGTATTTAGTCTGAGGCATCCTAAATAAGTTGTGGAATCTCTTGTAAGTGCTGCTAATTACAGTAATTGGACCCAGAGGTCACAAGTATATGTATCGCTACAGCAAAGTCTTCTTCTGTCAGCCAAGAGTGTAAATTTCTGACAAATGAAAAATATAAAAGAGTTTTTTGCTCTTGCTGATGTATTGTTCTCTAAGTGTCTAAACACTGAAGATGAAGTTAGAAATAAATAGGGTTTGTGGCTGTTGCCAGTACCACCACTTATTTTCCTACTATTAGGTAAGTATTAAGTATGAAAAGACTGTCTTAAGGTATTATTTTGAATTACTTCAGAGCTAATTCCAGTCTACATAGGGTTTTTTTCCCTCAGGCTTGGCTAGTTACTCTATTTAGTCTGTATATTGTATCCTTATGAAAGCGGTGTGGATTATACTTTAGATGATAACTTTTAAAAGTTCCATGTTTATAAGTATGTGTTAATCGTAGGGCAATTATAAGTAGTTCATGCTAATGCAGATTCTTGCTAATGTTACTCTGAAAAGTGTCATAACCGTTATCATGTTTTCTGTCCTGGGTCATCAAAAAATTATCTAGCCTGTGTTTCAGCTTAACTTGTCATGGTGGCTGGATAGAAGGAGTAATGAAGGCAATCGCAGTGCAAGATCAGCTATATTATCCGGGGTTATTTGTAGCACTATACCCTCTCTTCTGGAGTTATTTTCTCTTATTTAGTTTTGATTGAGATATAAAAAGTAGATAATGCAGTCAATGATTTCCTCATTACTTAAGTGTCTGTCACCTTTTGTTCAAAACTCTGCTAAGGAAATGTTGCTTCTGTTGTTGCTGTCAGTATTTCTTTTAATCACAGAAAGAGTTGTAGAGAAGTTGCATTTTTTGAGATGTAATACAATCAGAAAGAACACATATTAGTATGGATATTGTAATATCAGAATATTTTTGAAATTCATCTTCTTTAACATTTCCTTTTATTCGAAATGAAAAGGACACAATATATGTATTTAAATGTGATATGGTGTGCAATGATAAATACGTTGATACAATGACAAAGTGGTTGATATATGGCAAACATGATTTACTTATTTTCTTTGTAACTTCTCCTTTCCACAAAATCATCATGTTTTATTTATGTTCTTGATAACTAATTGTGAATACTTTTACTAAAAGCCCTACAAAGCAGATGAATCATTAGCAAGTTCTGTTTTGATATTAAATTAGCTTTTGGAAAAAAGGAATTAAAACAACAGGGTATCTGTGAATTGGATAGTGGATATTCATCAGCAGATATGTGAAATTGGATATTGGACAATAGCAATCTAGTAAAATCTTGAGGAAACATAATTGGACAAGCCTGGGCCATCTCATCAGAATACAATGAAATAAACTGACAAGACAGGCTTCTCGCTCGTGCCGCTGTGTGTGGGAGACATTTTGGCACAGGCTGCCTTTGCAGCAGGGTGCGTCTCATCAGGAGCTAAGAGGAAAGGTTGTTTCCTTGGGAGGGCAGAGGAACTGACAGCTCACAGGGAATGATTGAAAGGTCTTGCAAAATCCCTACTATTTCCAGCAGTACCAGACAGACAAAAAAAAAAATCAAGTCTTAATAAGTTCTACTTGGGCCAGCTTTGCTGTTGCAAGCGGGGTCTGTGTTTCTCTGACGGAGAACACATATGGTTTTGGCGTAAGCCCTGGGAGGGCAGGTGCCGCTGGTCCTGATGCTCTCTTCTGCCAGAGCTAGATATTTCAAGACTGATTTTAGGAGTAACTTGGAACTGTTGCTGATGCTGGTGTGCGTTGTATCAATAACAGCTTCAAGTAAGACACAGAAGAGACACGTTCGCAATGAGGTTATCTTTTTAGTTCTTACAGGAACGGAAATGATAACTGGTGTTTGTTGATACACTCCCTAGATACCCCTTAAAAAGTTTAACCAAATATAATTATGCTTGTGGGAGCGGTATGAAGTTCAGATTTGGCTTTGGTAGGTTGAACCAACTGTATATTGTTAGAAAGCTGAAGGCAAGCAGCCTTGATGCAGCACTTCACCACCTGGTTGCATAGAATCATCATAGAATTATAGAATAACTTGGGTTAGAAGGGACCTTAAAGATCATCTAGCTCCAGCCCCCTTGCCATAGGCAGGGACAGCTTCCACTAGAGTAGGTTGGTGGTCAAAGCCGCATCCAACCTGACCTTGCACACTTTCAGGGAAGGAGCATCCGCAAGTTCTCTGGGCAACCTGTTCCAGTGCCTCATCACCCTCTGAGTAAAGAATTTCTTCCTAATAGCTAATCTAAATCTCTCCACTTTTAGTTTAAAACCATTCCCCTTTGTCCTGCATGAGCCTGTCTGGTCTGAAAGAATTATGGTAATGCTGGAATGATAAGCCTTTGATTTATGATGGTTTGTATCACCCAACAACTTGTGAACAGGAAACCTTGCCTACTTTTAACACCCTGTTTGAAGTCAGATACCTTTACAGACCTGCCAGATAAGTGGCTGCTGTGAGCAGCCAAATCCCAAATGCTTCTTTTCTGCTTAAGAAGCATCAGAGAATAGGTTCCAGAGGGGTTCCTTCTCCTTTAACAGTGCCAATGGGACAGAGACATCTAAAATCCTCAGATATGAAGCCCAAAACAGGCAGAAACAATAATACAAATGAAAACAAAAATATATTATACCCCCTTTAATGACAGGAGGCAACAAAAGACATTCAGAGGAGCATAAGCACAGAATTTCCAGTGGTTTAAGATCTAGTTACAAACATTATTCCAAAACCTCTCTGTAGTAGCTGAAAAAGAAATTTTTCCTAAAACAAAAGCCCTGAGACAAATATAAGGAAAAGCAAATACAGAGATAGAATGGATATGATCCTTAGAATGAAAACAGTCAAAATTCATTCCGTGAGGCTTGTGTGGATGGTAGAAAGGCAGCAGTGCTTAGCACAAAGCAGTGCAGATAGCAAGGTCTAGGAGGTGCCTATCTCTTCCAAAGAAGTGACACAACATTTGAAAGACAAAAAGATAGGAACTCACTGGACCACACCCAAGTATCTAACCTGAATTGTCTCCAGTACCACACTGCTTCCACAGAAGATGCAAGGCACACTTGGTGGCTGTCTCTGCCTATGGACCATTTCTTTGCAACCATCAGTGTCTGAGTAAAGCTCAAATTCTGGAATCTCTTTTTGATGAAATTTTATAAATTGATGTGGATTTTCCAAGTATGTTTTGGACACATTTTCTTCCTGAATGTTACCATATTCTTGCAATCAAAATGCCTCACATGCTAATTGTAATAGCACGGAGGAAGGTTTGGAGCATAGAGGGCTCTCCCAGAGGCAGTCCTTGGAAATGGTTGAACATGACCACAAGGGCCACAAACAGGACCTGTGTGGCTGGCATCCCTAAAAGGGTGTGTTCTGACTTTCTAGTCTTTGGGTTCATTGGATTTCTAGGATGTAAAAAGCAGAAAAATATTGTCTCATTTGGGACCTGAAATTCAAGTTGAGCTTCTTTCCTTCTGGCAAGTTACAAATCACAGTATAAATCCTTGTTAACTTTTGCCTTAAATTTCACGTATCAAACACTTGGACTCCTGGGTTGGGTGTTCTGTAAATTTGGACCTGTGAAACATTCATTTTCAGTTGACTTATTTTTTAGCAGAAAAAAATGTAAATGGAGAAGGAAAAATAGTATGTAGCTCACTTTTCTATGGCTATTTTAGCAGTCCAATTATAAATGGAGTAGAAAGCAAAACATTTTTATCATTCAGTACCATAGAGAGGCCTGAGCATCTTTGTGCAGCAGATCCTTTTAAGTGAGTAGATATTCATTTCACAGAGTCCTTTTTGCACATGAGAATTAGTTTGCTTCGCATTTCTGCTTCTCTGTAAAGTGGGGATTTTTTTAGAGGGTTTGAAGTTAGTGCTTTCCAAACTTAAATTTTTCTTTTTTAGGAATTAATTCTAGTTCTTGTTATATCACTCGAAAAAAAAAAAAGGCTGTGTACTGAACACGCAAAGGACTTATCTGTCTTATTTTAAAGAAATTGAAGGAAAGTTTCCAAGCAAACTTATAAAAATATGATCTTCATTAAACTAAAACCAGCTATGTAACTACCCTGTGCTGCTCTGAGGAGCTTTCTGAATACCTATATTATGTGTAGCTACAGGTTAAAATCTGAACACTGATTATGGCAGCTATACATTTATGTATCTCTAAGCACAGCAAGCTATAGTGAAAAAAAATGTAAATAGGTCCAAATCAATATCCAACCACAACAATTAGTATTTTTCACTGAATTTGAGGATGCTTTCAGCTTGGCATCATAATCAAAGACTGTTCCTGCTACATGTGATTGTCTAGCTGTATACTGTTGACCAAAGTTAATTTGCCTGCTGCTAGGGAAACACCTTGATGTTAAGGACATACCACCTGCTGTATTATTTATTCTGTTTCTGCATCTATGAGTCCGTTTTTAATTTAGTATTGTATTGCCTTAACTCCCAGGTGAGAGCTTATAAAACAACTGAAGGTTAAATCATCAGTTAATATCATTGAAAGCTGTTTCTCTTTTGCCTTTTTTTTTCCTCCCCTGTATGTAAATCCCTCCGGTTGCTCACATATTTTGATTTCTACAGCAGAAACCACTCCAGGTCTGCTTTGGGTAAAGATTCTCCCTCAAATTGCCTGTGTAGGTAAATTTCAAACAACCAAAAGAAAAAAAAAATCTAAGGATTTTCTGTAAAATTAGAGAAAAAATCTCTGAGACTGATAAGACATTTTAGGCATTTTAAGCAATAAAATGGGAGTTACAGCATGCAAATGAATGAAAGAAAAGCAGCAGGGGAAAGGAGAGGCTTGTAGAGGGAAAGGTGACAGTTTTGCCGAGGAATTCTCCTGTCAGTTTCCCTAGGGAGGAGAGAAACAAAGTGGGGAGAAAGTGGGAGGAGAGCAGTGTGAAAAGGCTCTTGGATACCATGGAGATGAGTACAGTGTAAAAATCTGTATACTGTAGATAAGTAAGTGGGAGGTTGATGTCAAACTCCTACCATCCAGAAACTGGCTTTGTGCAGGGTAAACATGTTAAAGGGCTGGGGAGCAGGAAGCATTGTTTAAGACTTTGCCATACTGTTTGCCTGCTTAACACTTGAGAGAGTGAAGAAAAGGGACAAACAAATGGTTTTTTTTAATGTTTTTTTCATATGTCTGTTCTCTTGTCTATATCCAGGAAGGGTAAACTATTTTTTTTTCCCATTGAAGTTGTCTTACTGCTTCAGACCTGCTTTTTTTTGTCTCTTCTTTTAATTTCAGTTTTAATTTGATTAACTGTGAGCTCACAATAGATTCATAATGCTTCTTCGTTTGTGATTGTGGGGAAGAAAATGTGACAGATTTCTGAGGAACTAAATGTTACTTTATGTCTGAGTAAGGCAGTATGTTTTTAAAATTCGGTCTTTGTGTTGCACTGCTTTGAAAGACTGTCTCTGCTCATTTTAGGATTTCTTTGTTCCCTGCTTCTAATTTTTATGCTTTTGATGCCTGTAAGACTGCTGTTATTTATATCCATGGCCATAAGGAAAATGCTATAGTTTGTATATATGATATTGTACTTCCAAGAATTATTGGATTTTTTAAAATTCTAAACTGTGAGAAACACTGTAGAATGGTGAGTGTGGTTTTTCAGTAAATTGTTATTTGTGCTATTGATTTTTCTCAAAATACAAGCTGCCTGCTGCTCATGAAGTGGGGTAAGGCAAGCTGATTTTTTTTTTACTTTTTATCCACAGGCTTAGCTTTAGAATAATGCTAAAACAAGTGAATTACTTTTGTAAGAGCTTACATTTAAATGCTATGCCTTGTGGAAAATTTAGATGAGTTGGATGGGGAGACTTTTCTCATCCCTGTCAGTTGTACCCATTGCATTTTGTTCAGGGAGGCTTTCTGGCCGTGGACTGACTCATGAAGTAATAATGGGACTAAAAGCAGTGTTTTGCAATGGCCCTGCCTCTGCATGTGTGCATTCAGGAGGAAGCATGGTGCAGCAAGGTTCTTAAGACTTTAATTTCTCGTGCTGGAGGACACACAGGCTGAGGTGTTCCTCCTCCTGGGCGTACTGAAAGCGAGTATTGGAAAAGTCCTGCAGGGAGGAGTGGGGATGTGCGGCAGTGCCGCAGGGGCTGTACGTGTCCGGGTCTGAGCAGCCTCAGCCCTGGCTATTAATCTTGGCCAAACAGCAATAGCAGTCTTTGGGAAAAATAAAAATGTCTCTATTCCCTAAAATATTTTACTTCCCGGACTTTCAGAACTTAATGCCAGCTGTGGTGGTGCTTGGGGTCTTCTTAGAGGTTGGAAGCCCTGGATTTCCTGACAGTGGTGGTGCTGGCCTGCTGTTTGTAGAAACTAACTGGGTTTCTTCTTTTAAGTTTCAAACTTTAAAGGGTGTATGTTGACCTTTAAGGGTAAACTTGAAGAAGCCATCTTAGAGCATGATTTTTAATTGTTTTTTCCTCAGAAACAGCAAAAGAAAATCCTTTTTTTGGCTTTTTTTTTCTTTCTGTACAACTCAAAAACTTTAAGCTACAATTTTACTGATGCTGATATCATTGTCCAGGGTGCAAATTCTAGATTTAAAAGTCAGATTAAAAGGAAGTATTGGGCGCTTTAAGTACAGGTTGTTGCTAGTAGGAGTACCAAAGCTGGTTGTCTGCACCAAAAGCGGTGAATTTAATATGTAAATCTGTGAAGAAGGATGAGGTCCTGCCTGTAGGAAAGGGCCAGTGGTGGTGGTGAGCTTCTGCAGCATTTCTCACTGGCTGCCAGAAGCATTGCACCATGGTGAATGTGGTGAGCCCCAAAATTGGGATCTTCTCTGTCCCCATTCCCTTGAGTTTCCCACTCATGCTTCTGGAGTTTTGTGTTGTCCACTGGAACTGGCTGTGTGGAGGGGAAAATGCTGTGCTTTGGAACTTGGACCTAAGTGATTTACAACAAGCTGCATAACCCCAGGGCTACATGTGTGAAATCAGGGACAGCAGCATCACTGACTGATAACATGCTATCTTTCTAAGTTGAGCTTGTTTGATTATGCTCTTAGGTCCTTTTAGTCAACTTTTGATATTGTAATCAATGGGAGAAGGTGAAGATTACTTTACAGGCAGGTAGTAAGCAGCTAATTTTGTAAGATTCTTCTTTGTTTGTTTGCAGTTCCTAATGAACAGGATTCACATTTAAATCACGTGATAGTTAATTTGGATTCAATTTGAGAGCACAAAACTTGATCAGATGCAGCAAATGCAGCATTCCAGCAATCTCTGGCTCTTCTTCATATGATAAAATGTATATATCCATTAATGCCTGTTTCTTTGTTGCCACAGGTTCTGCCTGGCATACTGCAGAAGCATTGCTGCATTTTACCTGACAGGAACACAGGTAAACTTTTTTCTTAATGAGTTAACATTGTAATATGATTTGGAGAAACACAAACACAAACTGGATTATGTAGAGAAGTCTTGTTTGCTATTTATGGTCATTGAAATTATCTTACAGGGAGTGTTAACTTGGATGTTTTGTTTAAATGACCTGCTTTCATGTGAAGATTTTATGTATTCTGTTAACGTTCTGGAGGTGTCACAGTTGTAGAGGCTGCCCTCAGGTCTCCCTTATAAAGTTATTTGTATGAAGTTATGAAGCATTACTATGTTTTTAATTGTAAAGTTACAGCTTTGTCAAGAAAAGGGGTTTAATAGTGAAGTCTGCAATCTGGTCCTGTAGATTAAAAAAAGTACTAAGCATTAAGTCACACATAGCTCTGACTGCAGATAAATGCTTGCCCTACACTTATTTTTCAGAGTAAAGGAGTAGACAGGAGCAGTATCACTAACAATACCTTGTTGTTGTCCAGGAGGAAACTTCGAGTAATGTGTTTGTGAAAAAACAAATACATTGATGAGAATGATATTGGAAGAGAAGAAAGTCATGATTTAATTTTACATTCTTTTTTTACAGGAAAAAAACAATTTCTTTTAAAATAAGTTTTAAAATCCTTACAAAAATACTATAATTTGAGTGAAAGTGACTGAATATGCAACTCTGGGTATGATTTGACAGACTAATTTCAGAAAAGTAGGAGGAAAAATATAGCTTTTTTTCTATATCTTCTTAATAGAATATATGCGATTGCTTGCATCTCTTAAATCTGCATCACTCTTTCCCCCAGTAGGTACCATTAAAATAAACCAGTTTGTTCCTTGGCATGCTGTTACCTGTATTTCAGGCACAGTTTGCACTAAAGGTAATTACAGAGAGAACTTGACGACTGTGTTGAACTCTAGTGGGATTTGTGTTTACCTGCCAATGTTCGAATGAAATTTAAAATCTGATTTCCGTTTTAGACTGCGAACATGATAGAAGTGCTCTAGTACGATAGTTAATAACACACCCCTTCCAGCAAGAATTTGGAAGTTTATAATTAGTGAACAAATTGCAGCCAGACTTTGGCCTTTGTAATAATTTCAAGATTTGTTGAAAATTGGACTTGGTATAATGACTTCAGCCCAGTCTGTGTGCTCCTTTGCAAACATCCTGTGACAGTTTTTTTTCCTTTTATTTGTAATATAAGAACTTGATCCAGATGCCATTGACAACCAAACTCAAGTTACATAGAAGTGTATCCTGTAGATATCAAAGCCAGAGTTACAAGAAGTGGTGGCCTGGAGCTGAGCCATAAGACTGACCATTTATCTGGAGAGGGTATAATATGCCTTTACAACCAGTATCAAGGAAAAAACCATTTATCTAAAATCTCGGTCACCTTCAATAGTTTCTTCGTTTGGACATAAAAAATAAGGGAGGAGCTTGCTATGTAAAATTTGGTTTTGAGAACTTTGACCTAAGCTCTTTAAAGAGGAAACCTATCAGATTTTGTTATGTAACAGCTGCTGTACAACTCAAGCACACCTACGTGTGAAAATATCTGTAAGTTCTATTGCTTCTGTGTGACTGTTGCAGTATTTTTTTATGTGTTTTTTTTTTTTTGCTTACCTATGCCTAGTGGGGAGTTGCCAGCAGGTGCAAAGTAAATGATATCTGTGTTCCATTTTCCCCCACTTGCCCCATTTACAGTGATTAAACACTTGGCAGAGAGAAGGAGAGTTAAGACAGAACATGGGGGATTTTTCACCTCCTTTCTGGAGGAAAAGAATGACTGAATTAGTTTGATTAATTGCATCTGTTAAAATTAAACGAAACTTTGTCTTGTCAGACCTTATATCTAAATCAACTAGTCCAAACTAAAACCAAGAAATTCAGTAAATTTGTGTAAATGTGGAATGTGCTATTTGCATTCAAATGTATACATCATACATAATCTTGTCCAGCTCCACTCTCAGTAAATGAGCCCAGAAAAATTGCCTGATTGTGAGCTGTAGGTCTGTTTACGTTCAGCTGTTGACATTTGGAGGAACTGAGCAATCTATGGGCTTGGGTGTTGTTCCTAATAAATAGAGAAGGATAAGGAAAAATGGACTAGGTGCAGGAATGGGAGAAAAAGAGGGGATGAACCATATAATGAGACTGACAAAACTGTTATGGAAAAACAAGATGCTGTAGGGAGTAAGGATGAGTGAAAGGGAGAGAGGCAGTAGCAGTTTCTTCACTTATAGCCATTCAACAGTTCAAGCACAGGCAGCTTGGTGTTCTTGGGCTCCTCATTCAAGAGTGCCCCCATGATCAGCCTCTTCCACGCTATCAGCACTGCAGCTGCACCCCAGGGAAAGAAATGAGCCCTTGGGAATGGTGGGGCCAGTGCTGCCAGGCCATCCTTTGGTCTGGCTGCCCTTCAGACCTAAGTTTGGTTCTTGGGGCATATATGCAATTAGCCTTAGAAGCGATATGTCCCTGGATTGCCTGTACTCTAAAACACTGCATGTCTCACTGTCCCTTCCTACACTGTGTTGGAGTTTGGAGTTTGAACGGCCACACTTTGTCAGTATTGCTATTCTGTATTTGTAAACTGGAGAAGAGAGCTATGCATGGAAAGATAGGTACATGGGAGCAGTGATCTCCTTCCCGTGGAGATGGTGTGTTAGTACTTCTACCATGAACTGTTATTCTCAGTGCTTTTAACTTAACTATAAAAATATATCCTGCAAAGACTTCCAAAAGGGGGCATAAAAAATGTAATTCAGCCATTCCATAGCAATGCCGTTTTGGAAGAAGATACATATTTAATGAGATTAGGTGTTTCAAAGGTTAAAGAATGATTAATTTTCAAACATGTAAAGCCTTTACAAAATCTAATTCTCTAAATAAAACACTGAATACAGCTAGTAGGTTGCTGGCATTAAGCTTTGCTAACAGACAGTGATGTTTCATTTCTTAAGTGTTAATTTATTTTTGGCTTTCCATTAATGATATTTTCATTACTTAATTTAAAGTTCATATAGCATGCACTGGCACAATGTGTGCTCGTTATTGTGTTCTCTGGTATCCAGAACCTGTATTTGTCACATACGCTATGCCTCAAGAAGCAAAAGATCCCAGACCAGACACCTTTATTCTAAACTTCCATCTTATGTGCCATAATCATACTGTAGGAACTGTATTGATGGCCCTGCTCAGTTTCTTTCCATCTCCTAACCAGACAGCAACAACTGGGATGCATTAGCAGTTATAAAGTTAATTGGAAGAAAAGCAGCTACATGCTCTGTACAGGAGTTAGTAACGAGATCATAAGAGGAAACCGTGAACATACTAATAACCTGGTGGGGAGCAGCTTGCTTATTTTCTTGAATTATAGCGCTCTCTCTCTCCAGCTCCATCTGGGAGAAATAACCCACCCATTTTGATGGGCATCCACCACCCTCATATTCCCCTTCTAAATATTTCCCATCAATGATCCATCCCATTACTGGGAAATCTTCAGCCAATTCAGAAGTCCTTCCCATTGCTGGAGGATCACTTCTGTAAACCTTAGGCAGATGCTAAGGCTGTCCTTCCTCCCTCCTTTAGTAAGGTTCTTGGTTATGGTAAGGGATAAGAGAGCTGTTCATGCAGTATGAGCAATGCCCTTGGTTTCTACCCTCAAAATGAAGATAGCTATTAAATGCAATATGTTTTGGCATTCCTAAACAAAAAAAAAATTGAGGGGTAGTAATGCAGATTTGAAACAGAGAAGTCAATGTACCCTGATGTGTGTTGCTTTTTATTTAAATGTATATATTTTTAAAATTTATTTATGTTTCCAGTCTTGTTTGAAATAGAACTCTTCAGGCAGTACATGTGGGTTGTTTAGCTGTAGAAAATTTCATGTAAATAAAAAGGGGAAATATATCTGAAAGCTTATGCTTTTTGTGTATGGTGTGTTTAAGCAGTCTGAGAGTGGATAAGTGAATTATTTGGAGTTTGATTTTTGTTTATCCCAGGGCTCCCTGTATCGTGATCTAGCGCAATAAATGAGCCTCAAGGTGAGCACAAATATACTTGGTGCAGTAAAACATAATGGGACTCATTAATGGAAGGCGCTCGGTGTGATTTTTACATTGCTGCAGCTGTTAAATGGACATTCTTGCACTGCGGAGATGCTGATAGCTGTGTGTTTTGTCTGTCTCTGTTGTGCTCTTGATACACAATTATTAGTTTTCTGTCATGTGAGGAAATTGCACAAACAGCTTCTATACTATTCTTTTCCATCGTAGCTGTGAGTTTGATATGTGGTGGACTGAAAATTTGGACTCATTTTTTCCACTGAAGATCCCAAAGGAAAGAATGAATCAATAGTCACTAGCAGCTTCTTGGGCTGATTCATTCTTTGATGCTTTAATCTTGAATTTTCCCTCTCATCGTGAAGGAGAACATAGGTACAATAAAGAGCATCTGCAGCTATCCTGCTGACTTGATTCTGATAAATAGCTCTCTTAAACTTTGAGCAACACTCTTAAAAAAAAGAAAAAGGAAAAAAGATTGATGCTGTCTCACGTTTCTTCATAACCCGTTTTCGGGTCAGCTCTTGTGTGCTGATATTGAACTTGCGCAAGATGTTAAATCCTTCATTATAATCATCCTCTTTTGTCCACTGCATTGCCTAAAATTACACTGAAAAAAAGTGTGACCAGTGTTCTGCTTTCTGCAAAGAATGAGTAATATCTTCTTGAGAGAGTGGTAATTGCTTTATATACAAAAGCTGGAATTTAATAATAACCAATCTCTTCCTTGGGTAAAGTACAGCCCAAGACAGGAATGTTTCATCCTTTGCTTGTTTGCTTTTCTTCCTGTTGCTTGAAGAGCAAATATTGAACAGGAGAAAAATCTAAGATGGTATTAAATAGAATTCCTACACTAAATTTTACTAAATTGGATAAAGAAGTTAACATAGTTTTTTTTTCTTTAACTACAACTGTGTTGCCTTATTAGCTTTTAAAATGCAAGGAGTGTGAATTGGTGCTCAAAACCAATGTGTTTTATAACTAGCAAATACATTGCTACCTGCCAGTTAATTTTTATATATATGTATATATATATCTATTGAAATGCAATGGATGTTTGTAAGAAGAGCCATCCAGACGACTGGGCTGACAATGTGTGTGTATGAACTGTACAGCAGACAGTTTGATTTCACAGAAGGAGTTACAGCATAGTGTTCAGAAGCCAAAGCCCTGTTACAAAAATATCTTTACCATATTCACTAGCATCTAATCTTCCATCTGAACATTTTGTAGTATTAAATTAATTGTGATGAATTTTTGTCTTGTGCCATTGTGATAAAGAAATTTTTCCTACCATATCCTCTTTTATCAAACAGGAAGTCAGATTATCAACTGCTGCCACACAAAAATATTCACTAGGGTGGTATATCATCCTCTTTAGAAGTTCTTTGCGGAAACTGAGGTTGTCCTTTTGCTTTCAAGATGTAGCTATAGATTTTAGACAGTTCCTGCAGATTTCACCTGCTGTCTGCTTGCTGAGTTAAACATGAGCATTCTCATTCAGATGTTCAGCTGCAGGCTGCCTGCTGGTACTTTCCAGCCCAGTTTCCATGGAAATGGGAATTAGAGGGGTGAAAATAAAGGAAGAATAAGTATTTTCTTAATCTTCTAGTTAATCCGGAAGTTCTCTTACCTTGGCATCAAGGTTGTTTTGCTTTTACTTGGATAGGCCTATGATGCCAACTTCTGCAAATTCAAAAATAAGTAAAACTCTTTATTGGAGCTGGTACAAGCAATACCTGTTACCGTAACTCTGTAGAGGTGTTGGGGATCACCAGAAGAGGATAGAGAAGGAAGAACTGAACTGGATTGTGAAAGAATGAACTGATGAAAGGATGTGTGGCAATACCCAGTGGCCATTTTAGACTTAGTACTGCTAGATGTCTATCTGGAATAAGGAACTATACACTTTCAATCTCAAACTAGCCAGAAGACTGCCTTGTCTTATTGGATGTGTATGTACCTAGGATTGTTCATCTTGATCCACTAAAATCCGGTCTCTGTGTGTGCAAAAATATAGGCAGTTTGGGGTAGACTCATACTTCACAGGGGTCTGGTCTATTATCTCAAGACTAATAGGACCTCAGACTTCAGTATCTAGACTTTTAGCTATAAAACTAATCAACACATATTAGTCCACTTAAAATAATTGGAAAGGGTAGAAGACTCTGGATATATGTGAGCATAAAAATGTTTTAAGGCTCCAGCTGGCACAGATCTCTGTGCCATTCTGCTTGCAGTTTAAAAAGCATGATCACAGCACTCAGCGCTGGTGCTTCAGTCTTTGCATGGTGTCCTAGTTGGTTGCGAGCATAGTACAAAGACCTTTTTGGAGTTCGAGGTCCTCTGCTACAACTAGCTCGTCCAGGGAGATGTTTTTCCCCTCTTATTACTGTTATGAGAAGTGACAGTTGTACTTCACCCAAAACTATGTAGTCTTAAAACCAAAACACTAAACACAGGACTTCACTTATATTTAGATGTCACGTTAAATGTTTCAAGATTGATGAATTACTCTCACCTGGAAGGCAAGTGTTGCTAACCCCTGTGCTCTCGGGACTGGATGTAAACCATTAGCTGTAAAATAGCACTTTCTCAACAGTCTCATTCTCATATATGTGGGGGGAACAGGGACTGAAGAAAGAGTTCTGACTTGGTGAAGCTTAATTATAGAGGCAGATGTGAGCATGTGTGTTTGCAGTCTCTTTGCCTAACATCTTAAGAGTCCTGGTAGCTAAAGGTGTGTAGGAAGGAAATTCTCTCCAGAAAACAGCATCCCTTTCAAGAAAGCTTAGTTGACCTTTATTTCTGAAATGTTTTGTAAGGCATTCCAATGTGTACAGCTCAGTTGCTGAAGGAAGAGAGAACTGTGCATCATCAGCCGCAGAAACTGCAGGCAGCTCTGATAACTGGCCATGTTAATAATGTGAGTAAGTCTTGATAAATGAAAGCTGTATGTAGAATGACTGATTTCTATATGCCACAGTTTGGGATTTTTATTTTTTCGTGCTTTCATCTATTTGTGAAACGGTTGCCCAGGCAGTATGTAAATCACGTGGGCTGAGGGGCTCTGTGTGTGTGAGTGTACTGTACACGGGCACTCTCTTGCGGAGGAACATGGTTTTGAAGTTCACTGCCAAAAGGTATGTCTTGGCCAACACAGTGCAGTGTGTGGGTAGAGGTAAAGAGTGTGTAATTGAGCAGAGAAATCAAAAGACAGACATTTCTACTCATACAGTGAGTAAAGTAAAATGTTCGTATGTTTTTCTAGAACAACTCTAAGTCCATGGCGAGGAGCACAGGGAATTCTTTTAGGTCTCAGAGGAATACAGCTATAATGCTGGAGGACTCTTGAATTAATTGGTTTTACGTGGGTTCAGTAGACCCCACTGATATTTCATTACCCTTAGAGAAATTTGACTGTGGGCCAAAAGAAACTATTCCCTTACCTTTTAAAGCTCTCAGGGGTGCCTACACAAAAGTGTCTGCATTCCTCGCTTCAGTAGAGTCCTGCCTCTCCTGCTACATTGAAGCACCTCTGAAGCAAGAACAGACCTCTTGGCTGGTATGCATTAATCATACATAAGTCAGTTGTGCTAAATATGGAAGTAATAAATACATTTTACTTGCTACTATTTTTTAAACATATAATTATATTCCCTTTTCCCTTAAATTGCAATTTAACTGTGTAAGTAGATTGTTATCCTAAAGAGATATCTGTTCATGAGCTTTGAAGACACCCAGAGGAGTAAGTAATCGAAACAGCATTGGAAGTGACCACCAGTCTTTTATTCCAGATTCACATCATTTGTATTGCAATCCTCCAGTTTGGTGGAAGCTCTTCAAAGTTTTGAAGAGCAAAACAATTTTTTTCAGGTTTGTGGGAAAAATGGAATTTGTCATAAAAGTTTTCTTGAAAAAAGAATGTAAAAATAAGGACTAGAGTTCACGTTGCTAACTTCTTAAAAGAAATCTCTTTTATGAAACTCTTGTTTGCTTTATTTTGTCCTTCTTCACCCCTACTCCCCCACCACCCCTTTTTACTAGAAGAGTGGGAGAGTATGGGGAATTGGGTTCTGTGTCTAAGATGCCCACAGTGTTAGATAACTTTATTTTCATACTATGCCTGAACAATGTTTGCCTGATCTAAGGCATGCTTCTTAATTTGGAATAGTCTGCCTCATGTTTTGAACTAGGATACTCCCTAGCTGTTTAACTCCCTGGGACAGAATAACAGTTTAAAAAAGATGTAGCATGCAAGCATCTCCACAACTAAAACCATCAGAGCTCTCTTTCATTCTAGTTGTTCATTTTCCAGGAAAGGACATCCCACTTCCACTGATGTATTGGTGGAGACTTTTTCCAGATGTACCTTTTTCCTTTCAGCTGACTTTATTAATGTACAGTTTTTCCTGTCGTTTCTATATCTTCTTGTATTAGCTGGTTGGGTGGGAGTACTAAAACATACATTTTATTATCAAAACATCTGAACTGTTCATGCTTTCCATTCTACAGCGATATTCTCTATGTTTAAAATGGTTTGCTTTGTTTGAATGATTTTATTTGTAGTAATGCTGTATGACGTTGTTCTCCTGCCTTTTGGGATACTATAGGAGCTATAAATAACAGCTGCCAATGTCTACAGTCATGCACAACAGGAAGTAATTTAACCACTTGTCTCCTTTCTGTCATGATGGGAAATATCAAACATTTCTGCATCAATAATGCACGTGATCCCCGAAGCCGACAGTGGTGCTTCTTGTAGAAGTCTATTACCAGAGGCAGGGCTACACCCTCTGCACTTGAGATTAAACGGTAGCAAGTGTTACCATGCATGTGGTTTAGTTGTCTCAGTGTGACTGTGCATTGGGTAAGACACCAGCTGTATCTCCAGAGAATCTCTCCCAACCTGCCAGCCAAGAGGAGCAACGCTGTTGAGCAGGGAAAAGCAGGGGAAGAGCCTGGGAGCAGCAAAAACTGACACATTAGCTTATCTTTCTTGATGCAAAGATCATTGGGGCAGGGAAGGAGCAGAGAAAGTGAAGATATTTCACCATAAAGGAGGCTGATATTTTGATACATCTCTATGAAAGTCATTGTACAAGATTAGATGCATGTTGTCACTTGTAGTTTGTATTAATTTCATTAAAATATGTTGTTTTGCTAGACTTAAGTAGTTAAATGCGCAAGTGAGGGAGTTTGAATATGTAGTTGGCCAAAGGTGCTCTCCCAGAGTTCCCCAGGTCTTATCTGGACACAGCTTAAAATCAGGGTAGAAGTGAGGGTAAGAGTACAGTACCAGGGAAACTACGAGAAGCATAACTCACAACTGTGCTCATTTGACAGCAAACCCTGGGGATGAATCATCTGCAGATTTTCAGTGGTATATATAGGAAACCTAAACTTACCAAAGAATAGCAATGGGATGACAAAAAGCCATGGGGGCACTTGCAGTTTTTCTTACCTTATGTAATGGCTTCTTGAATGTCCTTTATAAACCAAGGACTGATCCTCTGTACTGTACCATTAAACCTTGTGAGCCATGAGTCTCCATAACTGAACATGGGCAGAACAATGCTGGAGGCTTCAGCTGACAGAAGTTTAATTCATGAACCACCTTCACAAATATATTTGGAAATTGTGAGTCACAGAAATCAGCCCACAAGGCATAAGAAATTACATCATGGTTAAGCTGCAGGTGATTATAAATGTAAGGGATAAGATAAGCTTCAGGGAAAGGCATGTATATATTGAAAATGCTTCAGTACTTTTTGCTCCCCTTCTAATTTGGAGGGCAGTTGGAGGAAGCAATACAAAATTGAAAAGTTGAAGAGGAAGGATCAGGATGCCGTGGACTGTTAATACCATATGTTAAAAGATGTGTCCTTTCTTTCCTTGCTATAAAGACTTCAAAATCGTCTACAGCCATGAGCATCTGTCCATTAGGACTAGTGATCAATGCTTCGTATACCTGAGTATAGATCTTTCTGATGTACTGTATTTGCACTAAATATATATGATGATTCTTTACCAAAGATCATTAGAATTTGTTGCCCAGTGCTAAAATTTTCTCTCTCCTGTTTCTATGGAAACTGTAATACTGATAAGACACAGTAAACAAATGCACTGTATTATAAGCCTCCCCTTTAGCAGGACATTCATTTTATTAATATCTGTCCAAATTTGTCTGGTGACAGGTATTGTTCATTTAACCATTCCAACAGTAAAGTATCTATTTTATTTTCACTGAAGACTTATCTTTTAGCTTTGAGGGCTTTTATTTGCTGTTAAATCATTTTCCTAAACCAGTGGTGAGTTGGTACGTGCGAGGGGTTGCTGCTGGTAATATTTGCTTAGCTCAGAGGAGAGTAGTGAGTGCTTTTATGAAGTGCTTCAGAAATAGGAAAATCTTAAAGTGTAGAAGTACACTTGTAGCTAATGCAGAAAATAAAAGCTTCTTCTGCCTGTGATTCTTTTGAACATGCTTATGTTGCATGGTCTTTTGGGGCATAGCTGGAAAAGTACAGCCTGCTGTCTAAGAATTAGACTTAGCCTTTTGTGGAACAAATTACACCTCAAAAAGTGGAGTATCATCTTCCTGAGCCATGCACAATTGCAGTCTTGAAGCATTTTACTCAGCAACAAGTGTTCTGTACATTCTAGAATGCCAAACACTGACCTCTTCCCGTCCTGCTCTGGCTGGGAGGACTGGCAGGTGTCAGGCAGAAGCAGGCAGCACATCCCCTGCAGAGCTGAGGACCGTGTGTCTTGCAGGCATGTGCCAACCCAGGGAGCTTGAGTTGAGGTGCAAACTTCATACTCACTGACAATACAACAAAATTCCTGCATGATTGCTGATCTTGCCTTCTGTTTTAGAACCTACCTTCTGTGAAACCAGTTTCAAGGTGACTAACTGTGCTGAAAAGGGTAAGAGGTTTTCAAAGATTAAAACTGAATAAATTGTTCAAATGAGTCAATAAATGCTATGCATACGCTGTATTTCTTGAGGGGTTTATGAGGAGGAGTGAAAAGTCAAAGCTATAATAGCCAAGGTTAGAAATGGAGAAGCCTGTTTGGTTTTCAGGTGCTGAAAAGATTGCTGGCATTCAGGTTACTAGGAATTTACTCTGAACTCTTCCCCTGGGTTGCAGGATGGCAGTGAGGTATTCACCTTTGTTCTGGTTTGTAACATTAAATACACTTCAGCAACTTAAAGAACTGCCATGGCATAAGAAAAATACTTTTTCTTTGCTATGAAAAGCTTATGATGCTTATTTCATTGAAGACCTGCTGTATTAAATATCTAACTAAATCAGTTAATAACTTTACTTCATGGCAGTCAATTTAAAAAGGCTTTAGAGAAACTGGTGGGAATGGTGTGCTAATGAAGGAAAGCTGTTGATCTAGAGAAAGACAAATCATCACTCAAAGCCGTGATGTACTCATGGTAATAGTAGACAGCAAAACCCCAATTTGTAGGTTTTTCTTTACAGATTCTTTAGCATTATTATGAATAACATTACTGCAACAGGGACTGAGATAACCTATCTGGATTTTGGATACAGTGGTGACAAATGGTGTTCCTCAAAGACTTTGAGGATCAATAAAACGTAGGCTGTTGGATGGTGCTTAAGGTACCTACTTCTTTGTGTGCAAACACAAGTGTCTCAGTATCATCCAGAAGAAAGCCTCTTTAGGACAGGCATCAGGTTTGATAGGGGCCCTTGAGACACTTTTTACTGCTTCAGTGAGACAGGCTTCATGAGGGAGCCTCCCATGCATTTTCATAACTATTAATGCAAGATGCAAAGGACGGCACATCAGCCTTCATAGGCAGAGGTGTTTTTGAAGGAGTAATAATACTTTATTTTGCCTTTTTTTTTCCCATGGGGGGCAGATCGTAAACCTTCATTATGATTGTCTTTCCATTTCTTGTGTTCACTTGAAAAGAGATAGATTGCATCATACATCATTCAACATATAAAGGGGGCTTACGAAAAAGATGGAGAAACACTTTTTATACCAAGGCCTGTAGTGAGCATTGAGCATTGGTTTTAAACTGAAAGAGGATACTTTTGGATAAGGAAGAATTTGTTTACAATGAAAGTGGTGAGGCACTGGAAGAAGATAAGTGGTAGATGACCCATCATTGGAAATTTTCAAAATTATTCTGGATAGGACTTTGAACAATTTGATCTAGTGAAAGAGGTTCCTGCCCATGGCAGGGGGGTTTGGACTAGATGATTTTTGAAGATCCCTTCCAACCCAAACCATTTTATGAATCTGTGGTTTTTTTGATTTTGGTTGTACTTGTTATTTGAATTAGAATTCAAGAAGGGGTAAACTCTTGAGATAGATTTGATTGCTTGTCCTTTCAATTGTCATGAGATTCACCTTCAGATTGGAAGGTAGATTTTGGCCTTAAGGTTGACATCTTCAAAATATCAACCTCGTAGGCATGAAGATATTACCCTGTTGGAAATCATTGCAAGTGATAATTGCTGGGCTGCATTCACTGTTTTCTGCTAGAGCTGGTCTCCAACTTCTTTACTCCAGTAATTTATGTGGGGATGCTGTGGTCACCTTTCTTCTTTTGAAACTCCATTGTTTAGGCCCTTTTGGAAGACATCCTATGCCCTTTCATCATTTTGGTTTTTTTGAGTTGTCATCCAGCAGCCTCACAGATCACAGATATACTCACTGATGTTCTGTGTTTTCCTTTTCCTTAGGACCTTTCATAACTCAGCATAGCCAATAACTCAAATCTTCTTCGTTGTTGGTAGTTATTTTCATCTGTTTTTAAAAATTTGACAGCTTTATCACTTTATTAGATATTTTGCTGATTCTCATGCCTGATGTTTTGAGTTCCCCATAGGATTTTTTAATTACTGTCTCTCTAGTTTTGCTGCATTTCTTTTTGATATTTTAATTTTGTTCTTTATAACTTATTTGATTTTTTTTTCAAATTACGTAAGAAACATTTCCTAGGTTGCTATTCACTATACTTCCTCTTGATTAATGTAGTCCTTTGGGCTAGCAGATTCTTGGCTTTTTGATGTTGTGTAATGCTTGGCTGTAAAATTCAGAGCATCTTTAACTGTTACTGGCATCTTTGTTTGGCATTATAGAAGACATATGGCTTCCTAAAAAACTTTGTCGTTATTTAACTTGAATTTCATTGCCTTCCTGTTGGAGCTCTTGACTAAGGTATAAATACTGCACCATAAATATTTCTTTCCCCATTCATGAAATCTGATGTTGGTTTAACACTGAGCATTCTAGGAGAGCCTGGGAGGTTTAGTCTGCAGTAAAAATATTTTGGTGTTTCATTCCCCTCTTCTTCCTCCTGGGATTGGGCGTGTGTGCACAGCACATTTAGTTTTGAATTTTGTTGCAAGCCATGTGAATAGGATGGTATGGAAGTGCCAAGAGTGAGCTAATTTTTCAGCAGAAATGAAGAGTTCTTCTTTTTTGTTGTCATTGTTGTATGTTGGTTTGAGGGTGGGGTTTTTTTCTTTTTTTTTTTTTTTTCTGGATAGGCAATAAAGATGGAATTTGCATTCCGTTCTTTTGACTTCACTGTGTTTTCTACTTGCACTGTGGCCAGCCAAGGTGAAGGCAGGGCAGTCATAGCATAGTGTTGTTGCTCTTTAGACTGAGTTTCCAGACTCCCACAAGCATGTCTTCTCTAACACAGTTGATTGCTGTTGCCAGGGATCTGTTTTTCAGAAACATTTTTCCTTTCCAGGTATCCTGAATTGGTATTACCTAAATTCTTAAAGGATGATAAGGGTTATCCATAATTTAGGGTCTCTGGTACTGTTGAGTAGTGTCTCTGTTTCCTCATAAGCATGTTTTACATTGTCACATTTAGTATCTTCCTAATGGATGGTAACTTTTAACTTATAACACACTCTGCCTATACACACAACTTCTTATGGAATTAATAACTAATTTTGCATGTAGTTTAATGAAATCATTTTGCAATAATTTTGACTTTTTGGAGAATGTGATATATACAAGAATTCTGCCTGAAAGCATATTATTTAATCCAGTAAAAAACTGTATTTTTCATTTGAATTTTATCTATTTGATGTGATGGCCGCAGGTTTTTTAAATCATTAAAGTAATCGGAGAAGACCTCTTGCTCTGGAAGATGATTTCAAATTTGTACAGCCTCTTCCCCTTGTGCAATGCAAGCTCTATTTGTGCCTTCCTGGAGGTAAATCCTGATGGTTGTGCAGCCTGTGACAGGTTCCACAACTTTCTGAAGCAAAGTAGGTCTGTATTTGATTAGTCTTACTATTATATATTGTGCAAAATATTTCAAACTGAATATACCCTGTTGCAACTTCAAAATTACTGTTGTTCTGTCCACCAGGGACATAGAGAATATTTGATTTTTACCTGGTTTTGCAATAGTATTTTATGTACCTGGACACTAGTGCCCTTGATTTGAGCCTTCTCTCTTCCAAGAGAAAATGTTAAAATAGTTTCTTGGCCCTTTAGCCATTTTTTTCTAAACCTCTTGTGGAAAAGGTGAATCTGGCATTGTACTCTTTCTTTCTTAAAGTGTAAAGTGACTGCATTCAAATTTCTTCTTACAGAGGTAAGAAAATGTGATCACTGTTCCTAGATAACAAGAATGCTTGTCCTGTAGTTATTTTTTAAACCCAAATTAAAAATTTAAAAAAATTACTAAACATTTGCCTCTATTTCTGATATTAGTTGAAAAGCGAATGATGAAGGCCAACACAGCTGCCATGGTGAAATAATCCTGCTTAATCTACGTGAATTGGAAGCATAAGAAGAAAGTCATAGTTTAAAAGCTCAGTTTTAAGAAGCCAATTAATATATCCAGCTGCAGATTTTCTTCCATTTAAACAGGAATTAAGGCATGATAACTTCTTAATTCTCAAATATATTTCTGTCCTCCTTTCTTTCCTTCCCCCATCCCTCCATCTGTGGTAAAATGAGCACTTTAAAAAATATTCTCATTTCTGTATATCTCCTTAACTGAAGTACCTAGTTCATTCTATTAATTAATTTAGAAGTGATCTTTGCAGAAAGTCAAGAAAAACATTTAGCCTATTTTCATTAATCTCAGCCTTGAAATTATTAAGAGTATAGCTTCATTGATGTTATAGATACTGACTTTGGGATGCACTTACAATATTTAAAGTTCGACAGTCAATAAGTAAATCATACTAAAATATGAGTTAACTGGCATCAGTGACCCTTGACCATTTCTGCATTTCATACTGGCATATATTATGAAACAACTGCCATCCCAGTGACAATCCTTATTTTCAATCCGTAAGTGTTTTTCACTTAATATGCTCGCATTCAGATTACACACTGGGAAGTAAATCTGTAGGAGTTAAGTGCCTGTTTTCTTATGTTATGCAAAATAAAGAAATCCAGTTAGACATATTGCTGCAATGATGATTTTCAACATCAAGTATTTTATTCAAATGAATTAAAGGGCATGTATGCATCTAGCAAAGGCTGCATACTTGCCTTCCATCTAGGTATTTTTTCTCCTTCAGATTTCTTAATATTAAAACATAATCAACTTTTTTTTTCAACCTGTGTGTGCTAGTTAGATTTTTTGAAGTGAAGCCGTCTGAAGAAACTACAACTGAACCCTGCCTTCTTGAGGTCTTTGGATGCATTTGCTCTTTTTTTTTTCTTTTCCTTTTATTTTATGACTGACTATTTGTTTGCAGTTCAAAAGTACCTTTATCTTCTGCCTGGGATGTTCACTACTGGTTCTGGGGAATCTATTAATGTAATATTTTAGAGTTCAATGAGTTTGTCTTTGTTCCAGGTCACCTCAAGCTGGCTAAAAAATGCAAAGATGATGTCCAAATATGGCTGTGTACATTAAAATGGTACAAAACTGGCTCCTGGGCTTGCTGTCATGAGAGATAGGAAAGCTTCTGTAGGTCTGACTCCTTCCTTTATGAGGACCTGATACAGCAAAGCACTTAAAAGTGTGTTCCCTCAAAGACATTAGTGAAAAATATAGTGAAAATTGGCAGAACAAAGTTTATGGGAGGATTTTAGACAACTTGGAAACAAAAAAATTATAGCAGAGGAGTAAACCCATTGTGGTTGAGGAAAGTTATAGTACTGATGATAAAAGAAATTAGAGGATTTCTATTCCATATTCTGTGTTTCAGATGTAAGGCCTTGTATTATGCAAGTCAGTAGTTTTTCTGTGACAGTGGTATCTACGAATAACATTAGTATCTGTCGAATCAGGTCATTTACATCCAAGTATGTGAAACAGCTGGTTTAGAAAGTTTTCTGGTTCATTGTTAATACTAGAATAATTCAAGGACAGCTGAGAAAACTTCGCTACCCATGGCAGGACAAGTGGAACTAGATGATCTTTAAGGCTCCTTCCAACCCAAACCATTCTATGATTCTATTAAAACTCTCTAAGTGTGTCAGTATTATACATGTATTCAAAGCAACAATCAGGATTGCTCCAGTAGCAAATTAGATTAATTTGATATAAAACCTGGATTCTGTCTAATCTTTTTGGGCAGTAAGGAGTTACAGGTTTAGACTCTCTAATGGGTTTTCACATTTTTTAATGACAGTAGGTCTTGTCATAGAATCACAGAATGGCTTGGGGTGGAAGGGACCTTAAAGGTCCTGTAGCTCCAACCCCCCTGGGACACCTTCCACTAGACCAGGTTGCTCCGAGCCCCATCCAACCTGGCCTTGAGCATTTCCGGGGATGCAGAAGTTTTATTCAAGGTTTCAGTTATTTCAGCCAAATGTACATAGAGTGCTGCAAGCTGCCTGACTTGATGCAGATGATTTTAAAAACATCACTCCGTTATAGCAGAGTTGTGGGCTAGATAGTGGTTGAAAGACAGATGTCAAAAGGTTGCTGTGATAGCAGTGAAAAGGGGTTGTTTTTAGAATGGCCGTGCAACAGTTGGAACCAAGTTCAGCCCAATTCAGCACTCAACTGGGAGTAAATAGAAAAAAAATAAATCTTCTAAAACTTGTATCTGAAATAAACAATTAGTGTTTGATTAGCTATGACTAGCATGTATCAGTAAATTAATCTCATTCATGTCCACAAAGCTGGACACCTGGTTTAGGGAAAAATTAAATGGCCAATTGAGAACAAGAAAAGGAGGTCATAAAACTAGATTAGCAAAGAATACCTTCTTGGAAATTTCAACTCTTTCTATTCTGTCGTGCTAGACATGGGATGCAACACTGTTTTAGGGTTATGCTGGGAGTTGAAGGGCGCAGTTACTGATTCAGTATTTGAACAGAGGACTAGGGAACAGGGAGAGAGCTTCAGCATTACAGTGGTGTTCTTGATATTAGTACATGACAGTTTTCTTGCTTGTCTTTTTTAAGTGACCTTGGAAGAGGAAAAAACCCCTTTAAGGTCTGGGTAAAATGCCTTAGAGTCAGACTCAGTTTGATCCTTGGCTTTTCAGAAACAGAGGTGTATTTCAGCTGAACCAGATAAACATCAGACCAGAGAAAAAGCATCATCAGATACAAGGTTCTTCAAGTTGTCAGAGAAAAGTAGAACAAGACAACTACAAATAAGGCACTTTTTTTGCTATAGTGAAAATAGAGATAGAAATGGCTGGTGAAACCCATTTCCCATGGCAGATTCTTCATCTCTGACCAGCTCTCACTCATATCCATTTTGTCTCATATCTGTCATACCTGAGGAGTTTTGGGGTGACCCTTCCAGCTCAAGAGGCCAGGCCTGCTGAGTCAGAGGTGTATTTCTAGAATATGCATGAAACATGCACTATGATACCTAGCCAAATGATAACCCTTTGGAACACCAGGCTTCTTAGACTTTCTGACTTTGGTTTATGGGAATTTGCAGGGCACTTGTCATTCAAATATCTTGCTAATGCACTTCAGATAGATGTAAAGGTCTTCATCTGGGCCACTTTGCTTATTTACTTGCATAGCAGGGGGCATGTACTGACAACCTTTAAGACTGTAACTGCAGTTTTCCAATTTTGCTAAATATAAAACTAGATATTATCTGTAGCACTAAATTAAAAAAAAAATAATCCAAATTCCCCTTTCCCTCTCTTTATTTTGTCTACAGATTTTTTTTTTCATTCATATTGAGTAAATTTTTTTCTGGGCATTGGTGTTTCAGTGGCCAAGGTGCAGAGGCTGCTGCCAATATGACCACAGCATACACCCAATGTGTGCCTCTTTAAAAGGCCATGATTGAGACAATGAAGTTGACTGGAGTTTTTGTGTAAAATGTAGATGTCTGTGGAGAAATGGTGGCTAAACTAGAAGATTTCATTATCTTTTCTAGGTCTTTGGGAAACAATGAACCATGTGTAAGTTGCTTTTCTGGTAATTAAGGGCTCCAGAAGCAGGCTGAAATGGTTCCTTCATCACATCCTGTTACCTGTACAATGTAGCTTGCATATTCTCCTGAAAATTACACTTAAATTACTATCTTATTCCCAGCTGTCTGTAACATCAGAGCTTTTATTTTGATGTTATCGTGGATGGATCTTTCTGGCTCTGAAGTGATCAGAGATCACTTGTTATGCAGATGAACAAGCTGAGGAGCAATTTCATAGCAGCAATTCTGAATGAATCAGAAGTGCAATGAGGATTAACAGGATTGTCAAGTTGTGCCTTGCTGAGTACACCCATCCACTAGATACATCTTTGCCTACTTCCAGTGATCCTGTTTCACAAAATATTCGAAACATTTTGTAATCTAGTTTTGCACACAAGTAAATGCATGTACTGTGTCCTAACTGCTGAATTCAGTCAAATTTTGAAAGTATGCAAATATTACATGCTTATGATGTATGTATGATGAATGTGATTTGCATGGGATTAAACGCTGAGACATGTTTCTCAAAAGCAGTGAAAAGTGTTTCCTGAGCAGAGTGCAGTATTTTTCCTGTTGCAGATGAAAATTCTGTCATTGTTACAGTAGGTCTTGTGCACATACTTAAATAATGTTTGTAGATAAAGGGCTCAGGTTGTTGCCAAGTTGTTGATAGATTCAGGTCCAAATCTATTTGAAAAAGGGAAGTGCTCATTTCTTAAAAGTATTACAGTATCTTTGCATTTAGTTCTATTTCTAGGAAAACATCCATCCTGGTAAATCAGTAAGATGTAAGTTAATTTAATGTGATGTGATAAAAAGATATCTCTGGTAACTTAAAAACTGCATCATTAGAATTTGAATCAACACTTCCGCAAACATTTCTCATGGACAAGTCATGCAACCAAATAAAGCTGTACTGATTGTAAGTGGGTTCCTGAGAGATTACAGGATTTCTGTGCAGGAAAACATTTCAGGATTGATTTTCACATCTTATTTACTTAATTTCTTCGGACATGTGTGCATGATTGGTGGATATACACTTAATCTCACATTTGAGAGGAATAACTGGGAAATTAGGAGAATGTCTTATTTTCTGTCAGAGGTGGATTACTTTATTACACTTCATTGAGGTGATTATGTTTTGTAAGCTTAATAGTCATTCTGTCACAAAAGTTCAGAGTCTTGTCAAAAAATTGTGGTTTTACAAATCACACCCAGAGTAGAAAACCAGTAATTCCCACAGTTGGATGGATTGGAGAATAACTTTGTAATGTTCCTAGGCCTTAAGGATTTTGTAAAACATTTCTCTTCCACACAGATATGAAGACTAGTTTTCCTATGAATTCTAATATTCTGTTGTTTAAAAGTGAATCTACCTTTGTAGGCTGGAGGCATTGGCAAGGCAGGGTTGTTGTATCATGCATGGCAAAAAGGTCAATCCAAGACTAGTGCAAACGAAGACTATTGATAACCTTTTAACTGAATTTTATAATGGGAATAATAACGTGTGCTTCGGAGAGTGAAATTTTTAAACATTATTAAAAACTAAAAGCAATTAGAGTGACTCAGAAAAAAATACATACAATAATTGAAACTGGAAAAGGCTATAATGAGATTATAATGGTACAATAATAATAAAAACAAATAGTAAGCAAAGTAAGATTATGCTCTCAAATATGTGAAGCTCCTGACAATAGCTGGTGAAAAGAATGGGTAAGATGGATAGGGAACATTTTGGAAAACTGATGGTGCAGTAATTAGGTGTGAGCTGTGCTGCACAAGCATTACAAGCTGTAAGAAACTGCCCTTTTGGAGAATAGGGTCAAACCTTGCCAAAACTGACATATCTCTGTATGTATGCTGTGAGTGGGGCAAGAGGAAGGCAATTGGGGCTGCACTCCCCCTTTTGGCAGGGGAATCTGAAAGCAGGATGTGTCTTGAATTACTCGTGTTCAGTCATAACCTAATCCCCCATAGTACTAATTCTGGCCTGTGATAATATCCTATTTCGGCAGCGATATTAGAATCCAAAAGTGAACAATTAAGCAAGAGAGAGATCAAAGTATTGTTTTTCTTTGTACTGTGGTGTCTCCCAAAGGTCTTCTGGAACTTCTGGTTACTCTTATTAATGTTGTTACAAATGTACCCGTGACAACACCACAAACGTTGGCTAACGCTGCCAGAGCTGCGTCCACAAGGGCACTGTTGAGAGGGGATTGGCTGCCTGTCCATGTGCTCCCAAAGTGATTTACATCGATGCCAACATGGGAACAGACAGTCCTGAGCTGGGCTTGATGATCCTGTATTCCCCCACGGAAACATCTGTGCAAGCACATACAAGAGGGGAGCAAAGAACCAATCCAGAATAAAACTCACTTTTAATGTGCATTAATCCCAGTTGTGTAGCTACAAGTCCCACTGCAAAGCCACAAGAACCAAGGGGTCAAATGCTGGGGTGCAGAGCTGCCTCTCAGCAACACTGTGTGATTCCAGCTTCCAGCACTCGGAGATCTGCAGTGTCAGGTATTGACAGAGAGCTATTCAAAGTAAAGAGTTAACTTTTTTTTTTTTCAGTAATTACTCACTAGATCCAAAGCTGGTTTATCTCTTCGTGTCATGTCTCTCAGCTTTAAGTCCAAATAACAATGTGGTTTACATTGAAAGAAGTATTTTGTTTGACCCAGGATTTTTGTTATTACAGGGCCCATAGCCAGATATTCATGTCCCTCAGAGGAGTTTGAGATGAGCTCTTCTTCATCTGAGAGTACGCACACGTTCCACTGCCTAGTGCATTTTTTACACAGATTTTGTGTTGATTTGTTTTTTCAAGTTGCTTCTCTGAGCTCTTCTTTTCATCTTCCTTTTTCTTACTTTCCCATTTCCTTTTCCATTCTCCTTTCCTTTTTTTTCCCTTTTAAATTAGAAATTACAGATATGTTTTCAATCAGGCTGTAGGACCTAGGCTACTTCTGTACTAGCAAACAAAAACATGCAGTGCAAACATCCTAATATCATCCACAGATCCAGAGATATTATTTTCCAATCCACAGATTTTAATATTTTCCATGTTGTTGAATTGTTAACATGGAGGGGTTTTTCCACTGCAGTTTTTGCCTGGGGCCAAAACTATCTGTGTCTCAGGCAATTCCTAGACAAGAACAAGTGGTAGCTGAGACTAAGGACAGAACCCACCAACAGCTTCTTGGATGCTGCCACTCTTATTTTAGAGGAAGGAGAGTTGTCCAGAGAATTGCGTGAACAGGTTGTGCATGTTGCCCTCACAGCAAGAGAACGTTCCTTGGGGAATTTTGTTTACCAGTGTTGATGTGGCACAGGCCTTTGTGTATGAAAAGGGACATTGGGGAAGGTTGTGAATGGCCTGTGGCCCTGGGCTGAATAACAACAGGCCTGTCTGTGAGCTGTATTCAGAGGTTCTTGCTGTGAAAGTACAAGAATAATGCTGACTATCCTAAATTCCTGATGATGATCAGATTTATCCCTTCTGTCTCATTTCCAACCTGTCACAGCTCTGGTTCTCCATTTCAGTGCTATTTACTTCCTTCTCTGCCCCTCCTCCTCAGGCTTCCCCCTCCTGATTCACTCCTTGCTGAGGAAGTTTGAGTCTCTACCTCTGAACTTCCCATTTCAGTCAATACTGGTGTTGCCTGGAAACAAGACATACTTTGAACCCAGTTTCTTAGCTTGAGTACTCTTACTGAGAGGACACTTTGTTTTTGAGAAACACTTCTAAGTAGTGATCTGAGCCAACCAAAGCAAGATAAGGCTTCAAATGTTTGGGTCAAGGCGGTAAATTATATATATTCTTGCCTTCATGCTCACTTTGCACTCGAAAGGCTGTTTGAGAACTTACGTATCTGTGTAGAAAATTTAGTGCCTGGAAGAATAGGTCACAACCTCTTGGTAATCGTATACACACATCATCATCATCATCATCATCATCATCATCATCATCATCATCATCATCATCATCATCATCATCATCATCATCATAATAGCAGCTCATATATGGGCAATCAAGTCTCTCAAGAAAATTCTTAGTATGTGACCAAGAAGCTCATATGCCCTGAATTCTTTTCCTTCTCAGTGGTCTCACACACATCTGATGTCTTCATGTTTACAAAGCACTCTTTGTACTTCATGTGTAAAAAGGCAAACAAAGCTGACAGCAACCTACTCTGTAGGAGCGTAAAGGCTGTAAAGGTTTTTTTTCAATTGGTAACTTTTTTGAAGCCATATTTTCTGTACTGATCTTTGGCCATTTTCTTCAGTCAACCACTTTCTGTGTTCTTTGCATCTTGGCACATTGGTAGAGCCTCTGCTGGGACTGGTGGGAACTTGGGATTTGAAAAGGGCATGGGTACTGAATCATGCACATCTTGTATTCTGATGAAAAATATGTACAGTGTCTTACAAGTTGCTCCCAGGAGAATTTCACTTAATGTTAATAAGGCACAGTAGTAATGCACTGGCAGCATTACGGAGAATGAGAATAGCTAAGGATGAACTAGCAGTACTGGGAACAGGCCAGGTTAGATTCTGCCACTGTCCTGCCAAGGCAGGGGTGTCCCATGCCTGAGGGGTTGCTGTTGTGTGTCCTCCAGAGAGGCCAAATTCTGCCAGCTTGTTCTCAGCCTCTGCCAAATGAACCTAACTAAAACAGGAGTACACATTTTATAGTGGGGCTATATGTAGCTACCTCTGTGCTTTAAGGAAAATGGCAAAATTGCATATAATCAGAAAATTTGGAGGAACTGAGAAGGCAGTAATTTTTCCACTCATAGATTTGTTCCTGTAGGAGGGGAGATTACAACCATGTCACCTGGACCAGTGACATCTAGATTAGTTGAACTGGTTTTGTGTGCTCATTTAGCAGCTCAGTGCAGGTTTTTTTTTGACATAGAGGACAGTGAAGAATACCACCAAGATCACCTGTGACCTGTGGTTTTGACCTCAAATACAAAACTATAGAGTTACAGTAAGATACTTTTGTGTGCAGAAAGGATTCGCATACAGTGTTTTAGCTTTTTAGTGTATGAACTGTTTCCTTTTGATTGCAATTTACGTAAATGTAGATTACAGGAAATTAAACTAGGTTATTATTTTGAATTAAGATACAAACAGGAAATACATTTCTCAAATTTCTGTCAGATGTATAAAGTCTTCCAATTAAATGTTAGTAAGAAACTTTTTTCTTGTTGTCCGTATTATTAATTTTCTGCTATGTGGTAATAGAAGAAAAAGATTTTTTTTGTCTTATTAGTTATTTCAGTTAAGATTCCATACACATCCTTCATGACAGCACCTAATTTTGAACACTGCAAGGTGATGGAAATAATTCAATTTTAATCTGTCCTGTTGGATATATGACTAAAAGCCCAATACATTTAAGGAAAATAGCAAATGCAAATTTCTTTCAGTGCAAACTTGAAGACTGAAGAAAAAGGCATTTTAATATTCTTACTTTAATATTTTCAATTAATTTAAGTATCTCTCAGCATCTGATTTTTGTGGAGACTTCTGGAGAAGTCTCAATTTTATTACAGCATGGTTTTATAAAAAAGGAAAAAAGCAGAGGCAGCAAACACCATTAATTCCAGTGTTCACAAGGCTCTGGAAGTTGTAGTAAAAAAAAGGGGGCAGCCTGTGAGAAAGAGAGGCTGAAGTTTTACTTTCAGTCATATTAGATCTGTAGCTACTTTACCCCTTTGCACCCATTTGTACACGGTTGGATGGGAGGAAACCTCTGCAAGGAGGTCTGGATGGGTATCAGTGGTGCAGAAGAAAACATTCTCCTTAATTAAAATGTGGCCTATTGCAAAGTAGGAGCCCCATGGAGAGCAAAGGTACAGTGATGTTATAATTAGCATAGCTATACTCCATTACAGTGAACATCCAGCATCATAAAATTATATATAACTGACTGAACTCAGCATCTTGAAAATCAGGTTGTTAAATGGACTTTAGTGACTGGGAATTTGATGTTTCACTGTAGCTCAGTTTCTCCGACCATTCCCACCAGAGGCCAGTAATGTAGATATTTTGCCTAAAAACATCTATTCTGACTCTTGTTTCTGAGAGCAAAAAGGTGTCCTTTAATGAAATTTGATGAGCATGTTTGGAAACCTTAGTTGTAAAATAAGGAGAAATTATTTTTTATGCCTACTAGTTCAAGCAGTGATTCCCTTATAAAAAAGAATCACATTTCAATAATCACTTTTCCAACATTTCAGTTGGAAAAGACCTCTAAGTTCATCAAGACTCATCATTAGCCCAGAGCTGCCAAGTCCACCCCTAAACCACGACCCTATGCACCATATCTACATCTTTTAAATATCTTCAGGGATGGTGACTCCACCACTTCTCTGAGCAGCATATTTCAATGTTTGACAACCCTTTTGGTGAAGAAATTTTTCCTAATCTCCGGTATAAACCTTCCCTGGTGCAACTTGAGGCCATTTCCTCTCATCCTACTGCTTGTTACTTGGGAGAAGAGACTGACCCCCAGCTCTCTACACCCTCCTTTCAGGCAGTTGTACAGAGCGATGAGGTCTCCTTTGAACTTCCTGTTCCCCAGACTAAATGATCCCAGCTCCCTCAGCTGCTCCTCACAGGACTTGTGCTCCAGACCCTTCACCAGCTCCATTGACTTTCTCTGAACACACTCCAGCACCTCAATGTCTTTCTTGTAGTGAGGGGCCCAGAACTGGACACAGGATTTGAGATGCAGCCTCACCAGTGCCGAGTACAGGGGGAACAATCACTGCCCTGGTCCTGCTGGCCACACTGTTGCTGATACAGGCCAGGATGCCACTGGCCTTCTTGGCCACCTGGGCACATGCTGGCTTATGTTCAGCCGCTGTCAACCAGCATCCCCAGGTCCTTTCCATAGGGCAGCTTTCCACCCACTCTGCCCCCAGCCTGTAGCCCTGCATGGGGGTTTTTGTGACCCAGGGGCAGGACCTGGCACTTGTTCTTGTTGAACCTCATAGAATTGGCCTCAGCCCATCGATCCAGTCTGTCCAGATCCCTCAGCAGAGCCTTCTTACTCTCCAGCAGATCAACACGCCCGCCGAACTTGGTATGATCTGCAAACTGACTGAGGAAGCATCAATCCCCTCGGTCCAGTTCATTGATGAAGAGGTTAAACAGGGCTGGCCCCAACACTGAGCCCTGGGAAACACCGGTATGTGGGAAGTCTGTGTGGAGAAACCCACAGCTTCCTTTTAGGAGTAGTTCTCATACGAGGTTTTCCACTTGCCTGTGCAATTGTCAAGATGAAAAAGTATCTCTAACAGCCTCTTCTTTCTTGCATTCCATGCAACTTTATCTGTTTGCTGGCTAACAACAGAGCACACTGTTCCATTTATGTCCAGTCCATGGGAAACATGTTGACTCTTTTCTTTAAAAAATACATGACAGGTTCCCTCTACCCTATTCTTTTCTCATCTCTGCCTCTTCCCTCTGCTGTATGTTATAGTCAGGTGCAAGCTCCAACCTGACCTACCTTCTGTGTCATCTTGGACAGTGCTTTCCAGGAGAGCTTGACTGCTCCCTGCATTGAATGGAGAAGTTTGGGTCATTGTGAACGCCTTGCTGAAGTGCAATGAGTTCATTGTAGTGGTCCAAGGGGAAGTTACCCAATTCTGCCACTGCTCAATTTAGCAATCACTGTACTGCTTTCAGCCACCTTTTTCTTGAAGCAAAGCTTTGGGACCAAATACTTTTTAAAATCAAAAATTGGAAAATCCTATTTGTTTTCTTTAGTTCTGTACAGACAAAAAATTATTATCTTGTGTCTAAAGTTCCAGTGCAGTGCCATTTCATTCAGGGGTGTTTGCCACAGCTCCACTGTCTTTCAGTAAGGAAATGGCTTCTGCAGCTTCCTGAGGAAGCTGATTTAAAGTTATTGCTAGATGGGTAAGCAGTAGGTACTCACTCAGGACACTGCCTAATAAACAGGCAGATAAGCAAAGAGAAGGCCCAGGGCACAGTCTAAAGGAAGCTGTTGATCACCAAGAATACTTTATTAGTAAAAATGGATCAAACTCGTGAGAATGCCACTTGGTCATCATGCATTAACTTCCTATAGTATGAAAGAACACTGGTGCTGGTTCTGCATGCCTGATCATTGCATGTGCTTCCAGCCAGGAGGCTCTTCAGTACACCACTAAGCAGTTGCAATTTGCTCTGTATGAAAAACCTGTCCTGAAATAAATCATCCCAGAACCACCCATTGTAGCACTCAAATGACCCTGATTTGGTGAATGCCATATTGTGCAAATTCCCTACAGGCTGAAATGGATCAAGACATTAGCATGAGCTTGTGGACTTAAATTTAGGGCATTGAGACTAGAGATATATCACCATCATGTAAGTTTTCTCCATAACAAAACTATCAGAAGCCTTGCATTTCAGACCATGTCTTTGCACATAGTGCAAAGAGAGAGATACTACATGCTTTATTTGGTGCACCAACTACCAACAAGATAGATGCTTTTAGATATTGTTCTTAGCTTATATATCCATTTGGAGATTTACTATTCCTATTTTGGACTGAAAGTGCACTTCTCAATGTGTCTCTGCTCCGGCTGTACTCATGAAGAGTTGATTAATAACAGGTTTGTATGTCTATCCATAATGCATACTTTCCTAGTCAGACCTCTTCTGTTGCTTCTATATATTTCACCAATAGATGGAGTAGAAAGTGCCAATAATTCTTTAAAGACTCATTCAGATGATAGCTTAATTGTAAAATAATTCTGGCCTGGAAGAAATTATGTAATATGATACCAGCTTTTAAATTTGTAAATAAAATAAAAAATCATGCAAGTGTCTTTACTAAACAGGGCATTTGACAAAAAGACTTCCTTTTTCCTCAGCTATTCTTTGGTGTTCTAGCATTAAAGAAAATTTTTTGGAATATACTATTGTACACAGCTGTTTGGTAGGAGGAAGTGGGGGTGTCTTCAGTGAAACACATAAGTTTTGCATGCAAAGACTACTATTTTTGTTGTGCATTAATATTCAGTTTTGTTAAAGTGGATCAAGAAGAAACAAGTTCTGTGATGAGCAGATTCTTGACAGTAATCAGTTAACTGAGTGATTTCCATGACTAAATGTTCATGTTTAGTATATAGCCTGCACAATTAATTGCAATGTGTACCTCTCAGAGAATAAAATGAAACCCAACATGATGCAGGGATTTGGGTTTTTTTCCTTTCCACTATTATGCTTTCATGCTTTATTATTCCTGAATCTCTCTATCATGAAATGTGAAATCACGTTTGTTTGGATTTATCTACTTGGCATTCTTAAGCTTTGTGACTTAGGAACTATGAGTTGAATGTAAATGTTATTTATATTCATTTCGTACCTCAGTCATGCAGTCTTCAGTGCATAAAAGAACCAGGCTTGCAGAGCAGAGTTTAGACAGAGTGAATAATAAAATATGCTTTCTCTTTAGAGATGAAATGAATAACCACTGTCTAGTAATTGTAACTTTCTTGCTCCTAGCTGCTTCTCCTCTCTCTATTCTGTCCAGGATTATCTGTCTTCAAGACTGTGATTTGCAGACTTGATTACTAAATGGTGATCTTATCATGCCACTGGAATCTGGTCAATGGAAACAGTCCTAGAAATATTATGACTCAGGCATTTAAGCTAGCTTTTAAAATCTCTCTTCTTTCTCTCCTTTTATTTATCCTTTCTGTTTTTTCCTTCCCTTCTCCTCCCAGAATTGAAAACCATCTGGTAAACATAGGCTTGAAAATTCAACTGCAGCAGAAACATTGGTAGATTCTTATTTTTCCTCAAAGTCTGAAAAATGAGGAGAGATTTAAAGACAAAAAGCTGCCTCTGCCATGGGTGCTCCTCACTGTCCCATGCTTAAGGGAGAGGGAGGAGGCACCTCTCCAAACTTCCTCTACCTCAGAATAGAGTTCAGTCATAGTTACATAACCACATTCAAACAGGTCCAAAACCCCCCGCCTGGCAAGAGCATATGGTGAGGTAAAGGGATATTTAATGTATCGTGCTTCCTTTTTGTTGGAGTGAGTCCATGACATGTTCCAAGCATCAGAAGAAGCCCCCAGCTGGTGCCATCTCGCTACCTGACCTCCAGGCATGACCAGGGAGCAGGCACTATATGACCCTTCCTGAAGTTAGAAGAGCTGAAGGGTTGACTTGAATTATTGATGGATGCAGTTCCCATGCAGGTTATGCAGACTCTGTGAACCTCTCACCTGCGCAGATCTTGTTCTGCTGTGTCTCTTGTATCTATCACAGGACATGAGCTGGTGCGAGGGTAGGCTTTCTGAGTGAAATTTCTCAGTTTGAGGGTAGAGCAGATCTCTTATCAGGGACTGGGGTAACTTACCTAAGCCTGTGGAGATAGACTATCACCATTTGGCTAGAGAAAGGTAATTTTGATTTGTGGCGAAAGGACTTCAGTCTCTTCAGGGAAAGGTAAGTCAGAAGATTTTCAAAATAATGTACTTTCTAACCCAAATCCCTTCTGTGATAACTTAAAATGCAATAGCACTAATAAGCCATAATTAGCAATGAAGTCCCTTCTCATTGCACCCAAGAATGTGCTGTGAAGAGTTACGCCTCTTCTCTTCTGAAAGTTGTTGGAGCTCTCCTCCTCTCCCTATTCTCCTTGAGCAAGAGCCAAGAGTGATGTCTGCATCCATTGTAAATAATAATAGACCTGGTGGGAATTGCCTGAACCAACAGTTGCTGTCTCTTAAAAAGGGAAATAACTTTTTACCGAAGTTCATTTCTTCTGGCAGCTTGGGAAGAGGCCAGGTTGCCCATGCTGATGGTTGCTCATGCTTCAATCTCTTCTGCTGCTTATAGCTTGAGTTTGCTGTTGTTTTGTACATTTTGCCACTCTCCCAAGTACCTTGTCAGACATTTCATACCGAGTAGTTGATGTCTGTCCTTTTCACCCAGCCAGATATGACTCTAAATAAAATACCTGCTCTGAAAGAAAATTGGGAACTAGAAAACAAGTCAACCTTTCAACTGAGCAACAAACTGCAGTCATATGCTTGAGGACAGATTTTAACCCCAGTCTTGAACCACAATTCATCTGTATTTTGACATGCTCCTGGCACAGAATGGACAAGGAACATCAAATATGGCTTCTGAAAGAGCGTTTATGCTGGAGCACTTGTGCAATCCTCCTGTCTGGGACCTGAGGATCCCAGACTTGTCATTGTCGTAGCTCCTGACAACTGGACTAATCATTTCACAGAACGGAAACAGAGTTAAAAGATTTTTCTTGCTATTTTTTCTCTTTAATTCAGAACCACTGAATTTCCACCTTTCAATGATTTTTAAAAAAACAGTGTCTTAAGTGCTTCCTTTTTTTGTATATATGTATATATATAAATTTAAATATTGCTTTCATGGCACATTTTAACTTCAGAAAAGATAGTCTGGAATTTTGATATGCATTTTGCAGTCAGAGTAAAATATGAGTAGAACTGCAGGCTTAAAGACATAAAAATATCAGTAATTCTGTTGATTATGAACCCAGAATATCTATTGCAATTGCCTTGCTTGATCTTTTATATAACACAGTTCATGTGATTTCCTTTAAATAATACTTATTTGAAATGGACCCTATCTTTTAGGCAGAAAAAGATCTGATTATGATTTTAAAAATAGAGTCATTTTTATAAGAACTGCCCCTTTATCAGCGTGTTCCTGATGAGCATGAGTGACATATTTAACAGCAGTTTACTTTAGTGCCATTTCAAACCTCCAGTAAAAAATTTTGATAATCTTACTGCAAGATCATAAAGAATACTTAGTGTCTTTAAGGGAATTTATATTAATTAAGATAAAATTATGCCTTATTTCCTAGTGTAGTAGTTCTGTAATTTTCAGTAAGATAGTTGTTATTGTCTTTGTCTTCATATCTTTCTGTGTACTTGGATTTCCTGATAATGGCTTTGTTTGGCATAAAAAGCTTTTAAGAAAAACAGAACAAGAAACAAATCACTTAGAGAGTTCCTGAAAATAATAGCAAATTTTATACTGAAAAATTTGGAAACATAAAATTTACCATACAGTATGCAATTGTAGGCAGAAGAGTGACTGCTGGATTATTGGTTGTTGGATTTTTTTGTTCATTTTTTTCCACCACGTGTCAGAGAACTGATACTGTATCCTGGACTTCAGTGAAACAACACAAATAAAAATTCAATGTTTTCCAAATAAAATAGTCTTCAATTGTTTTTCTCAGAAAGGACTTCTTCCACCTCCACATTAATAATCATTCTTCTGTGCTTCAACTAACTACCCACTCACTTTCTCTCTTTAAAGGATCGTCTATCCCAATTACCATTGAGACTTTTCAGTCTCTCATTAAATTTGGAGCAGTAGGCAATTTAATCAGGTGGTGATCAGTGTGATATTACAGAACATGACCTTTAGAATGTGTATCTAATAAATTTGGATATTCTGTTTTACCAAACATATACTTAGTGTTTAGTTAGTTTACAGTTCTCTTTGGCGAAAAAAAAAGTGACTCATAGACAGCAATGGTATGCATTAAAAAAAAAAGAAAAAAAAAGAAAGAAGTTTTTATATATGTTATTTATCTTTAATTTGAAGTGTTTTCTCTTGCATGTCAAGCAAATACGAATTTCCGCCCCCCATTTGGACAAGTTTAAATCAACCGTGGAGCTGACTGAGGATGTGGGACATTGGTACAGCATCATTCTTCAGATGAATGCCACATTCTGCCTTTTTTTTCCCCTAGTCAGAGTATCATCTCCCATTGCTTGCAGAGAAGGAACCGTCTTGCAGATGGAGCTTTTACGTTGTGAGCTGTGACTCAGAGCGTCCCCGTGGGCTGTGGAGCGGAGCTGAGGCGCCTGTGGGAGCTGCAGGAAGCGGAGGGGGTGCTGCAGCCTTCTCCCGGCCTTCTGGGGGCTCCATGGGCTCTGCCGCACTGCCAGGGACACAGCAGCTTGATCAGCTTCCAGAGAGTCCTTTTCTGGAAATCCCTGGAGACTTAGGGTACTGCTCTACCAAAAAGTGCGCTTAAAGTAGGGCCAGTATATAGAGTAGGAAATCTGTGAGGCCAAAAGGAGTTTCAGGCTGGCGTAGCAGGGTTTGGCATGGCAGTATTGAAGCACACTAACCCATTCAGTAGGATTGCTGCCTGTGGTCACCAGGAGTTGGGAAATCAGAACTGCCCCGATACCAATGAGACACTGAAAATTTAGTTTGAGTTTAGCAAATCTAGTTGTGCAGTACAACACAAGATCTAAAGCAGCTATCTTTCCCTTGTATTCAGATCACAAATCTGGTTGATTTTTTTTTCTCCCTGCTCATAAGACTGCAAATACATATAGTCCTTAAAAATTCTGTAACTTGAAGCCTTAGATTCAAAACCCCAAACCAGCTCAGCAGCTCTGACATGGGTCTTTTTATGGATAATCCTGAGCAGCTAAAGCTGTCCACCCCTGTGCCATTTGGAAGCTCTACATCTAGATTCTTCATCACACAAGGTGAATTGCAAGTTAGATAGGTAGGATTTGACTTCTGAGAGGGTGCATATATTGCTTCTTCTCCTCTAAAACAATTGAATGGATGCCCTGAGATATAATATCCAGTGTATTGTGTATCTGTTTTTTCAGACATTAGCATGCTTTGAGTATCTAAATATCTTTTTCATACTATCTTACATTGTGTAGTGCAACATTATTTAGTGCTTCCAGCCAGAGAGGAAGAGATGACATCCTCTTCTCTGCAGGCAGATCTCTAAATTTCTCTAGCATAATCCTCATATGTTTCTTCAGCTAGGCCCATCTCATATCTCTGTGTCAGAAGTACAGAAGTATTTTTGTCAAGGAGTCAGGACTATAAGTACTTTTTTAAGGGGTAGCTTAAAGGTGTTATTATTATTGCAGTTGAGTGCTGAATCAATTCCTTCTAGAAAAAGAAGGCCAGTTTCATGCAATCAGAATTAACAAAGGTGCACCAATTTCTTCCCTCTGTGGACTAGAGGAATTAACAAAAAAACACTATGCCAAAATCTAGCATCCCATATTCATATTTCCCAAATACACATCTAGGAAGAAAATTTGTCAGTTGTCTCTAAGCAACGTGTCAGCCAGTGTTGCAGTTTTTCATCTGACTCTAAAGTAAATAATTTATCTCACGTAAATAGTGAGGACACCTGTGTTGAATGGTGAATTAGTTCGTAAAAGGCAGAAGATTGATATCTGATTATTTTGACTCCTTACTATGAGTCTCATCTGGGAACACTGCTCGTCAAACACTCACATTGAAATGGGAAAAAAAAGGTAAGATTAAGAAACAGAATGCTTTTAATATCTAATAGCACGTAAAATTACCAATAAGTCTTTTAAAAAAAGAGATTGCGTTCAGTAGAGCATGTTTTTAGGGATGTACCTTTATCCTTATTCAGATATGTCAAGTACTGACTGCTTAAAACAAGATGAATTGAAGAAAGGTCTGGAGGGAATTTTACAGATGTCCTAGTCATGAGAAACTTTACAAAAAGCTTGTGAAGCTGCCCACAGATTTGAAGCTGTGAGAAATCTGAAATGCCATGGATGACTACGAAGCTACTTAAAATTTCTGAGGTTAATGGACTGCATGGTAGGGATTATGAGCGTCACTTAACTGCTCTGCTTTTACAGAATAGACTTTTCCTCTTCTAATAATGTTAACTATGAAGCATATGTATTCTGAGACAACATAATGGATGCTGTTGTTCCATTTACGAAAACATTTGATGTTTACCAGTGTTGGTGAGGGGCAGCATATTGCATAATCCTGCTATACTTAATTTTCTGTGGTACATAATACAGTGCTATTTCAGATACACTTTCTTTGCATGCCAGCAGAACATCACTGTTTTCTTCTTCACATTACATACAGTAAAAAACTATTCCCACTTCTATTATAATCAGGAAATCAAAGTACACCTCATCCCATGCCTTCATTATTTTAGAAAATGAGTGATGGCCTTCTTCAGCCTAGTGAGTATTCTTTCTGAAGAAAATCAGTCTGATTTTCAATATCTAAAAGTTTCAAATTATTACTTTTTCTCCAAAAGGTCTCCTGTATTTTATCCCCTGCAGAACTAATTTGGGCTAAACAAAGACATAAGCAAACTTATCAAATGTCTGGCATTAACATAAGAGCTGGTAGATGGCAACAGCTACAGACAATAGAGTTCTACATTCAAAACAGTTTCAACACTTACAACTTCCCATCTTTTTTCCTCTGGGAAATGTAGATGAGAGCCTTTCTGTTTGGTCCTGGATGTGCAAATACAGCTATCTTAATAAAGACCACTGAAAATTAGTATTTTTCTGTTTTAGTGTTTTGTTCTTGTTGGCATGAGCAAATGAAATCAGCAGAGAAAGACCTCTTTCACTGACATATGTCAAAAAGCTCTTTCTACAGAATGATAAAATTACATCAAATATTTGTTGCATCCATGCAGAGAGATATTAGTCTAAGATTTGAATAATTCCTAGAATTTTACTGGTGTCCCCTCACCCCCATATTATTGATGCAGATTTTGTGGGATGTCCCCCACTTCCACCCCACTTTGAACTGATGGAAATGTTTGGAATTGAGAAGGATTTTTCAGTTACTATAATGAGAGCAAAATTTAGAATACAGTAGAGATTGACTACATCTCACTACTTTAGAAGCTGAAGATCCCTTTTTTTTCTGATGTGTAAATCTTAACAGATTCTATCAGGTTCAAAGCTTAAGTAAAGTACATATTCTAAAAGTTTTGTCATTTGAGCTGCATTTAGCCATTTCTGAAATCTTGTGAATAAAACATTTCCTGTCTCTGCCTTACAAGCAAGGAAGCATTGATTTGGAGACAAGTGCTTGAAGATGTGCTCTACTGTTCATCACTGAGGTACTAAATTACAGAAAGCCCTATAATGTTTCGCTCCCTCATGCCCATCCCTAACAAACTGTTTTATAGAAGGTTTAAATTATTAATATTGCAACAATAAAGTTCACAGCTACTACTCAGCTCCTTATTTGGCTGCTAGATAAAATTCTCTTTCCACAGTAGTGGGCACACTAATTACTTGTGTTAGCAGATTGGGTTAAAGACAAACCTCACAAAAATGGTGGCTATAGAAGAAGTGAAAATAATAGCTCAGGAAAAAACCTGGAAACTGTTGATGTTAAGTATGCCTAAAGCACTGCAATTGAGGAAGGACCCCGTTGGGTGCTCCTTATGTTTTCAGTGAATATTTGGTTTTTGGCTTCCTTTGAATGATCTCTCTGCAAAGGAAAAAAGCAACCAAGAATCCAAGCTTTGTTTCCTGAACTGAGAAGTATCTTTGAGCCTTTTACACCTTTTGAAAATGTCTTTTTAATCCACAGTTCTATTTTGGCTTGGACTCAGTCTTCTGTGACACATCTTTAAAGTTGTTTTGAGTTAGGAATACATATATATTTAGCTTGGTATGGGCTAGAGATTATCCTGTTTCTGGTGGTCTATGCAACATAGATGCAGTCCATGAAAAATGCCATTCTAAAAGAGAGAAATCTATCCAGTTTTATTATGTTCAGGAAAAGATGGTTTTCTGAGTCCAGTAAGGCTTGTCTTGCTGCCTCATTTAGGAGGGTGACCCCATTAACCCTCATGGTTTGGGAAGCATGAACAAAGGCTACTGCTGCTGTGAGTGCTTTTTTTGATAAAAGAGTGCTAAGAGTCTGCAAAGTGCAGGCTTACTACCCCTTCCATTTTTATTGTAAGTAGATGTACTCTTTAACGGGGCTCTGTAGGGAAAAAACCTCCCTTTTTGAATGCCTTTAGTCCACAGCTGCTGCAGATGTTCAGCCCCCAGCTGGACTGGCACCACCCTGCCTGACCTGGTGTCTGTGGCTGCTGTGACCAACACTGTGGAATGGAATGGAATGGAATGGAGTGGAATGGAATGGAATGGAGTGGAATGGAATGGAATGGAATGGAATGGAATGGAATGGAATGGAATGGAATGGAACAGAAGAATAGATTATTTTAATAGGAAGGGACCTACGATGATCACCTAGTCCAACTGTGTCACCAATGCAGAGCTGACCAAAAGTTAAAGGAGTTATTAAACACAAGCTTGTAACTAAGAACCTGTATACCTACATGCACATAACCTGTATACTTTACATGTAACCTGTATACTTTCCTCCTTGAAGCCAAACAGATTATGCCTGCAATTCTTCTTTGGAGGCATGAAAGGGAAATTATAAAAATGGGGGAATAACAAAGCATTTATTAGAACCCTGTTCTGTAAAGTGTGTGACCATTAAGATGGTCATATATAGCCTTTCTTTTCCCTCCCTGTTGGCTGTATTGCACATGTTGTCACTGCAGCTCATGTTCAGAGACTGCATTGTGTATCTGATGCTTCACGGTCACACTGGAATCATCACTAAGAGTTGAACCCAGAAAGTTTAATGAGTTTGTGTAAATGAATTCAAGAAGGCTATGCTAGACCCAGACGTGTTTGGTGTTCAGACTGATGTTTAGGGAAAATCCTGTCAAACAAGGTCATTCTGCTGTCCTGAGCTAAGCAGAAGAAAATATTAATGTTCAATGTGAGGATCCAGAAATGAGCTATGTGTTAAGAAATGTAGAAGCACACCTATTAATTTAGGAGTTTTTGAATGCTAGGAAGTTATATGGTAGGAAAAAGATTAAATTCTTACTGTTATCAGCACACAAGTATAATGTGATGTGACATTAATTTACCTCATTTGATGGGGTTTTAAAATTTTTATCTTAGAAACCAGTGATGTGAGACTTGTTTTCTGTGCTACCTTCTGTTGAATCCTTAGCTGAGATACTGTAGGACTCTGGGTCATAAGAAAATCACTGAGCTCTTTCTAGTAGCTAGAAAGTCTGTAATTTTCTTCTGTATTTAGCTCACAAAGTCACCCAGGAGGCAAGAACAGGGTCTCCCAGTTGGCAGCTGGTTCCCTGGCATCTGTTCTGGTTCAAGATGCTACAGGATGTGAACTGGAATTAGCTCAGTTGGTCAGAGCCTGGTGCTAATAACATCAAGGTTGTGGGTTCAATCCCTGTATGGGCCATTCACTTAAGAGTTGGACTCGGTGATCCTTTTGGGTCCCTTCCAAATCAGAATAGTCCATGATTCTGTACTAAAAATGCTCTGCTGGAGCAGGACTTGTCACAGCTGTCCTTACCTAGGGTTTCCAGCAAGGTCTATATGTGAAAGGATTTGACTCTGTAGTTCTTGGAAATATATAGCCTCTCCAAGCATCCATCTCTCCTCCTATGAAATAGCAATAAAAAGCATGTATTCACAATGAAATTTCAGGGGTTAAGTAATTAATGTGTTGAGTAGCTTAATGCAGAAGCACTTTGTATGATTAAGTACTGATGTACTTAATTAGGTTAGGAATTTGATAATGTTCTTTGTGATCTCCTGCTGTGGTTCATTTAGAACAATTCTGCTTGGTTTTCCCATGGGAGTATAAAGTAAGCTGTGCCCAGAACACAGCTACAGCCCATGTTTCAGTCCCACCAAAAGAGACAGGACACATTAGCTATTAGTAAAAATTTTGGAACCCAGAGGAAATACTAATGCTATTGGGCAGGACCATGCACGTGACTGTTCATAATTCAAAAGTAACTACCTCTTTTCCTCATACTCCTCTTGATCCTTGAGGCTAATAGTCTAGAAGCCTGTCTTAAAGTGCACCTGCTATAATTCCTGGTATATAGTATCCTGAAATACAGTTTGGGAGGATTTTACCAGGTCTCCTCATCGAGTTCTTTGCTCCATTTGGTCTACTTGGGAAATGCCAAAGAGACACAGAGAGAGTCAGGGCCAATACCTGAATCTAACTGCAGAAATAAAAACAGTTGTATGTGGTTGTGCAAGTTTGTACACCTACACAGTCATGGCTTCGTTTTCCAAGCAGCTCTTCTGGCTGAACACTGCAGATATGGCGCTACCTAGAAATGCGGTGCTGACTGCAAAGTGGCTGGTAATCACACCAAGAGCACGGAGGGACCACTGTCCTTGTACGTCTCAGGCGTAAAGAGAACTCTTTGGTAAACATACCTGCACTTCAACAAAGGAAATAGAGAGTTGAAGTCCCTTGTGTGATAGACAGACGCAAGTAGTCCTTGTTTATGCCAAACTCAGATTTTGGAGACAGCAGCCTTCAGTGACAGGGGAAAATATACATTTTGGTATGAAGAGCAGACAGTGAACTGTAACATTTGGTGAGAAAATACTGCCTGCCCTGTTTTTTCTACAACTTAAAGAGAATGAGAGAGTATTTCTTGATACGATGCAGATGTATCTCTTTCAAACTGATAAACTTTTGAAAACTGGTAATGCTTTCCATGTTGAGGCAACCACGCTTGCAAAAGCCTCGACTATTTTAGCCACAATGATAGTTCCCTAATGTCTGAGAATCATGACTAGCTGTAGGTGGGTAGTCACCTCTGAGCTTTAGACTTAGCCTATTCTTCTGAGTAGGAAACACTGAAACTCATCTCTGCTTTTAACTTTTGTCCACTTTCTATCGGTCCACTTGCCCTCATCTTTAGCTGTTAGCTCTGTTCCTGGTGGCTAGCATGATGAAGCCTGATTTCAGATTGTGGCTTCTAGATGCTATGGAACAGAAATAAATATTTTTACCCCCTTTTTTTTTTTTAATTTCCTATTATATAAGTGCATTAGTAACAATGCATGGCACAGGGAATGCAGTAATCGAATGTGCTGTGCAGAGCTTACTCTTTGTTGCTTAGCAATTAAATGTATGCATGTAGCAGCAGCACTGACAAAAATGCTAATAAAAAGTGACAAGTTATATCTCCAGAAAAAATTACACAATTAAGAAAAAAATATCTGTCAAGATACAGGAGCAACAGCAAATGGTACGTGTGGATAGATCGTGTCCCTCCTGAAGGCAAGATCTTCAGGTACTGACCACTAGAGGGGCTGAGATGATGGAAATAGAAGCTATCCACATTTATAGCATGGGCTACAGACACACAGTTGTGCAAACATCATGGTAAGGCTTTCTGTTGTTGTTGTTGTTGTTCCTTTATTATTTGTACTTATTTTTATCCATAAAGTGTCTAGAAACATGTTCTGTTTCCTTTGTTTCATTTTTCTCCTCGGTGTTCAGGTTTGCAGATTTTTCACAGCATTTCTGTCTATTGAATTTCTGACTTTCCTAGCAGATCATTGTGTCACAGTATAAGGTTTATTTATATAATGTGATGCAATCTATCATGTTAATGTAAATAGAATTCTCTATAAAATGGGTTCTTCAGGAATACTAAACGGCTTCTCTTTATTTATTTATTTATTTATTTCTAATTCAGAGCAAACATGAAGCAGAGGAACTGCACCGTAGGCTGCAATTCTCAAAAAAGCCCAGCATTTAAAGACTCCTTTCTTTATGGGATTTGTATGTTTAACCTTTCGCTCCTTCTCATCTTTAATCTTCTTCCAAAATCTGTGTCACTTGTGTTATGCTCAGGACTGGTTAGTACTGATTATACACTTGCTCTGCTGTGGATAAACACAGTCATCAAGGGTTTTTTAGTGCTTTTTCCAAACCGGCTTGACACATTGTTGCATGAAATTGTTTTCACTACATTTAAAGAATCATTTACAGGTTCAAAGTAATTGCTCTTAACTAATTTATTAATATCTGTGGTATTTAGCAAGTATTTCTAGTTATGTGGAGTATTTAAATAGTTTTTCTTCTAATAACTCTTTCTGGCATTTTACAGCTTTTCCTCATTAGATTTCTGCTCACCAAAGTGCTGATTCTGCACTTGACAGTCTGCCTGCATAGTGAATTGCAGGATCTGGGCCCAATTTTGATCTATTTATATTATAGTCCATTTCATTTAAACTGAATGCAAGTACTAATTTGGCTGTACTTGCTTTCAGCATTATCTCAAGTTGTGCCAAATCATCAGACAGTCCATTTGGAGTTTGGCGGGCTTTGCTGAAGTTCCTGCATTTTTGGTCAAGTGCTATTGAAAAAATGCTATTTATCAAACAAAAGTAGCCTAACTCTTGGCTTGGTTCAACAATTCCGGGTCTCTATCCCCAGCTTTAGCAAATAAAATGGACCCTGAATCTGTGCAGATCGGGTTGTATTCTATGCTAACAAAATGAATCAGGCTTCTTTTAATTCATGTACTATAACTCTTAAGAAATAAAAATGAAAACATACAGTAAAAATAATAGTTAAAAATTGGAACATTACTTGACTTTTTTCCCCTGCCTTATGACTGTATTCATAGAACAGTAATTGAGATAACTCTGCACACAGAACAATCTTGTCATATGATGCAAACAGCAAAAGGCTACTCAATGAGAGTTTTTTTTAGCTAGTCCACCTTATGACCACTTCACTTGTTCTGTATTTTTCCAAAAAGGAGTCTTTTAGCATTAGTTAAGCAGGCAGAAATTATCTCATACAGATGAAATTATATTACAACCCCAGCCAGTGAGGGTAGGGAAATGAGAGTGTAAGTTAGAAAGGAAGGAGAAGAGCAGCTGATCATTGTGCTGAAATATCTTGTGTGCATTGTACTTTTTAATAAGATATTTTACAACTAGTTCAGGACACTGAATCAAACATCTGGAAAAGGGAAAATTTGAATCCACTGGGATTATATAAAACAAAATTTTCCTCTTCCTCCTACTCTAGTAAATGCTATCATGGCAAAATAAGCTTTGAGAGAATCACTTTGATTTGTGAAATACTTTTCTCCAAAGGCTGCATTTTGAAAGCTATTTCCAAATAAGCCTGTGCTATCCAGAAGTAGCAGAAGTATTTCATGCTCTAGAAAATTTTTTTAAAACATATGTATGCCTTCCTCCCCACATTACCTGCAATAACATGAAAACATGGTGTATGCATGTGTGTATACATGTATGTGTGCATATATAATGCAAAGGGAAAAAGAAAATGCTTTATAGAAATGTCTACTTAAATGTCTGCCTGAAAATGTATGCAGTATATTCTTTTTTAAGTAGCCTCCTCCTGGTAGTACCTTCACTCAGATTCTCACCATTCCCATGTAGTGTTCTGTAAATACCCTGTGAGAATGACTAGCAGGGAGGATGATCTTGCATAACAGGCAGCTGACTAATTTAGACCAGGAACATTGATCTACAATGACTGAAATAGTCTCAGTCTTGTTCCGATTTCGACATTTGAAGTTTTGGCATCACACTCATGGATACTTTTGTAGTTCAGTCTCCGGAAGTTCATATATTTTACCATTTTCAGGTAGAGCAAGAGAGGGCTAAGCCATTCCAGATATAAAAAACTATTAGGATTTTGTGTGTCATATGTGTTCCCAACACACAGAGAGGGCTATGTTAAATTTTTGTGAACAATCTCTGCCCTATCCACTTCTTTAACATATACTGTAACAGGCCCTCTTCTCCATCTTTCTCAGCATGCTACTTTGCCCTCCATATTTCATTCACCTTTCTGAGCACTGTATCTTGACCTAAGCTGTTCTTCTTTTTATCCATTTAGATTAATTCATGTTTTCATAGAAAGACTGCCCCCAAAAACTTATTGCAATAATGAAAGTCTGAGGTCCATCTCTCACCTGTATTTTCTTCAGTTTTGACCACCCAGGTAAAGCCTGGGGCTGTGGCATATATTTCAGAGGTACACTAATTGTGCAGTTTCTTTGGCCACCTAGGACACTGGTTTTTGAGACATTGATTTAAATCAGTGCTGGACACTGCAAAGCCAAACACCGCAAAGAGGCAGGACTTGCTTGAGGACTGGTCTGTTCTGAGTCTGAAGCCAAGGGACGAAGCTGAGCTTGCAAGGAGGGAATGTCTTTGAGCATAAGTGATTGCTGATCACTAGAGCCTCTTGGAGGTTAGCTCTGATGTTTTCATTTGATTGACATTCAACTCTTCCCATAGGTGTTTGCACATATTCAGTGTCATTGTACGTGTATATATTTGCAAACACATGTGAGAGTCCACTGGGGTCCTCCTTTGACTCCAATGATCTTTTTCTCTATCCATGCTCTTGCACTTCTCTTAGAAGAGACCTTAAAAAACTTCCAGTGTGCTATAATGCATGTGCTACATAAATAGACATACATCTTATATTCTTTGCTGCCACAAAAATATGAGTCATTGCTGCAAGTAATTTTGTTTTGAGTAACAGCAAACTGGATCTGAATTCCTGAAGTAGGAAGAAGTCAGGGAAGAAATGATTGTGTAGTTTGCTAGGTTTTTTTTCAGCAATGAATCCTGTAAAATAAACAATGCTTCATGAAATATATATCCTTAAAATAAACCCAAAACCTAACCTAGATCTGTAAAATATATTGCCTCTGCATTTGTTCATTTAGATTTGTATTCTTATTGCAAAAATACATCTAAAATGAATAAAACACAGAAAAATAATAGGTTAAGAATTGAGAAGACATTTGTGCAATTACTTTTATAGGAAAAGGAGCATTATTTGTTTCTCTCCCTTCACTCCCTAATGTGTCTTGCTTACAATAATCAGCTCACCAGTTTTAATCTTAACTACTTATACCTAACTTGCATCATTATGGAAAAGGTAAACTAGTTTGAATCCAAATTTTCTTCCTCACTAACACCAGAATAAAGTGATGGGTAAAATTTAGGACACTATTGTATAATAAATGAGTAATCTGAGAAAATGTAATGCATAGACAGCAGTCGCTCCTTGCTGTGCTGTTGCTCAGATACACAGCTTGTCTGAATCTAAACATACTGATTTATAAAAAGTGCATATTTGGTGATACATATCCCACAAGCCTGAAAACAGTGAACAGGAAGAATTATATTCATATAACTGGTTGCTGCCTATTTGAAAAAGCCCTTTTAGGAGTACAGTAAGCTACAGTGAAGTTAGACTTTCAAAATTACATTGCAATACATGTTTTGGCCTGTGACTGGGAGAAAAGGGCTTTCAGAGACATCTACTCAAAGGCTTTTTTTTTTTTTCCTTTCTTGATCAGTGCAGAAGAGGAACTCTTCAGTGAGAATAGCTTGGCATGGAGTCCATACCCCAGCAATGGAGAGGATGAAGTTAGACCTGCTTATATTTTTTAAAGTGTGTGATTTGGTGTCCCTGGGCTCCTTACCAGTATTAGTATGTGGTTGGAGATATTTGTTAATTGATGGACAGAAAAGAATAGCTTGATCTTTGTTCAGTAGAGAAGGATTTTGCAACATGAAGGATTATGAACATTCTCTTTGATAATCTCATTATTTTTTGAGGCATTTCTTTAACTTCATATTAACTACTGGTGCTCTGTTTTATACTGAATATAAATGTGCTTGTCAAGATATTAGTGGGAAATACTCTGTATTTCTTATGAGACATGAGTAGTAAAGGAGTGCAGGAACCCTTTGCCTGGGGGATCCATTCTTGCCATGAGGATGAGAGTAAGCCTTCAATCTGTGTCATTTGATGGATGCCGCAGAATTGATCTGGCAGGCTTGGTGTGGGAGACCATTCAAACTGAGAGGTGGATTTCAGGGAAAGCTTGGCTTTATTTTCAACTGCTCAGCCTTTACAGAAGGTGAGGTGGATGGAGCTTGCTCCCTCCTGCCGGACATCCCTGCCAAGAGGACAGCAGCCCGGAGCGCTATTTTGAGTAGGTTCTGTCCTGTGGAGAAAGAGATATTTCAGTGGCAATGATGCCATTTCAGCAGCTCGGGGGATATTTGCCTCTAGATGGAGCCGTCCACTTGCGTTATAGCGGCGCTGGCTAAAGCAGAGTCTCAAAGGTGCAGTGCTGCTCCTGGAAGGCTGCTCGGCAGAGCCCTACAGCCGAGCAGGTTCCCAGCTCAAGCTTGGCTGTGGGTGGCAATGACAAACTCTCCTCTGCCTGTCTCGCAGACATGGGGACGGCAGAATAGGCTGCAGGGCAGACCTCCCTGTTTACAGCAAAGACTTTTGTCCCTGCTCCCATCCCTGGCTATTTTCTTGCAGGCTTTCTCTGGTCCCTCTTCTTGTTCACCTTTGCAGCTCACTTTGTGTCTTGGCATCTTCCAGGCCTACAGAAGTCATTTGTTCCTCAGCATCTTCGTTTTCTCCTTAAATCTATCTGCCAGCTGTGTTCTGTAAGATAGTGACTTTTTTATATCTGTGTTTTCTTTATACTGTGTACTCAGTCACTGAGATTGTGAATCTGCACTGTATTTGTTTGTGCTTTAGGTAAAGGCATGTCTTCTATGTGTTTGCAGCTTGGAATGATTTCTAAAGAATAATTTGTACCTTTAAAGCTCATTTGATCCCCAACTTGGATTGATTTAAACTGAGCAAGATCTGTGCTTGTTTTAAATATTGTCCCATTATAAATTATCCTGTTTGTGTGTTAAGATACTCTGCCATAGCTTGTAATGCTGCAGCTGAACCCCTATATAAAGCCATATTTAGAGCTGACTTCTTGGTTGCCAAGAAGCTGGGGCTGTGAATTTTTATTGTACTGGGTATATGTGTTCCCAAACAGAACAAAATGTGTTTCTGTGCCAACCAACTTGTAACATATTTTAAGTAGCATGATGTGACATACTTAATAGTTAGTATACAGAGGTCACTTTATTTTTTTGGCATTTCTCCCAGGAAATATGACAGGAGCACAAGTAAGTAGGCAAGTGTAACAGAAACAACTTAAAAGTCAGAGTAGCACTCTACCAATAAATATCAGCCTTTTGATGTACTCTCCTTCCACAGTTGCACAAGTTTTATAAGCTCCCATTAAACTGCTTTATTTTTGTCAAAACCTGGACACGTGCATTTACTAAGATGTCGTCAGAAGGAAAACCTTCATAATGTTCTCATTTACACTGAAAAAGTTTGAGCAGAGAATTGTTCAGTATTTTCTATGACTTATATAGAAATTGCTGAATATTTTAAGCAAACAGCTGAATCCTTTGGACTTCTAGGAAGTACTTTTCTTGTCTTTTAATCTATCTAGGTGCCAGACATGGAAATGATACATGAAAAAGTGACCACTGCTGATTTGTTGTTTTGTGTGACATTTGATACATTAGCAAGAGTTTGTTATTATGAAAGTGAGAGAAAAGCTTTTACAGGGAAAAGCTTTATTTTTCAGTCTGGTTTAAGAAACTAATATTGTGATAGGCAGTATTCCGAGTTCTTACAGGTTGGACATCTGATCTGAAGTGTCAAGGGCAATTTGCATATCTATTTTTCCAGACAGTGTTTATGATTTTGGGAAAGCTCCATCTGTGAGCATTGGGGGTGTTGTTTGAGTCCTTGGGGCTGGCAATGCTAGAAGAGATTATGTAGATTTGGGTGTCGAGGGGACAATGTATGCTACCTCAGCAGCAGGAATGAGCCTCTGACGGTGCTGCTTCTCTACAAATCACAGCTCAGTTTGGTGTAATGCCTGCTGAAGGTGTCAAGTATTTTACCTGCATGTCCTGTACACAGTGAGCACTCTGCTCTTCCAGGAAAAGCCAGAAAAGGTTCTCAGTGAAAGGACCTTATTGAGTGTATTGAAGAGTAGTATTAAGAACTTTCACCTAAAGGGAACATCAGCAAAATCACATATAGGAAAAATAAAGGGAAGTAACTGAACTGATAAAGAATATATTGATCTGTCAAATATGTCACACTAAAAGCAACTAGCTGTAAGGAGGCATAGGGGTGAAAAGACAAAAAAAAGGCTACTTATATGTAGGAGAACTGACAAGGGTGGTTCAGGCAGGTTTTCAAAATAACAGGCAATAGCAGGGAGAAAAATCTTCCAGTGTGGAAGGAAATTAAGTAAAAAGCTACCTGAAGTAAAAGGATAAAACTAAGGAATGTTCTAAATGACTGTTGAGAACACAGCCACTGGATATGATTTGAAAGAACTTGGTATACTGAATGACAGTGAGATCAGGAAATATTACAGGCTCTAGCCAGATTGACATTTATATAAGAATTCTGAAAGAAAGAATCATGCTGATTGCTGTAAGATAAAGAAAAACAAACAAACAAACAAATTAGTTTTACATTTTAGCTATTTCTTATTACAATAGATAGGGAATCTAACCACAGAAGATAAACTTGTAATTTTCTTAGTACTGGAAAGTCTTACAATAATACTAAGCATAACCATCTGAATTTGGCTTGCTGAATCTCCAGCTAGTGCCTTTTGTCTGGCATCCTGTACAGCGTTTTCTGGGTTTCGACTTTGCACTGGCCAACAGCAGACAGCTGTTCCACACACACTGCTGAAGCTGGGGTTCTGCAAAGCATTTCCACCGCAAGGTTTCTCCTGCCATACCTTTTCTTATATTCAGACATGGAATAATATGCCTCAGCTCAGAGTCTATACTTTAAAAGATAAAAGCAACAGAGCTAAAAGGCTTATAAACCAAAGACATTATTTTTTTTTTGTCTGAATAATTTTGGTGCATTTGGTGAATTTTAATGCTTATGGAAATGAAAGATCTTATTGGAGGCAAAGAAAGTGTAGGCAGTAACCATAGTGACTTCTACACATATCAGCTTTTCCTGTGTGCTTCAGTTCTAGACTGCAAAATCCTGGATATCAAACATTTGTGGGTGCGTACTGGGCAATCACGATGAAGGGTTGATGCAGGGGAGTTATTGTCCTTTCATAAAAGACTAGAAACATGAAAACAAAAGTCATTTGCGAAGTTTCTCACTGAGGTCAAATCTAAATTATGAAAGCATCAAAGGGTGCCACTGTGAATATTCATATTATTGCTGATGTTTTTCCTTTGCAGACTGTCAGGGTTAAGTAATCTATCAGGGATATGTGCATCTTTGTCATGTCATTTTCTGGCCTCAGTCACCCAGAGAAAACCAGGTTTACAGATGTACTGTAATATGCTTTCTTGAGCTATTGCTAGAGGATTTTACTTCTTCCTGCATTCCACTGTTAATGAGTAGTGTTTCTCACATTATCTTTCTGCAAGAAACATAAAACTTAGCAGAAATAATCTCCTGAATTCCTGAAAAAATATTTCTACTATGTTTTTTGCTGTGGCTGAAATAACTATTTTTAGTAGTCAGGCTAACCAGTAATTTCACTGCATATTTTCACTGCCATACCTTATGCTAGAATCCTCTAGATCTATTCAAGCTAAAATAAAATTAGAATTAGAATTTGTAGTACATGTCAGCTTGGGAACTTTCCTTTGGGATGTGAACGAGGTTCTCTGAAATGAAAAGTACGCTGATAGAGGAGGGAGAAGATCTAACTCCTATTATATGAAATTATTATATATTTGAGTATTGCATAGTGCAATATTGAGTATTGTACATAATGCCATTAAAGTATTCAGGTTGGTTTTTTTTATTACAAAGATGCAGTTTCCCTATCTCACGTTGTGAATATTTTTTCTTCGAAAAGGAAGCATTAAATAAAATTTATTTAGTTTCTAAAGTAAAAGACAGATTCAATTAGTTTCTAAAACAGGCCTCATAAAGATTGTGATAAGTGAATATACATTATTGTTTATTTGGACGTGTGTAAATACATGCATCTGTTTACCTTTATTACTTTAAGTTTGCACATGAGATTGCAGAGAATGTGTGTCAAAATGTGTTTTTAATGCGTATCGTGGCATTGAGTGTATCCCATTTCCTCCCATTGTCTCTATACTATGTTTTTCTATCTAGCTCAGATTTGTCACTGGGGAAAAGTCATTTAAGTGCTATAGGTTTTTCCGCCTTTGAAAAACTTGCCAGTCCTACACTGATACTTTAGAGTTTGACTTTTCAAATTTGTAAGGGACAAATCCAGGTCCTTGTCGAGCTGTTACACATACTCAGTATGAAGTAGGGTCTCAGAAAAAAATCCCTTCAAGAAGCTGTTGTAAAAGAGTAAGAGGGAGTCCTTGCTTTGAAGTCCTCTCAATTTATTTAAACAAAACAAAAAGACTTTGTTTTCCTGATTGTATTTCAAGTGAATGTGCCAAGACGGGTATGTCTGTCTGAATGGTTTTCTTGGGATTCATTATTCCAGGATGCTCAAAACCAGCACTGAACAACACTGAGCCCTATATTTTTTTTCCCTAAGAGCTAAATCATTCCATCTCACTTAACTAATGTATTGATTGACTTTATCGAGTCCATAATAGTTCTGAGTTTATGAGCTGTGATGCCTGGAAATGGATTAGTGCCAGTGCCTCTGATGAGATATGGCCAGAAGACGACTGTTCCGTCTCTTGGCAACATGTGAGGTTACAGAATTTGACTTTGTTTCACCTTCAGAACAAAGCTTGTCATCTCAGATCACTGTGTATCAGCCCCAACAAGGACCTGAACTCGAAAAGGTCCAGACTCTGGTACGTTAGTTGTTGCAGCACAAGGCACAGTTAATATTGGGGTACATAGTAGCCATATTTGCATGCTGGAGGAACAGAGCACAGCATATGTGAAGCAGAATTTTATTTATGCACCAGAGGATCTAGAATGTGTTGCTATATTTAGCAAATAATCAAGAAATATTACTGCAACCTTGAAGGCTTTTTCTGGTGGCTGTGACTTGGAGACAGTGCTTCGACTTGGAGCCTCACTGTATGAGGTGCCTCCTTTGGGCTCACCAGACCCTTTGAAAGCCTGTGAACTATCTGCAGCTGCTGTCACATGCCTCTCTCCCCCTTTCCCAAAAGTTTGTCGAGTGAGAACATATGATTTGATATGAGATTTAACCTGATTATACTTTGGTCATCTTCAAGTCCTTCCTCTTTGTTTTATTTTTTCCATAGTTTCTAGAACAATTTTTTAGAACAGCATCTTCAGTTTTGTCATAAAGTCTACTGGTCATCTTTCAAAGATATGTGTAAAATCAAAAACCAGATAGGAGAAGATCACTTTTTTGTCTATTTTCACATCACTTTTTTGTCTATTTGAATTTAGAAAACTGGGAAGGAGGAAAAGGGCAAGTGAAGGCAAGGAACACAGGACTGGAATTGTGTTTGACATGGGACATAGATCAGAAAACAAAAAGATAGAAAAATTAAAGCCTGTCATTTCTCACAAATCACTGGTATCTATTTTTGCTTAAAACAAAAAAGGTCAGAAAGCTTACACTAACATTCTCAGATCAGTGGTTTCTGAAGCAGTGTTACTTGAGAAAAATTGGTAAAAATAATGGCCCTTTTTAAAAGTTTGTTAAAATGAAACAGTGCAAAGTTGAGAAACTTCTTAACTGCTCTAAGATTACACGTATCTACAGGGAGACCAGGTGTTTACAGTTTCTTTTGCATTTCCAATAATAATTTTGAGATACCAAGTTCTTGAGTTCATTCTGAAAATGCTACGGCAAAGAAATGGCTGGAAGCACTGAAAAGAAAGAAAGGAAGAAAGGAAGGAAGGAAGGAAGAAAGGAAGGAAGGAAGAAAGAAAGAAAGAAAGAAAGAAAGAAAGAAAGAAAGGAAGAAAGGAAGGAAGGAAGGAAGGGGAGGATATTAAAAGCTTTTAACTTAAGCTCTCTGGAGATGTTGTTAAGAAGAAAAAAGTGCAATTTTTGAAGCAAACTCATTGCCTTCTAAAGAAGCCATTAGTGTTGTATTTTTTGGTGTTACTCTTTGTATATGGTCTTTCAGGCTTGTCTTCCTCTTTGTTGTTATTATAGCTGTTCTTCAACACTTGCGTTAAAAGGCAGCTGGATGTTTTTGCAGTCTTACCTCCAAATGAGCGAGGGATCATTATTCACAAAGCTGTCCTGCTCACAGATGCATCTTCCACTTTGATATTATCAAAATATGAAGGATTTCTGACATCCTAACCTGCAAGAACCCTCTTCTTTTCATGTCAAAGTTTTATGACCATACCATAGCTTTGCTGGTCAATGTTAGTACTATTTTATAGCTATTTCTTTGATCTTCAACAAAGAAGACTCTCTCTATAGATCTCCTGTCTGCCTGATCTGAAATGCTCTAAGAATTAGGTTTTTAGACTACGAGGATGAACCTTACCAACCATCTGACCTACCAGGCATCCTACAGTATTGAGGGCTATGGTGGAAAAGAGTATTTAGTTCCTGCTTATATTAAACAGTATTTTGTAAAGACTTTAGGGCCATAAATGTTTCAATGCAGCTGCCTTTCAAAGAAGTGGGGAGTTCCATTGAAAAGGAAATGACTTAGTAAAATGCAGTTTCATAGACAGAAAGAAATCAGGCAGAATTTTTTATTCTTTTTTTCCAATTTCCCAAACAATTCTGTTTTATTTAGAAGAGTCACAAGATGCAAACCATGGTTGCCCCTTATCAATCAACAAGTGTGCTAAGCAGGTTTTGAACAGCAAAGCAAAGCCCTCCTTAATTTTTTTTAAATGTCTGCTCTCAATTACTTTAATATTCATATGGAAATGAAAATTATGTGGTTTTCTATCAGAATATGTAATTTTTTATTTGGGAGATTTTTTTTACTCCTGTATTGCTAATGAAGTGTGAAATTCAAATGAACACTCGTATTTTCTTTCGGACACCAGCATTGCAGCCAGTGGGATAAAACTGAGCTTGTGAACAGGACATTTTCGGGCTTTTTTAGGCATTAAGTAATAGTTTATTGTGATTATTATTCTTAAGAATTTATTTAGGTGTGATACCTGTAATTGATATTTCTAGCTTTTTGTTGGGAAATAGGATAAAAACTACGCATTATTCTTCATCATTGCTCTATTAAGACAAATTACATTTGGCCTTACGAGGCTGAACCCCCTCTTTGAGTTTTCCATAGTGCTGTTGAAAAGCAACAGTGATGAATCTCAGAGGGATTTAGGGAAGAATCTTTTCTTAGGTACAGAAATGTGATGCCTACTGTAGTCATGTCTGTCCAATGGATCCCATCAGTTCAGCTGAGCTCCTCAAGAGATTTACACACAAGTAGATTTGGCTAAAAGAATGAGGATACACCTTTTAGCCCTTAGCATTTTTGATCTTGGCTGCAAACATTACAAAGGATAGCAGACGAAAATTTCCTCGTCCAAGACTCTTGCTTAATTTTCCTGTTTGTTTTCCGTAGAAACAAGTGGAAGTGCAAGTTCTTATAAGGCTTTTCCTTGTCTTAGTGAACGTGATTCTTGTTAATCGATATGCACATGGGGTGGCCTAAGTAATACAATTAAAGGAAGCATCAGACAATGTGCAGTAGCTGTTTTCCTACTCTACTTCTAGGAAAAGATGGTATGTAAGAATTCACTTTTTATTTTTAGTGATGGTTAGCTGTTTGCAGTTTAAAAGGACAGCATTGTACAATTTTTTTAGCATGATTTTTTGTTGGTTTGGTATTTCCCCATTAATTAATATAAGTTACAATGATACTTACTGGAGATGGCAGGGTTTCTTGTTACTCAAGCCAGCAGACAAACTCATTTGACTGAAGCAATTTGTTTTGTCTCTACTTTAGAGACTATCTATTAAGATATCAGTAGGTGTTTTAGAAGGTAGCATCCTTCTGTCTCCTATCTTTCAGAATGGAGTTTCAATAATCCACTGGTATTCTATAACTTAGGTTTCAACACTAATTACTGGAAAGCCCAGGCATTTTAAAGAAGATCCAGTCTGCTTATTCTCTGCCCAGAAGTGTGCAGATTTATCAGCTGTCTGTAATCTCTGGAGAGATTTAGTTTCCAGTTATGCTAGAAAGAGCAAGCCAAACAAAGGAAAACCAGTAAGAATTTCAAGGGTGGTTTAAGGACATTTAGACCTATTTGTTAGGATATCAGGGTATTTCAAAGATCCCAAATGTAAAGGAAAGACCTTAAGAGGGGTAGAATATTCTGTTGTGTGGTCTGCAGTTTCATCAGATGTCCACTGTACTTGCTTGGTATTAGATGTTGTGGCTTATGACAATCTTCCCACGACCAAGTACAACAGCTTTGCTTTCACTGGAGTGACTCATCCTTTCAGTATAATCCTTCAGGCCCTTCCTCAGACAGCAACATGCTTGGACTATTTTCTTACAATATCTCCCTAAACAAATCAGAAGTGTTGGAAATGATAGTCCATTCTCTTTAGCACTATGTTTTATAAAGCTTAGAAGCGTTCAAGCACAGATCAGAACCATCGAGACATCTTCCATGGACCATGTTTAACATTCTCCTCTGTATGGGAATGAGCTTAAGCTCATCATTGTGTGCATGGTAAGCTCAAAACTAGGTTAAGGAAGAGTGGCAACATCCTTTGGCTCAGATGCTGGAAAGATATTAAGAAAGCACACACTTTCCTACTACATTCTGGGAACAGCCTTGAAAGTCTTTGTACATTAACAAGGAAATCTGACATTTGGTGTTTCCCAAGGCAGGACTGAATTTGATGAAGCAGTGATTAATTTTCTTTTTAGCTATTTTCTGTCTTTTTTTCTTCCCCTCATTTCCATTTCATCAGCTTTTATTTAGCCAAGAGAGAAACTTCTGGACCATCAATCTCAGTTACACTCACACACACTTCTACTTTCTAACTGTTTCTTGTGTTATCTTTATCTTTTGTCATGGAAACACATGGAAAATATTTATGCCATCTGGACACACAGAGTATATGCTTTTCTATTTCCACCCAGTACTGAAATGAAGGGGTTATGATATCCAGAGTTAAAGCTGTGCTTTTGTCTTTTCCTAAACAGAATATTTAAGGAGATCAGCTAGTGTTATCTTGAAGACAAGCATAGGAGGGAGGGAGAAGGAAAGAACCTCCTTGTATCTAAATGGCTATTCAATGCTCTGAAATAGTTTTCTTCAATGTTTTCAATCTCTGAGGAAGGAGTTCTTCTCTTTAGGGTGCCTGTAAAAAACCTATTGACTTCTCTGCTTTGACAGCATACTGTCTTGTAGCCGTGGATGCTGTGTTCAGATTTTGCTTTCAACCTATCTAGACCTGAAGTGAGTCACTTTGGTAGCAGTCAACTCTGAAACAGTTGCTATTATTATTAAAACTTGCACTGCCTTGCCTTTGAGACCCTCTCTATGTGTAATATAGAAATTTAGTAGAAGGTGGTCCCTGGTCCAAAGAAACTATAAAATAAAGGCAAAGTATTAAAAGGGAACGTACAGTAGAGGGGCTGGATTTTGAGAAGTAGACTGTTTTGCTGGAGCTACCTCAGTGGCAATATATATAAAGTCCTCTCGGGGTTTTTGCTTTTAAGCTTTAAAGTTTTCCACCCTGAAACCCCTGCTTGACTGGTGTTCTGGTGAGTGTTCTCCAAAGATTAATGCAGGTGGATCCTAATGTTACGTGTTTCTTCATGTGTATTAAGAAGTTGTTTAGATGCAGCTCAGTCTGTTCAAAGCAGGAGTAAGTAAACCAAGATTTCAGAGATTCTGTTGAAAAATGCCCTCAGGTAATTTTTTTTTTTAATCAGGGGACCTTCTTCTGAAGTTCTTACCAACTTCTGCCAGGAAAAATATTAAATACAAGTTCTTAAGCAATTTGCTTTAGCCTCTAGGCACAACTGAGTCCCTTGGGGAAAGGGTGGGTAGGCAAGTGAACGCTGTATCACCTTTAACTCTCCTCACATCTCTATGTGTTAAAGCAGGCAGATGGAAACTAATTTCAGCTATCTGTGAGTATCATAACATTTCCCAAATATGTATATTTAATGGAATTATTTTTCTTAAGAAAACACTGATGTAAGAAATTAAATCCATGTAGCTAGTGCATGAAGCAAGCCTGTCTAGCAGCCTGGATTTCAAACAGTCTAAGGGTAATTTGATACAGTGTTCATATTCCAAGCTCCTGTGACAAGCAGCTGCTAATTCTAAAACATATTCATGAAGAGTGGGCTAATTTGTGTATCACTGAAGCACTGGTCCTTTTTGCTGTCAATGCATATTTTACATTTGCAAGGAAAGAGGATATTCAGTCTTTTATTCTTTGTTAAAAAGAAACTGACAGCTACACTTCTTAACTGAGAGTGATTTTGTTCATATCTACCAGTATCCTTGAGAGTGCCGAAGGCATTTGAAAAGGTGCCACTGCTCTGTCATTATGTTTTATCTGCCTTTACTACCTCTGTAGGTTTTTTCCCAGTTTTAGGTGTAGGGTTTTTGTTTGTTTTTTTTTTAATGAGCTCCACTAGACAGGTTTAATGCTTCTCTTCATTTACAGTCTTTTAGGTGATTATGCAGGATTCATGGTATCACATCAGAAGAAGCTGCTGTGGATTGATGGGACCCCATCAACCACCCTGCCCACTCAATATTATAAAAATTTGTGTCGTCAGTAGTCATGACGTTTTGTAGGAAGTTGCCCATTTATGGATACTAGAGCAAATGATATCATCACAATAGGTGGCTCCTGTCTAAATAGGATCATTTGTGAAATGAGATTACAGGCATTTATCTGGGAAACAGGAGACAGAGGCACCTGCTTTATGTAATTGATATCCTGGGGAATTATTGTGTACAATAATCAAGAAAAATCTTCATTTCTAATTCTATTATGTGGGAAAAGAACCTTTCTTTTTTCTGCCTGCATAAAACAAACCCCACTTCCACATGGAATAAGCTCCAGACCATGTTTTCTATTATGCTTGAATATATGGGACATGCATTGCAATCCTATGCTTGCCACACTGCTGCAGTATACTTGTTTTGCAGAGCTCTGTAGCAGGCTAGTCAAAGCTGTGACTAACCAGACCCTTGGATACATACTCTAATCTCTGGCCTTTATTTTTACAATGAATTTGATTTGTTCATTGGTTGTGTATTTTTTCTGATTTGTGAGAAGCTTCATGCTCTGTGTTTGGATGCTGACTGCAATACAGCAATAGTCTTTGATACGGTAAGTCAAAGATGACTCATTTCTTACTCTTGTGCCTTCAATTTATACTTTCTACAACACCATCTCATCAGGTAGAAAATTATGTGTTAATTAATGTTGAAGTAGTTAATTTTCAACAGATGCTAGTCCCTTCCCTCTCCCGAGCACTTTGCACCATGTTTTTTTTCCTGCTCATGAAAGCAATAGGTTTGAACTGTCTTTAAGTGAAATGCTTTTGCTATGATATTTTTCATAATATTGCCATCATTTTACCTATTCTCTAATTTCAACAATAAAAAAGAAAATAGATCACATGCAGAGATTTGGAACTTAACATGTGATGCTAGGATACGATAAGTTCAGTTCAATATTAACCTTTATTACAGTGAACACAATTGGAAAGGCAAGAATCTTTTCAGGAATCTATACTTCAGATAAAGTAGAAGGGTTTCAGTTTTTATTTGAGATTAATACAGTCAGATACATTCAGCTACAAGAGCCCTTATTTCATGTGAAAGCAGTGGAGAGAAAATGCCTTACAGAAAGACAGTTTTCTTTGTAATGCAGCGTGCAGAAGATTCAGTAGTACTCCTTATCAAGTGCACTACATGAGATACGAGCAAAAAACCCCACAAATTTGCTGCACAGTGATGGGAGCCTTTACATTATAAAAATATTGCTAGCAACAAATGCTATTGAACAGAAATATTCTTTAATGAGCTTTAAAAAAGTGCTGTGATCACACACACAGTATGCACCCTTTTGGATACCTAACATTAATTGTACAGTAAGGGTTATGATTTGATATAAGAAATTTTTTTTGAGAAACCTACCTTTAAGCAGAGGTCTGGAGGATCACTGGGTTACTGGGTCTTCTTCAGTAAAATTCATTCAGTCCTGGTTTTAGAATTGGCAACTTTGCAGCAAGTGAATAGTGTTCAAATGCCTTGAAATTTTTTGATATGGGAAGTATTCTCTGTATGTATTTTTCTCCCTCTCATGTTCTAAACTTTTCAACAGTATAAGTTTAGGGTGTTCTTTTTTCCATGAGTATTAGCCCTTCTAGTTTTGGATATGCCTATCCAAAAAACCCAATAAATTTATTTTTTCCAGTATAGATTTCTGATGTGCAGGTAAAACAGCTCACTCTTTAAAAGTTTATGCAGGAACAAAGCCACAAAGGAAAAAAAAGCGAGGTCTGTATAAAATAAGAACAAAGGTTCAGGCTGGATGTCATCAATTCACAAGTTGTAATTTCTGTTGCTTTTTCACTGCTGTGGAGAAGTTTGAAGGTTTTATTTCTGTAGTATCAACGTGATAATTTTACAGGCATGCATTAATATCAGTTCTTGCGTTTGATCATAATTAGTTCGTGGATCGATATCTGTCATGTTTCCCTGTCATTTGAGACAGACTAAATCCTTTCTATTTAGCAACAAGTGACCAACATGATCATGTTGTGCCCAGTACAGTACACTTTAAAAGGTATCTTCTAAAATATGGAAACAGTCAAACAATATTTTTGCTAGGTATACAAAATCTCTGTGTTTAGCAAAGTTGGTGAGTACTGGCATTTTTTGAACAAAACATGTTATTTTAAAACACTAGCAGGTAGGTGAAGGTACTTCAACACATGAGCAGATTAAACAGCAGTACTGTGCCTGGTATTATTGTTTGTTTTTCCAAGAAAAAACACAAAATAAAGGCTATTTTGCTCAAATAGTTACATAATGGGATTTACTTAATATGTTTCATGGAAGCTTTTTTACTGTAGAGGCTTCTTAAAGTGATCTAGAAAAACGAAAACATTTTCATAGATTTCATTTATGAATATTAAGTGAAAGCTAAAGGAAAGTGGCAGATTCTGAGCAGAGGCCAAATTGTATGCTCTATATTTCAGACATACAACTGTTACATAGCTTAGATGATCAAATCTCAAATATCAAGTGGTTTGCAGGGTGCATTTTTTGGGGAACAAAAATGAAAAAATAATTGTGTAGTCACTGCTTTTACTAGCCCAGCTGCAATTTTGAAATTTTATTTTCAAAAAAAAAAAATTGCATTAATAATTTTCTACTAGTTTTGCATCTATTATAATTTCCCACTGAAGGAAAACAGATTTGGCAGCTGCTTTTCATAAATAATAAAGTAATTTAAAAATAATAGAAAAGATAATCAACATAGTTGGAGCAATAAGCACACTGAAGGGCACATAAATGAAAGCAACCCATCCATTATGTTTAAAACAGTATATACAGTTCTTAAAATAAAAAAAAAAAAATACTGAAGGAGAAATGACTGTAGCACAGATCATACAATGTTTCCCTTGTGCTTTATCTAATAAGTTTTTGAATTATATATGGAGGAGTCATAGAACTCTGTAGCACAGATTACGTCATGTTAGTTATGCTCCATAAATTTTGCTTATTATTTCTGGTATTCTATTATTGCCAACGTGTTAGAAATCTTAGCCGTATTTTTCTGAAAACTTTTTGATCTATATACTTGGGATTTTTCATCTCAGATATTTAATTTTTTGCTCTTGGCTTTGTCATTGCAGTAAATTTATGTAGTTAATAATTTGGTTCTGGTTTCAAGGAGAAAAGCCTGAATTTGTGCTGGAGTTCATTAAGGAAAATCACAAATAACTGGACTTCTGTACATTCAAGTTTCATGAGTGTAGTACAAATGAGACCAGATAGATGTCTCTGATGTGAATATAAAAAGAGTCAAGTCTGAGTACAAAGGAAAGACTATGGGATCCACATTGCTATCAAAAATAAAATCCTAATAAATTATTCTAGAGTAGTAAGGGAAATTAGCTGGATTTTGCACTCATCTAAAAGAAAAAAGTTCTATTCACTGATAAGTGTTTTGCTATAGCACAGGGTCCGTAAGTGCCAGCTTCATTTTCTTTGAATACAACAGGCATTACATTTTTTCTTTTTATATATACTTTAAGAATTCTGCTCAAGAACAGCGAAAAGGGCTGGAGTACATACAGAACCCCACATCCTTGACCGAAGACCCCATGGCTAAATTAAATTTAATTCCTTTTAGTTTCTCATTATGTAATATAAAATATTCATACCTGCAACAATGAAAGATTTACACAGATTGGTGCAATACAAATTATATCTGTTGTAGAATTTAATTGGTTTTGACAGATACACTTGGAAAATTTATATTAAAGCCTGAAAATTGTACAAGACAGTATGAATGCCAGCAAAGCATACAGAAAGCAGCAAAGTAGTTCTGCTCAGCAAGCTATTAATTCCTCTTAGCAGTACATTACCTAGGTACAAATAGGGCAACAAGTCTGTTACTGTCAGACAACCTGCACAGTAGAGCATTCAGTGGTATACAGAGAAAACCACATAGTAATTAATAGATTTCTTTTACTGAAGGAAAGTGAAACTGCATCTTAGTTGCCATTAACATCTTCAGAGAAACGGCAGGCAAATAATAAATGCTACTGCAGCATTTGTGGTAGCAATAATTACTTGCAGTACAGGAGTCAAAGATTTAAAGGTGACCATTGCCTGTCAAACGAAAGAGAGAAAGAGATCTAAAGCAGAAAAATCAGTTAGGGATGATATGTTTCCATGATCTCTGAGTAAATGCATTCTTTGTCACTAGGTTCAAGTTTTAGCTGATCTGTATAGTAATCTGTTGTCTGTCCTCTCAGCTCTAAGCGCTCTATCTGACATTTGATACAAGAGCAACAACATCCTTTAAAATTTTCAGTTCATTTTCTAGGTGACCTACCATCATCAAATCCTTGGTTTCTAGGGCTTGAACATGCTTCTGCTGAAGCTGATGGCAAAACACTTACTGGCTGAACTGGGATCATGATAAGGGCAACGCACCATTTAATAATAGAGGCCAGGAAATATCAGGCTGCTTTTTGCTTTTCAGATCCAGGTGCTATTCCTGCGGGCAGAAATCTCACAGCAGTTCACAAAGAGGAAGAGTACTTTCAGACCTTGTGTACTTTACCCAAAGAGAGAGAAGGGGCAAGGGCAGGCCAGGCATGTCAAGATAAAGTATTCCAGCAGCACGGCACAAATGTTAGCATGGCTGGTGAGAGTGTGGCTTAGGGCAGCCAGGTGCTGTGCTCCCCAGGCTGTGCTGCCAGGGAGTAGCCTGCCTGCATGTAACACCTTGTAGCACCTGCTGCCAGGACCCCACTGGGGTCCTGCACTTCACATGCCAGGCTCTAAAAGGAAAGCAGGTGTTGGTGATCAGATGTTACTTCAGCACAGTCACAGTCACACTCCCTCACTGTGGCTGCTCCTCTCTATGTGATGACAAGGAAACCCAAATGGAGGTAGTTCATCTCCTACAGAAATTTTGCTGCGGGGTTGGAGGGGGAAGTGAGTTCGGCATTGCTTTGAGGAGTGGGCCCAGTTCAGATGTTCTTGTTTTTAACAGAATCAGCCATCTAGGAGGTACTTATTCTTAGAAAGCTTGTCTTTGTGCTGGGTCTCCTAGAGAAAAGGCCTGGGTTAAACTCCCCCAAAACCTCACATCCCTCACCATTCACATCACCTGCATGACTAGGAGAGGGCATAGAACTCAGGAGCTATTTTATACATTTCTGCAGAAATGAATTTTTAATCCCATTTTTTTCATGCATTTTTTGCCCTATAGACTTTATCAGTGGCTCTTTAAGCAGGATGTTGTCATCTGGACAATTATTCTTGCATCTGATTTATTTCCCTTCCCTCTGTCCAGCTGCTGATAGAAGTAACAGGCAAGAACTGAAAGAAATTAAAAACATATTTTTTCTGTTCACCCTGTGTGTTTGACAGCATTTTGTATCTATTCAGCCTCATTGTTTCCTCAGTGCAATCATTTGGCTTCTTCCCATTTGTGCAGCCATAATAGAAGCTGAAAGGAGAAAACATCTTAAACCAAGAGGAATAATACTGTAGTGTCATAAAGATTGGCAGGCTAAATAGCTGAATCTCATAGGGAATCTTGATTTTATTGATTATATATGAAGTCAATGGAATCTTTCTCATAAATATGTAGTCTGCATATATTTACATAGACTTAGTTAAATCTTAAATTGTACCTTACAATTAGACAATTAATTTGGGCTATTGCTCTGAATTGCGGTCTAAGCATTTATCTCCCCATATTTTAACCATACTGCCACATATTGAAGTTGTGGTAGCATTTCATTATGCCTTTAGCCGATTCATCTGAAGAGGTTCACATCCTGCCACAGACACTTGTTCCTTCCCACTCCGTGCCCGAAGTATGCCTGGTTGTGCTGACTTGGCTTTTTCTGGGGCCACACTCCAAACCATGGCTTTGATAAGACATTCTTTTTTCAAAAACATGCAGAGACAAGCTTAACAGGCCTTTTTAAATTATATTCTTTTTTTTCTGCGCATGTGTAGTTCCATTTTATTTGCATGTTCCATTTCAGAGTTCCATTTTAAAGCACACCAGATGATAGCTAGGTTGATCTAGGAAAAAGTCGGGAACTAGGAGTAAGACTAACTTCCAATAAGAACCTCTTAAATCAGATCTAAATCCAAAGAAATATTAACAAGCTTGGTAAGTTTTCCTGATCTAAATGTTGGGTCCATTCTAGATGAAAACATGTATGGACTTGAACTGCTTTCTAACCTGGGACTTTACCAGGACTGTGCACGGCAACACAGCCTTTGGTGTTTGGTGTCCCTTGAAGCAAGTTGTAGTACTGCTTTGATGGATCCCTTATGTGCCTGTTGTGCAGTGAGTGCCTGCTTATCATTCCCATGCATCCCAGACAGAATTCCCTAGATTTCCTATCTAGACACTTACTGCTTTGAGTTAAACCCCTTGTATCTGATCTGAGATGGGGCTTTATGGATACATCTATGCTTCAGTAAGCAAGAATAGTATATATTTATAACAATGTAATCTTGAGATTCGCTTCTGATTTCTTTTGTTCTCTAAGGATCTCATGTCTCCCATACCTGTTCTCACCCAGGAATGCTGTAATGTGTGAGCAGGGGCAGGCATTTGTCCATATGCACACAGACATATATACACACACATACACAGAGACACACATGCTCTTTCACTAATAGAGCCAGAAAGAGTGGTGTGTGCCCCCCGAGATGCTGCCAGATAGTACAGGCCAAAAAATCCAGGGAGCACCCTAAAGACCTCCTGATGCCTTTCCTCACTCAGCTCATTGTCCTGCTCCATGGCCACATGCAGTACAATCAGTGCCCAAACCTGGAGCTCTAGTCACAGACCTATTCCGGTCCAAATTCTGGTTCTAACACATTTAAATGTGGGTACACAATTCTCAGTTAAGCCTTTTCAATTGCTGATTACATTTGAAATAACAAAATCAGTGAAAGATGGATTTTGGACTAATAATGATTGTATAGTGATGGGATTCTGAAGTGAATAAAACTGTTGACTGGTAATTCTAAAATTTCCACTCTTAATTTATACAAACTCTCACACAGGGCTGCAGTTTAGCTGGCTCATAAATACTTCCATCTTCACTGTTTCATGCAATGCCACTGCTTTGCAATCCAGCCCCGATGGGACCAATATGTGTTTTTTCATAAAAGTAGCAAAACAGTCATTTTGGCTTTTTGCCAGATGAATCCCTTTGATTCAGGTATTTTTATTTCACTTAGGTGATCGTGCTATTAGCAGCAATAATAAAATGATAAATTACACAGGTATTTGGGAAAAAAAAGAGCAAGATAAGTGTTTCAGGCACCTCAGTGAATGGTGAAGATGTGACTATGCTGAAAGCTTTTTTGGTTGTTAATAGGTCATACAGTTTCCTTATAAGTCTTTCCTCTGTATAATATGGATGGCAATACTTAGCCAGGTAGCAGAGGGCTGTGTTCTTTGAGATAAAAGTGCTGAAGCTGCCCCTTTTATATGTTTGGAAAGCACTACTGACATAAATTGATAGAAATTACGTCTGATGGTGTTCATACATGTTTCTTTCTGTGCTGAGGAAGGGGAAATCATCCTCACAGAAGGTCAGACATTTCCATTGATTCTCTTCTGCCAATTTGCTGAGACTCTGAAGAAGTCCAGTGAAAATGACTGTATGCAGAAATCAGGAAAGGCACTTAGGGAACCTGGCCACTAATATGCTCACTTCCAATTCTCTTATTCAACTGTATTTTCCATTTCTTTAGATTTAAAATATAAAATTACAGCAGTAGCCAAGTGTGGGCAGACTTAAAGACCTAATAAAGAATGCAGATTTGCATTAGCTTCCAAAAATTAAGGTTTTGAAAATGTATTAAAGACACTGCAACTGGTGGGATTTGGCTTATGACTATTGTAAGGAAGTTCTTGAAAGTGCAACTCTTTAACACGTTCTACACTGAATTTCATTTTAGTTTTGAAGCACTGAGAAAGCCAGCTAGCCTGAAAGGTGCTGCATGTGCCCTACTACATTTGCATCAGAAGAAAACAGGAGAAATCCTATGCACAGGTAGCACACAGGCCTGGAAATTAACTCAAATATCTAAAACTGTATTTCAAAAGACTATTGTTTTAAAGCTAATTTAATGGCACAATTTCTATTTTACCGATTTCAGTTCCAAATTCCATTAACAGTTAGATATGAGGTAATCAGCTGCTGTGGTTTTTTTTCCTTTAGCAGTGCTAATTTTCTGAATACAATACAAATCTTTTTCTCCCTACCCCCTAAGGGTGAAGTAATATAATTTTTTGCTTTCTAGAATATTCACTCTTGTTAAATGGTTGTTACAAGTCAGTTTAACTCTCTGTGTTCAAACGGGTTACTCTGAAATCAAAAGAGGCCACATTTGAATTTCCAGGTACTGTGCCATTAAGAATCCAATTAGGGGTAGTCAGTTGGTTATGAAGAGATGAGATTTTCATGGAATTTCAGGCTGGAGGACTGCACAGTTTTTGGTCATGTGTGTATGGCACCTGCATCTCTGCTCCATGGGAATTCAGACAGAGCTGATGTGGTTGAAATTTTTTCAGAGACATTGAAATCTGTGAACAGATCAAGACCATATTGGATATTGAATAATAGAGATTCTTCCAAATAAAAGAATTTAAGTTAATGTTTTTATCCTTAAATTTAAGTGGTCTTATTCACACAGCTGTGATGTGTCATGAACAGAAAAGTAAGAATTGAGAACAGGATTCTGAGCTACAGTTTCCAACACAGAAGGGGACACTGTGAATACTGTGCTAGCAGCTGTTCCCTTTAAATGAAGGACACTTTTACAGAGAAGTTGTATACTATTAGAGAGGAATAAAATAAAAATCTGCCCAAGTAAAGGAAAGTAGGGATCTACCAAACCTTTCCTAAACCTGCAAAATCAATAGACCCAGACATCCAACTGAGGATTGTATGGGTTGGTTTCAAAATTAAGTTTGTGTGATTTTCATTTGGTTTTAGCAAAAGCATATAGGTCCTCTTAGGCAAATCAATGGGAAACTTACTAGTAGACAAAACTGGATGTAAAATTACCCAAATGTCCACCTAGAAGACATAAACATGGTTCTTTCTGCTCAACCCACTTCCAGTTAAAGCTAAAGCCTTGGCTCCTACTGACTTGTGAAAAGTATCTATTAAAAATTATATTCATGAGGTTATGGGGTAAACTAAGATGCCAAGAGAACCTGTTAGCTTTTTTTCAAAAGTTCAAAATCAGGCTACACACAACATTAATGAGAATGCTCGATGAAAGTTTTAACATACATGCTCTAAAATTGAATTGGTTTTCCTCACATATTTTATGCATCAAAAGAGACCTGGACAAATCAGAATTACAGCAATCTTGCATCAGCTGGATACTTTTTCTGAGGAGTTTTTTATAGCTTTCTTTTCTCTCTGCTAAAATAAGAATAAACCAAAAAGTGGTCTTTCACTGGTAATGGCAACATTAAACAAAGAGCCTAGTACATGAAAAGAATAAAAGACATCGGACAGGTCTATTGTGATAGTAAGATATAAACAGCATATGCTTTTGAGGAAAGAAAAAAAGTGAGCTCCTTGCCCAAGAACTTAGCATAAATATGAACTAAGAGTTGAAAGATCCTTATTTTCAGCAAGAAAATGTTGATTCGTGTAGATTAATAGCATGTTTATATATCATCTCCTCATAAAATACGAGATCTAGTCTGTTGAAGGAGTTAGTGATTTAGCATTTATATGAAGCAGATTACCTTTTGAACTGCTAAGGCACTAGTTTAAATTATTCCAAGTTTACATCTCTGTAACTAAACCTTAGTCTGGAGAGTTGATTTGATTTCCCTGAGTTAGCTTGGACTAGATTGCTTATTTGCATAAGATGGCCTGTTTGCCATGTACTCTGCTCATGGAGCTCTTTCACTTGCCACTGATATATTGCAGGGGTTAAATGTACCTCTTCCATTACTGAAATAAGTTGTCTAGGCAAAATTTTGGAATCCATTTCTCTATGTGGTATCAAAATTTTTCTAGATAACCTCAAGCAGATGAAGGCTTTCCCTGTTTTCAGCCTGCAGAAAGAGAAAGGAGCAGCACGGAGCTATTTAATATTTTTTTTTAATATTGTTGTTATAAAGAACTGCTAAACATTCATCTGTTAATGTCTAATGTTAGCCATAAATACAAACCTTTACATGTGTGATTTACTTCTGTATTGACTTAAAGCAGTGCTTTTTGTTTCATTAACGAAATATCTGATGTGATGATTTAATTTCTGGAAGAGTGTGTATTTCTGATTCCAGTCCTTGTGCTGGGTTGACCTTGGTCAGCTGCCAGACCCCCACGCGGCCACTCTCTCATTCCCTTGCTTCAGCAGGATGAGGTAGGAAATAAGGTGTAACTGTTTATGGAATGAGATAAAAACAGGGAGGTCACTTACCAACTGCCATCATGGGCAAAACAGACTCAGCCTGGGGAAATTAAATTAATTTATTGCCTATTTAAAATAGGTTTGGATAGTGAGTAACAAAGAAAATGAAAACAACTCCTTTCCCCTGGCCTCTCCTTCTTCTCAGGCTCAACTTTACTCCTTTATACATGACTCCTTGGCCTCTGCTACCCCAGGTGATGGGGAGTAGGAGTTGGGGCCCATCCATAAAAGCTGCCACTGCTCAACACACATCTTCTCTCATGTGTCCTTCCGTGGGCTGTAACCCTTCACGACCAGCTTGCCTGTGTGTGGGGTCTTCACAGGCTGCAGTGTGGCTGCTCCACCACGGTCCTCTCCACGGGCTGCTGGGGAATTTCTGCTTTGGTGCCTGGAGCACCTCCTCCTCTCTGCTCTCACCTTCATGCCCACAGCATTGGTTTGGGGGTTTTTTGAAGGTTTATCTCACCAATTTTTTCCTCACCACCTTCTGTGCAGCGTTTTTGTCCTTCCTTACATGCGCTGTCCCTGAGGTGTGCCCTGCGGTGGGTGGCTGGATCCGGCTGGAACCGGCTGTGTCTGGCTGGGGCAGCCCGGCCTCCCTCACAGAGCCCCCGCTGCTGCCGGGGCCTGGGTACTCACACCCTGTGCAGTGCTTTTTTCCTTAGAATGTTTAAAACAGAAAGTTCGTAATTTATCTGATTATGTATGGAGCAGCAGCTTACAAAGCCCCAAGTCATATGGATGGGGCGCAGGTATGAATGTGTAGGGGAACCACAAGAAAATTAAATCATGTAAGCTTTTGGACAGTGGCATCCTGCCTTTTCTCATGAGAAGGATGGAGTGTAGGACAGACCTGCCTAAAAAATGACACCTTGATCTGAAAATTCAAAGTTGTCCCAAATTTCTGCTGTTTAAAACCTAATCTATTGTATTCTGTGTCTTTTGGAGACCGTATGACACTTATTTTTTAAAGTGTCAATGAAAATTTCCAGGGGAAGAAACTCAGTTTCTTGTGAAGTATTCCAAAAGAAGTATATTTTGATAAATTTCATAGTGTTTCAGTTAATGTAAGTGCTTTTTAAAGTACTATTGTAGAGAAGAGTCCTCAAGTTTGACAGTGTGGATCAACTATATCAAAAACATTTAAATGCGGGGAAAAATATATTTGTAGAAGCAATAAGATTCATGCCTTCTTTTTCTCCATCCAAGTCTTTGATATGGTCCAGCCCATGAGAAGTTGTACAGCCCCCAGCAGAAAACAGAGGGAATGGGCAGCAGAGCAGCCTGTGCCCTCATCTCAGCCCACCAAGAGGGAAAGAGATTCTTCCCATAGTGCTAAGAGAGGGGACCAGCCCCTGTTGCTCACAGGGAGCCCCTTTTAGGCTGAGGAGAAATGCCTCACTGGCAGATAGCTGGTGTGACTGCTTGCATGGCACTGCATGGCATCTTGTCCTCCAGGAGCTCCCCTTGGGAGGGAGCACCAGGCAGCACAGCTCCTTTGCAAATGGAGGTTTGACCATGTCCTTGAATGTGGCTTGCTCCTCTACATATTGGTGTAGATTACATTCCTTTCACGTCACTTTGACTTCAACTCGACAGCAATGCCAAATTCCTTCCTGTACGTTGCATATACAGAGAACATATTGGCTCACGTCTTCAAAGAGTTCCCACGTCAATGGCAGAATTATGCAGTTGTGTGTTTTTTGGATGTCTTCTGGCAGTAACACCAGTGTAAGTCCACAAAGTTTACGTGTAGCTTTGTGTAGCCTCATAGATATGTGAGAATGAACAGTGAGCCTATTTAAACGATGATTTTTATGAAACTAAGCCCAAAGTAAATATCCAAGAAAATTGTATAATACCAAAAGGAAATTAGACACCAAGAAAAAACGTGATTCTGTTATCTTGGGACTATCCTGATGACAATAACATAGACAATACATGCAAATGATACATATAGTCTGTGCAGTTTGTAATACAGTTAAATTATCTGCATAGACTCACACAGGACACAGTATGGAGTGCTCATCTGTTTTAGCAGGCATACAGATATGCCTTTTAAAGAAGCCATCACCATGCTATTCACAGTGGTTCCCTATTCTGTGGCACTGAAATGCAAGGTGAAAATGTAAAATACACTGTGCCTATTTTCAGTAAAAGCCTTTTCTTTGTAGGTATCTTGATTTATCTATATAAGGCTCTTTTGATTATTGCTACTCGCTAGGTAATCAGCATTCAAATTCTTCTAAGAAATCTTGGATTTTGCTGGAGACCTCTTCTGCAGTTTCAGTGTGACTGACCACTGTTTCTTAGTGCAACTTTTTAGTAGGTTTTTTAAAATATCCCTTTTCCATCAAGCATAGCTCCAATGTTTACTAGTGCAAAGAGATAGCAATGAGGAATACAAGTGAAGGAGGTCTGCCCTATGGTGCAGTGATGGCAGGAGATCAAGATGTTAGAGAGCTGTGGTGCACACTAAAGGAACCTCTGCCTTAAGCAATTCTGCCTGTGGAATACCAATATGGTTTAGAACCAAACACTTGTTGGTTGATTGATTGATTGATCTTATTCATTAACTCTGGCTTCAGGCTCGGTCAAAAGCCTCAAACTACCATGGATTGCCTTTTATTTATTTGACTTAATAATATTCATTTAGCCATGATACTGCAAATGAAGGAGGAAGATGTTAAGAAAAGTAACTCCTGAAGGTAGACTAATAGCTTGTATTCAGACAATTAAACTTACAAGGAGATGCATATGGTGCAGGCTAACTCTTGCCAAAGTTTCACAAGCAGGCATTTCCAGATTCTGGACAAAAATGTTGCACCATGCTGTGTCAATCTGTCTGCGCCTAAGGCTGACTGTCTCTTGGATGCATGGTTATTCTTTAATATCAGGAGCTTTACTCAGGCAGAATTACTGTGCAACATATTGTGCATCGCTGTGCCTTGCTCAAAGTGCTTAGGGATAAATGCAACTCTGGCAGGAAAATTAATGTGTTCCTTTTCTGCTGTATTTTATTTTAATTATGGAAAGTAGTAAAGTTGTTCAAAGGAACTTGCATTACATATATGTAATGTTCAAAACCCCAAACAAACTCATTTAAATATGCTCACAATCAATATTGTATACGCCAAAGTGTAAAATAACTAGGGGAAGAATATTGCACTAGGTTGTCCTGGATGGATTCAAGAAATATATTGTAAAACTTTTATATTTACAAAATCGTCTCTCCTTTTAAGTAAGATGTGTTGCCTGCAAATTTTGGGAAAGTGAGTGAACTAGCAATGTTTATCTAAATTCACTGTGTCCTTGATGTTATCCATTGAAGAAAATATATGCACATATATGTTTATATGTATACATACATCTAGAAGCAAAGCAATGTGAACCCGTTGCACACGACAGCAACCTGCCTCAGTCATCCGAGCGCATCTCTGAACTGAGGAAGGATCATTATCCTTATTTTGAGAATTAAGCAGAGGCTCTGTCAGTTCCTGCATGTCCCCAAAGAGGCCTTTGGCAAAGTATGAAATTAAACACATTACTCACCAGTCTTGCACTGCACCCATAACTACTGACCTGAATGATGGACACACTGCAGTAGTCTTCAGTCTTTCATAACAGTTATTCATGATTTTTTCTCCACATCTGATAGCTGTGTGTGACAAAATTCTATGATAGCTGGCATGGCCAATGTGTTTTCTCCATAGTTGTCCTAAAACTTCATATATCCTGTGCTGACTCAGACAGCCTTGGCTACCCAGATAAATTGAATCTCTGGAAAATTTGGGTCTGTGTGCATCTGTGGGAACAGAAGATCTGGCAGAGAACTTTGATCTCACTGTTCCTCGAACTGCAATTAGAAACATTCATCTGTGACCCCACTGCAATATATCTAACATACTCCTGGGACCAAACAACTTGTAAGAGTCAGTACTGCAAACTCAGTATGAATTACTAATGTCAAAATCGTGCTGAAGTTTCATCACTGCACGATGCAGGTATGTGCTTTATATCTAATATCACCTATAAATAATGACAGAATAAAGCATTTAGTCAGTGTTTGCATAGCCTTCTATGAAGTATTATAATATGTAAAAAAAAGTGTCAAGCATGCTTGACTTATAATAAAGACTTTATTGTGTAAGCTATAGCTAATTTTCTCCTGAGATATGTCAGCACCATTCCATCTGATTTAATCTGGACTTGCAGTAATATATGATCATGGTGTATACATCAGCAGCTATGCATCAGGTGTTATGATGCACTCTTCCTTTCTGAGTGTTATTTCTCCATGTCTCTTCAGTCTGACTTTTATTAATAAATAGCACAATAGTGAAAAACGTTTGTCATCTTCCTTTCTCATTGCCTTCTTTGAGAAATGGATAGGGGGTACAGGAAAGGGGAAAAGAGACTTCAAACTATTGTATCCTTTCCTCATTTTACGTCAGGGTCTGTAAGGCTTGAGGAGGCACAAAGTTGTGATTGCAGTAAAGGATGTGAAGCTAGACTACTCAAGATTACACAACTCTTTTTTCTTTTCCTTATAGATGCAACAGAGAGGAGTTTAAGAAATTCCCTAAAGGAGCAGCCTAGTATTACGTCCTTCAGAAAAACACGCTTTTGTTGGTATCTCTTATTCCTAGAGTAGATTTTATTTGTGTGAGAAATAGCCTTAACATCACCTACGACTGATGATGTGGACAAGAATGGCACATATAAGCAAAAGTACAGGATGTTATTACTGTTTATCCGAAGTCCAAAAGTCAATTACAAGGCCATTACATTCCTCATAAGACCAAAAATAATTCCATCTTTTTAATTCTTATCCTCTTTAGAAAAACAGAAGCAGTGTTAGATATTTTTCATCATCTTCTGTATCTCTTTTAAAATAATTTCTTTTTCCATGTGTACCAATCAATTTTAACTTTTTCTGTGCAGGCAGCACTTCGCATTTGTGAAAGATAACTGCAAGTTCACTGTTGTCAGCTCTGTTGCACAGATTGGAGAACCTGTAGTGTAAATGACTGCGTATCAGTTCACACTTCTCTGAATTTCCATCTTTTCACATATGCTAAAAGGCACAGCTGGACATAAACACGTCATAATCACTCATCGTGCCATTCTTCTATTTTGTGTCAATTTTGACAATTGACTGGAAGATGCCATGCTTTGTTAATTGAAGGATTGTCTCTGATCTTAGATGCAACTTGATGCAAGTCTGTGGAGAGCTAGAGAATGAGTCTGCATCTTCTGGCAGAGCTCTAATACCTGGATATTTATTATGAAGATCATACCTGATAAAAATTTTGCATAATAATTAGTCTCCAGTGAGTCCTCTGAATTTTTACTAACATGGGTGCTCTGTACAGAACTTGGTTATATGTGACATGCACACTAAAAAGCCCAACAATAACTCTTTTCACTTTAACTTAAACCTTATCTTTCCTTCCCACTCGTTGATACATCTTTTAAGAACCCTTAAGTCTTGTTTGCAGCTAGGAAGTCTCGTAGTTTTCATCCATTTCCTTAATCCTCATCTTCCTTAAAGTGGTAAGTTGTTGTGGAAGGGTTGGACCATCACCATGATATCATGGCACACGATGACACCAGGAAAAGGCCTGGTTATTCTTGAAGGATCTTTTCTCTTTTGGTGTCTATCATGCACTATCTTAATACAGCCCTAAGAGAGGTTCCTAAAACTGCAGGGACCTCCAGCCAAAAGTTAATGGCAGTTCTCAACTTCAGTTCCCTTGTGTAGCACAAGTACCTCATCTTTACCCCGGGCCACGGAGGCAGCATGACAGGATATCTGCTCTTTTGAGGAAATGGAGCAGAAATGACTTGATGAGGAAACTGATAATTTCCACAGCATTTTTGTTTCAGTAGGAAAGGAGGTAAGAGGTACCTTCAGTACTGGGGAGCTCCATGGGTAACGAATATTTATCTTTAGGAAAGGAGCTGAGGGGGCTTGGTGTTGGTTCTCATGTGGGAAGTCTGTCCCTGAGCTTTCAGTAGCCAGTTCAGGGCATAAAACCAGGGAACAGTAGCCCAGCCTATGAAGCTACCAGCTGGCACAGTTCTCTTGGTCACATAGGGAAAAATCTCTGCCTATAGCTTCAGGTTTAGCATATGGAGATGAGCCTTTTTTTATCTATCCTGTGTGTGGGTTCAATTTCTTAAAAATAGTTGCTGCAGCTGCACACTTTGAGTCTCTGTTCATCTGAAGTAGGAGGGATGCTGAGCAGGTTTACAGCAGTGTCTTGAAGTAATGTCTCCCCACTGCCTTTAATTCTCCTGGGGGCACCTTTTGCACAGGCCAAAAAGGGGTTCTGCTTATGAGCCAATATTCATATGAATGCATAAGCACTGTCTAAAGCAAGTGTGAAAATGGTACCAAGAATTAACAGCACATTGAATAGAGCTTTCAATTATTCATCGAGTGCCTACTTATATTCCTTTTTGGCATTATACTTAGAAGTGTAATGATGCGTTTTCTACAGATTTTATGGATTAGAAAATCATAGGATTAACCACTCCATAAATTAATCCTGATGTATGTTAAGTAACTCATCTAAAAATGGATGCTTCCCATATAGGAAATGAATAATTAATTTTGTTTTCCTGGTTAAAAAAAAATCCCTCAGGTGCTTTTCTGTTTTCTGCTGAAGCTGAAATTTTTTAGTCCTCTGACAATGTCTTACACCCTCCAATATGTCTTGTTTCTATGGAGACACCAATGAACTGCAGCTTGCATTCTTCTGCATATCACAATACAAGGTTGCTTCAGAATTTTCCCAGTGTTTCACTCCCTTCTCTTTTAATTAGGAATTAATCAATAGGTTCAGTACTCTTGTCTCATGCACTCACATATACATGCACAGACACATATGATCCCTGTGACTGTGAGCCAGCCTATAAACACAATGTATGCTTTCAAAGTTTTAATTTAGAGAACAGCACATTTTATATTGAGGCTTGTAAGACCAGAATTCTCAGCTGTACTGGATGGCAGTGTGGGAAGATAGATATCTTGTATGCAGTAGATGAGATGGAAGGATTTTATGATTCCTGATGCTTTTTAAAGATAGGAAGGATGTGTGGAGCTCTGGAATGGACATAAAATATGTTGTTTGGTTCTTTGAATTCTATTAATATTATCTGATATTAATGAATTCTATTATCTTGTATTTTTGTTTGGCCCCATTGTTAGGCCCCCCTCATAATTTTTATGTGAAATTTCACCCCTTATCCTTCCCACCCTGAATGATCAGTTATTGCAGGATGGTTCTGTAGATTTGATTGTCTGAGCCATATTGTTCCTCCCCCGTGAACACAAGGATTCCTCTTCAGGGCAGCGGGAAGTAAACAGTTGTGTGGCAGAACATGGGCTAGCAAACAGCCAAAGAAAGAAGCTATGTAAATTATTTTGTTTATTAATTAAAAATGTCCTATGAAGTAAACAGTTTTTTTAATTATCAAGAACCAGTGAGACTGAAATGATGCCAGCAGTTGTATGATGCTGTTAGTGAGCCCTTTGAAGTCAATAATAGGCCTGTTTTTCGTGCAAGGTAGTCTGAATTATTTTCCCCTGGTCAAATTGAACAGGTAAAATAGAACCAGTCTTGTGATGGTGCCCTGAGGTTTTTTTTTTTATTATTAGCTCATACTATGCTGAATTAAATTTCCAGTAACATTTCAAAATAGCATTTGCAGAGGCCTCATAACAGATAAATGTTTATGTAAACCACCTGGTGATGGCAACAGATTACATCTGATGCTCAGTTTGTGTGCTAAGATGTATCCTGAGCTACTTTTTTCTCATTTTTCCTTTGTGCTACTCAGCAGACTGTATCCTCCTGCTGTCTCATATGTTCATTGTGGTCTCCTCTAGATAAAGAGTATTTTTTTTCTTCCATTTTTTTAACTACTTACAGACTTCTGAAGTTAATAGTAGTCCTTAATTCTACTTAAGCAACTAGTAATCCAATGAAAAATAAAGAATTTTGATTACACCCTTCTGACTAATTTTTCTTGCCAATCTGTTTGTATGTATGCTAATACATGCATATATACAGATATATGTATGTTTGACTTTCATCGCCATTTTTGTTATCAAACTGAAAAGGTAAAAATATAGTTTAGCCTTTTATAGACATGATTTCAGAAAGAATCCTTTGTTTGAAGTCTATGAACATTCAATTTATTTCAACTAATCAGTATTTTTGTTAAGAGACAGCAAGTAAGGTTTAACCTCTGAAAGGGCCAATGCATTACTGCTTTCTCAAGGATAATAATTGTAGCTATGCAAGCTAGCACATAACAGTTAAATATATCCTTGCTTTTGACAGAAGCTAGTGGAGTTGGAACAGGGATGAGCATAGCTTATTAAATATAGCTCTTATGAAGACTGCTCTATAATTACTGTGACTTTTCTTTGTATCATTATGATCATAGGCTGATGAAAACAATGAATCGTGTGCTTTCAAAAGGCCAAGAACTACTCAGCCAAATAAAAAAGATTTTACCTAGAGTAACAGCCCTGTTAGTTTTCTTTGAGTAGTCTACGTAAATAATACACTATAAAGGTTAAATACCTTTCACCAAAGCTCCTTCTTCCACTGATAAGAGTTAAAAACTTAGAGGAGAATGCTCCATGGAGGATCAAGAATGCTTCATTCCACAAAATCACATACATATCCATGAGCAAATCATTTGATAACCTTTTTCATTGAGACTGGGTTTTTCATATAAAAAGATATGCTGAAATTTTTGAATGTCCAGAAGTGTTTTCTGAGACAAAAACCTCAAAATGAAATGACCTATATACTCAAAATATTATGAGTACAAAAATACCCAATTGTCGTTTTCTATCAGTTCTGTCACTTCTCAGATTCAAAATAGTTCTGGGGACCTGAATTCAAATATTTTCCATCTTTTCTAAGCCATTAGAAATTTCCATGCTTTTTGGCCCCAAAAGGAGAACAAATGTCAAGGGTATGTTCTTTTGGTCTAGATTATATCCATTTTTGCCAGGTTTGAGTTGATATGTCTGGGGAGGCAGCAGACCCTGATGTAGTTGCTGTCTGTCAGGACAGTGAACTTGAGCTTTTCAACAAAAACCTTGGTCAGTGCCAGAATCCACTGTCTTCAAGAGTGCCCTTGCTTGTGAAGCTTTCTCCCATGTGTACTTACTGATAACTTATTTTTTAGAGGCCAGAACTTTGACCCTAAAAATTCAGCAGCTGGTGTCTTCTTAGTAATGAAGATTAATAATTCCATTTTCTTATTTTTAGATTTCATGAGGCAATTGAAGTTCATCAAAACCGAGCAGTATTTATTCCAGACATTCAATACGAAGAAAATGTGAATCAGTAATTTCAAAGACAAAGTTAGGGGTTAAGAATTGTTGGTATTTGCTGCCGTGCTTGCAGAGCTGGAAGGCAGATAGGGCCACCATGTCTGAGATCAGGGATGGGTATGCTGCCTTTTGAAGGAACCACTTGACAACTCCTTCTGCGCACCAAGCCAGCTTTGTATTAAAGGCATAAGGTTCGTTGCCTTGACTACGTGTACTGGAAGACTTATCTGAAGGCTCACGTTCCTGATGGTTGTTATTTACCTTCTCATTTCTAGCCTAATTTATTCTCAGTTAGTGTGTTTGCAGGTCACCAGTAACTCTGCAGGTAAAATAGGTCTTTTCCTTCTGTGTTTATGTTTTTTGATGTTTAACAGACACCTCTCATGCTTCCCTTAGTTATGCTGGAAATGTATTTGGAATTGTTTGTGTCTGTGGTGCATTCATATATATTCTCACGATGTGTGTCTATTTAAGTAAATAATATTATCGTCTATTTGATATTATTTGTTTGTTATCACATACCCTTCTGCACAGCCTTGAAGCAACCTAATTGTTTTATCAATTGCATGGAGTTAATTCAAGGATCTCAAATCTGTGAGGGTAAACTCTGGTAGGAAATAGTTAGTATGAAGAGGTAAATAGAAAGGAGAATTGTAGGAAGTAGTTCAAAAGCCATTCTGAAGCAAATCCAAACTTCCCAGTAGGTTTGGTTTAGACAAGAGCAAATACATAAGCAGATTTTCTATGCCGAGGTTTCACAAATGGCTTTCTGGTAATGCCACAATTAAACATCAGTCAGTTGAAAAAAGAATAACTTAGTGAAACCAATTAAAAGGAATGATTTTGATGAATGGGCTTTTAGACCTTTCTGCAGAAACCTTGGCTGATGACACATTCCAGTTGTCCGAAGTGCTGCTATAATGATTGGTTTCTGTTTCAGCCTTATTTAACAGTTTCATTAATAGTATTAAAGAAAGCAAGTGAACAGCATGTTAATGAAGTCAGCAGATGATGTAAACAGCAGGAAACAGAAAATAAACGATACTTAGAGATTAGAAACATGAGCAAGAGGAGTTATCCATGTATCATATTCTGATTGAGAAAAATGAGAAGCTAATGCATCTGCGATAAACTAGTTCAGAACTGATTTTATATGCCTAAGACATATTAATTAAATACACAGAAATATACACATTCAATTACACTAAAACATTTTATTTTCTGGTTGCAAAGGGTCCAGTTTGTAGTCAGTATAATATCTAAAAGGGAAATACTGTCATTGAAAGAATATGCAGATAGATTGTGTAAAAAAATAGAGATGTAATTGCTGAGTTTTACACAAATAAGTAGATCATAGGAGCAATTTGCTATTGTTCAAGCAGGAGTAATGTAAGAGGAAAGACTGAAATGTAATGAATTAACAAAAAAGGAATGGAGAGGAAGACTACTGTTATCCACATATCTGAAATGTGTAAGCATTTAGAGAAGAGATGACTTACTTAGCATTACTACAAATTTGCTATCATATCAGAAAAATGTTCTTTATTAGATGAAAGCAACCTCTAGCCATACTAAATCAAGATTAAAAAAATATATACATACAGGCTGTAAAGCACAAAGTAGTGCCAATTAATGGAAACCTTAAACAGGCTGTAAGCTTCCACTCACTTGCATATAGAAATGCCAAGTCTCTCCAACACCCCTCAGTGTGAATGTATATTGCAGAGTTCCTAAAGGTTATATCTAACCTACACTTTTTTTCCTCCCTTCCCCAACAATATCCAAATTATAGGAGAGGAGACTTCCCAAGTGCTCCATTCAGCGAGCCCAATCCCACACAAGCTCTAAAATATTTCCCCTTCCCCGGTGTGGTGACATGCACACTGCAGGCAGACTGACAACTACCTCCTCCAGTTGGAACATATAATCATCAATACCCTTCTGAGCTCATTTAAAATGTGACTAACTTAAGCCTCAGCTCATACATTGTCAAATCCCACTTGGTGAGTCTTGTTCCTGTTCCAGCTGGAGATGGGCCCACGCTGGAATTTGGGAATCTAGTTTTCACGTTCCAAAATTGAACAAAGAGGTTCGGACTCATTTCTAGTTTCCTAAACTGCAGTCATGTCTGTAAGTAAAATGCTGAAACATTAGTTGTCTGGGAAAAATAAATGAGTGATGATTTTAAGAGATATGCTGTGGCTACTCAGTGCAGTAGCTTCCAGCTTTTTGGTGCTGTTCCCAGAAATGCTTCAACCATGGTGAGGAGCTCAATTCTCTAATTAAAAAAAAAAATTGTATCAAATATTTTTCAGCTTTACACTCTCAAATTAAAGCTTAAAAACCTCCAAGGAAGGAAAGGAGGCCAGATTGGAGGGGGAGGAGGTGAGAGGAAGGAAACGGGTGGAGAAAACCACTATATTCCCAAGATGCAAGGAAAGTTGAAAAGTAGAAGAAAAAATATATTAAATCAGTGTAAACTAAGAGGTAAGTTTAAGGCATTTTTTTACATTGAATGTATGTTTTGTGTGGGTATTTTTAGCAGTAAAATTCTGTATACTTAACAAACATTTGAAATACATTTAAGTGAGGTAATTGTGCTTTTTTTTCAATTTCTTCTGCTATAAACTTGATCTATATTTTTATTAAGCCTATCAAAGGATGTGTTGTGCTGGGATTTTGCTACTTTTCTGCTGTTGCTGGGTAAAACTGTCTATTACCTCACCAATGACCTACATGAAGTGAAACAACGTCCCATGGCAGCAGATAGGTTGTTTTGTTGTAGAGCTCAGCTGCAAAAGTTAATTGTTTACGGAGATTTAATGGGCACTGTGCTCCTACTTACCTACCTCCCTGCAATTCAGTAGTGTGTTAGTGTAGCTTAGGAAAAGAGCCCCTGAAGTAATAGATTTTGGTATAGTTAGGAAGATAGTTGACCTGTGTTCTTAACTTGAGGTCAGAGCAGTGTCTTACATTGTTTATTAGTGTTGTTGCTGTTATTGCCATTTGGTGTTGCCTGTGCAGGGGTTGTATAAGTTAAGTTTCGATCAGAGACCACATGCCAGCTGCTGAATAGTAAAGCTTGCTGCATTTAAAAGCTCATTTATTACTGGGATGTTTGTTCCTACACTGCCAAGAGCCTGCCAGAGATGCAACAGAATAAAAATATTGGTGTTTTATATAACTGTGCTTGTATTGCTGCATCAAAGACTTCGCACAGTTAAGGTTAGAAAGGAAGGAAGTGGAAATCTGGAAAAAGTAGAGGCAGGTGTAAGGAGGTTCTGCATCGCTGTACCACCTGGGCAGGGTGAGGAGGCAGAGATGTTCCTGTAGCCCTCAGCACTTACTGCATACATAGACCGGGTTACACGCAGCATTTTTATTTGTGAAGGTTGGGAACAGTGTAGGGGAAGCGCATGACAGTTGCTGAAACGGGAGAGACCAAAATTCTCAGTAGGTGATGATGAAAAGCAATACAGGATATGGGGTTTGTAGGGAATGCTGCCACCTTCCTGTCTGATCCATATCCAGCTTCTGTTGTGTCTGGTGCTCTCAGGCTGGAGGTCATATTGTGTTTAAAAGCTTCTGATGTCTCAATTGTTCATGATTTTATCCAGTCTTGTTTTATAACATGTTTACAGTATTGATTTCAAAAATGTATGGAAATAGGTTCTGTAAATTAATTACATTGTCTTTGTTTTAAACCTTTTGTTTGAGGATTTTATGGATCGCCTCAAGTGTTTCGACTGTGAAAAGTGAATGCTTATCATTGCCACCTTAAGCTGTCTACTTATTAACTGAAAAGCTGTGGTCTGCTTAGATTCCTCACTTCTCTGTATGTCTGGTCATCCTTGTTCCTCTCTGTACATTTTCTAGCTATGTTATACATCTTCAGTGATTCAGGTGAAAATGTTAGTGATTTGCTGCCTTCTGAAGACATGTATGTCTAATGACTATTCCTCTTGCTTGTGCTCACCATTTAGCCTTCTTTAAATTTTCTAGATTTTTTTTTTCGGAGTTGAACTGAATGCTTAAATATTTCTACAGATAGCAGTTACATAAATACATGCATGGCAGCGGTGCACTTCAAGATGAATATATTGTGGATGAAGAGCTTGAATGCCACAGTATTTGTACTATTTTTATTCAGACACATCCTGAGAATTTAGCATCAAATGGCCTAATTCTGCTCTAAAGCCAGTGAATTAAACCAGAAGCTCCTACAAGACTTCATAGGATCAGACTCCACTCTGCCTATTAGAGAACAGAGCTCGATTGTTCTGAATTGTGCATGAAGCTAGATATTAAGAAGTGCAGTCATTTGTAGGAAAGGAAACTTGGGAAAGAAGAAACCCCAGTTGTTTAGTGGATGTGATGGTGGGATTGAGGCAAACAAGAATATGGAGATGGCTGAGCAACAAGAGCTGTGAGGGGTAGGCAGGGAGAGCTGGCTGGCAGCTGAAGAGCGAGGGGAATAAACCAGAGCCCAGCAGGCAGGCAGGCAGCCAGTAGCTGCAGTTGCAGACCCTTGAAGGTGGCAGGTGTGCTTTTACGTTAGTCAGATACTTTGATATTAGAATTTCTTCAAACATCCAAAAGGCCTTGGACACCTATGAGGGTAAATGGGAATTTGGCATCGCAAGTCACCTGTGCAGTTTTCAGCCTTGAGGTGTCTCAACAGAAATAAAAGGCAAGATAGAAATTATCCTTTAGAACAAACTGGACAGCTGATGACTCTAGCAGTCTTTATTTCGTTCTGTATAGATTAATGGAAAGCATTTTCCTCAGACATTTGGAAACCATGACCTATATTTTAAGCAAATTCTTAAATTAATAATTAATATGGCTATTTAATCATAACTCCATCACCAGACAAAATTATCCAACCAAGGAATTAATCATGATTATATTCTTCCCAGTACCTGGCATGTGTTCTTGTTCTTTCTCTTCTGTGGATGCTTTGAACAGTTAGGGAACCCTTTTAAGCTGATACAGTTTAGTTTAGTTTAGTTTAGTTTAGTTTAGTTTAGTTTAGTTTAGTTTAGTTTAGTTTAGTATGAGACTAAAAGGAAAATAAATGTTTAAAGTCGATTCTACATAGAAATAAAGAAAATAGAGTTTGGGCATTTTTCTCAAAGTCAGATGCCTTTGCTCATTGCTAATGCAACTGAAGAGAAGTAGGGGAACAATCCAGATTGCTAAAAATGCCATACATAAAAATTAGCTATTTACTTAGAAACTAGCAGCAACCCATAGGAGTTGATGTGTTGGCATTACTACATCATTTACCAGGTGTGTTCCATCAGCTTCACTTCACAACAGATGGAAGACATAGAGTGTCATGAAGAAATTCAGGCTGGCATTAATAAAGCTATGCATGGCAGCACTTCAGTAAGAAAAGCTGCCTTTGATACTGCTTATTTGAGGATTTATTCAAGTGTGCAAACAGGTTGAATCTATCCAACTAATAGCAAGATGGCGTAATAAACAACAAAGGCAGCCTTCTATCATGTTCTACCATGAGCTTTTCCATATTCTCAGACTGACCTCTCTAGACAGGCAATACCTCTTTGACTTAAATGGAAAAAGTCTTGGTAATGCCTCAACAACTCGCTCACTGCAGTATTACCCAGCTTCAGCTGGATCAGATTGAATGGAAATAAAATGGTGTCAGCAATTTAAGGACTCTTTGACTTGAGTTTTGCCAACAGTTCTGCTGGAAACTCGAAATACTAAAGGCTTTATCATTGCACGTTACCTGTTTTGGCCAAATGCTGTCCTTTTCCCTTCTCTCAGGTTGTGCCCCAGCAAAGTGCTTGCATTAAGCATCCCTAGATGCCTAATTTTTGCTCTTTCTACAAAGTGTGTATTCCTCCATTGTCGCTAGGTTTAGAAAATAGATAAATATACATGAGAGTGGGGAAAAGAACTGAAGGCAATCCCTTTTCCTCTTAGAAAGTGATCCAAGCTGGCAGAGGACAGGCCCAGTAGTTGCTCCCCATGTCTGCCATGCAGAAGGCACAGTAGATGACACTTCACCTAAAGTAGAAATGTTTAAATGCTGACTAGTGTCGGCGATTGAAACATGGACTTCACCGTGTGGGAATCTGGATCGTTTATTCAAAGGAAACGAGTTGGTTTTATACACTTCTTCAGGACACAGTATTTCCTTACAAGGCGATTTTCTCTAAGCGACCTATCACACATTGCCACATCAGCAATGCACTTTCTGAATGTCCTTCTATGGGTGATCACGGGCTGTTCACCCCTCTGTCAGCTTCCAGCAGGCTGCTCTCCGCAGGGCTCTGCCACGTGACACCTCCTCCCCCCAAGGTCAGGCGAAGACAAGCGTCTTTGTGTTGCCATGTGCTTCTTTGTGTTGCCATGTGCTTCTGCAGGTGTGTTTCACAGCCCGCAGCTCAAGTCTATCCCATCTCTTCCCATAGAGTAGATTGGAGAAAGAAGGGCATTGTTTTTTACTATGTTCCTCCGTCTGAGGTACTCCATGAAAAAAAAAACCAAACCAAAAAAACCGACCAGAAAGGTCCTCTATCGTCCATAATTATTTATATCCCTCTAGGGAATGCGTTCCTCTCCTGAGGTGGCCCTTCCTCTTTCCCCAGTAGTACCTTTTTCATCAAGGACACTGCGTGTAGTCACAGCAACTGCTAGAAATGCACAAAGTTCCAATATGAACTTCATCCTCTTCTCATCACTGCTATGAGCACATACAAAAAGAGAATGAGAATCATTTAGGTTGGAAATGACCTTTAAGTTTATTGAGGCCAGCTATTGAGCTAACACAGCCAGGTCTACCTCTAAACCATGTCCCTAAGTGCCACATGTACATATAAATAAAATCAGGTCCCTTTATAACATTCATTTTCATTTCCAGATATATTATTTAAATATTGCTGTATAACGAAGTATATTAGAAGTGTCCAATCCTCACTAGATTTTTCTTCTCGTTCTTACACATTTTGATGTGTTCTTGCGCATTGTTCAAATTATATCTCACGTGTGGTTTCCTATGGGCCTTTCAGAAGAGGCCAACAGGGAAGTTCTTGGGCCTTTCAGGTTCCTCTGTTGGGACTTCTTTGCTTCCTGGTTATAGGAGTTTTTCCTTGAAATAATTTAAAGTAGAGGGGGAAGCAAGAAATACTAAAAACTGCTTATTACCTCTTAAAATTTTATTAATAGTTTTTATTTTTACAGAATAATTGTTTCTGAAGTCAAGGAAGAAGCTATTTTAAAACAAAATTTAAGATGACTTTTGCCAAATTTCTCAGCAAATGCAATAATAAGTGTTTTAAATAAGAATTTTCTTGTATCTAAGAGTGTTTATGCATTTAGATAGCAAATGACTTCCAGATTTGGGGAAAAGTACAGATATTTTATGTGTTTTGGACAGTCTAACTTTACTATCAATATTAAATGACTAATGACAAACATCTATCCTGACTTTTATGGCCATTCAAGATTTAAGGAAAGGGAATTTTCTTCACACCTGGTGCTCTCCTGAGCTCTTGTAAGCTATACATGGTCAGAAAAGTTATTGGCACTGTAAACTGAACTAATGGGCAAGGGAGGGATGGATCTGAAAGAAGCTCTGCTTCTTATTTCTCTTACAACACAGGTGATCAAGTATGGTGAAGGAATCTGCTCTTGGTTTGAATCAGTGAAGCAGTATTGGTTGCCTGGAATTAGGAAGGAGTTGATTTTGAGATAGTTTCCTTCCCCTTCAGTGTGTCTAGTCATGCTCAGGTAGGCTAGCCAAAACCACAAACTGCATCTGCAGCGGTAAACTGTGTAATGCAGCATCAGAAAAATATTCTGGTGGAAAAAAATCTTATTCACTACTAGTTTAGCATTCTATAAATGGAATAATAAATCAGTACTGAAACCCTTTTCTGACCACGCAGTGGGCTCTGAGCTCTATGTACCAAACTGGGCTGTTTGAAACACTGGCCGTTTACCTGACTGCAGGTGACATTCAGTAAGCAAAGGATTAGCCAAGAGAAGAGGAAAACTGAATCTTCAGTTAATAACCATCTAAAAAAGAAAATAGGCACTGGATATAAGATTGCTGTATTATTACTATATTTATTTAAAGAGATTGCCTAAACAGGAATTTTTTTCATGCCCTGGGAATGCAACGGTAACACCAGCTTTGGCCTAGAGTAAAGTCTAGGATTATCAGGCAAGAAGTACTGTACTGACCTGCAGAGTCAAAGGTGTCTTTGAGCTCTTAGCTGCTCAGTTCTCTTCTGGGAACGCAGTCATGCTTTGAGCTTTTATGCTGAAAGTGCATGGTCAGCAGATCCCTTGAGGTGGAATTATTTCATAGAATAACAGAAATAGCTAAGTTTGTAAGACATCCCTGGAGATTTTCCAGTCAGAGCCCACCAGTTGAAAGCTGGTTGCCCATGACACTGTCCATTTCAGTTGGGTTTTGTGTGTCACCAAGAATGGAGACTGCACAAACTCTCTGGGAAATTAATCCAATGTTTTATCAGTTTCACAGTGAAAAAAGTTTTTTCTAAGTTTTAAGTGGAATTTCCTCTATTTCAGTTTATGCCCATTGCCTCTTATCCTGTCAGTTGATATTCTGAGAAGAGTATAACAGAGAGACAGTAATTAATTTGTAAACTGCAGAACACTGTATTATTTACAAAACAAAGTGAGGAACAGCTAAGAAATAAAATTATCTTTCTTGTTGTTACTCTATTCTTTATCTGGATCAATACTCTCTTAGAAAAACCCCACACCAGACTGGAATTAGTAGAAAGTAGGTAGGAGGAAAAATCTGAACTTGATGCTTTGCTTACCTCTCTGTGCCTTTGAAAAGAGAGAGGTCAAAATCTTCCCTTTCAAAGTCCTCTCTGAACAGGTTCAATGGGTCCAGGATACTCAGCTGAATTCAATGCCATTCTAAACCAACTAACTAACAAGACTGAAATTAAGCACTGTGTAATTTTGTACTTCAGCAGTGTTTCTCCTTTGTTCCAGAATAATTTAGAAGTGAGATAGTGGCAGCAGCTTTGTTAGAAATTGACTATATCACCAGTCTTTAATCAGTAATACATCTTGCTGCAAGGGGATGGAGTGCTCATTCTCTCTTGGAAGTACATATGGAAGTATGTATATCTATGAATATCTAGGGCAAAAGCCTTCAGGTGTGGCTCATGACCCAGGAAGTTATCCCCATCATGATCCAGGATGATAACTAGTGAGAAGCATTAAGGCAGCCACAGAACATAATTTACACAATTTTAATATCTATAAATGAGTGAAGACTTTGACTGTCCTCTGGTGCCCACTTGTAAAACATTTTGCTGTGGAAATCTATTCAGAATCACAGCTATTATCATGACAATAACCTCTTTCTCCACCATCTATTACGAAAAACAACCAACAGGTTTTGTTACTGTAATTCACAGGCTCACGTCACTATATATACAGGGCTATACATAGTTCAAAGTATAAATATCCAGCATGATTTCTTATATTTCTGTGAGCATTTTAGCAGTTGCCAGTGTTTTCATCAGAGTAGTACTGAATATTACTTCACATATGTGGATGGCTTTCAGCTACTATATCATAAACCAGGGATCTGTGAGTATGAAACTGCACGAGTGGGTTTGACTGCTGTCTGTAAACTACTTTATTCAACAGATAAATATTTTTTATTATTATTTGAATAAGAATTTAAGATAATCCTATTTACACAATGGAGTGAAGATAGAGATTAGCCAATATTTATTGCAGGTAACTTTCAGAGTTTTTCTTAAGGTAGCGGAGGTAATAGCTACTTTTACTGTCTCTGAGACAGATTTACTCTGTCTCTCTCCAGCGGCTGTGGAGAGGGAATATTTTCACCTTCAATTTTATATAAATATTCAAAGTTAGGTGTAAAGAACTGAAACTCTCTAAGAGATGAGTATTCTTGGTAACTGCGTTAACCAAAATACTCACGGCACTCTACAAAACTTTCTGAAGGGAGAGGTAAGGTGTGAGTTAATTAAAGAAAAGAAGAAAAAATCCATTGAATGTTAATCCTCTCCTGACCTCAGGTGTAAAGAAAATGAGTGTTGTTCTCTGACAGCAATTTAGAGTGGCAAAGATATGTAAGGCTATTATTAGACAGAAATCTCTGGAAACTAGAATGGTTTAAGATATAAAGTTGAGGCACTCTCTTCCACTGCAAATATTGTTTTAGCTTGATTTTTAGTGACATGAGTATGTTTTTATGTTGAATTTATCTCTTCCACTTCACTGCACAAGTTATGCTTCATAGTTGTGTTCATCCTGTTTTCCTGAATGTAATTTTTCTGTCACTGTGCTACTGCCAGGGATTATAATAGAAGTTCTTTTCATGTATGTCTTGTCTGACTGATTAGTTACTCGGATAATATAAATGAGATCACAAGGAAGTTTTTGATATTTTTGTGTGTTTATCTTTGCAGGTGTACATGTATTAATGTCAGATGTATTCTGACTCATTCACAAACATTCTGAAAACCTTGTTTCCTGATTGAAATCAGGAATGGCAGCAAAATAAATTTTGAGCTGTTTTACAAAGCCAAGCATCTAAAATGATTAAGTTAGATCAAATTATCAGAAATGAATTCTGTGAATACATCTAATAAAATATAACTTTGAATATAATTTTTTTGTATGAGAACACATTTGTTTTGAGTGTCATATGGAATCGCTGAGCAAAAGTTTATGATAGCTATGTCCTGTAAGTTATTGCATGCCAGTGTAGAAGCACTGACTCCGACTGGGATTGCAATTATGTACTAAAGGCCTGGAGTTTAAATGTCATTCTTGGGTCTAAGTAAATGCTAAACTTCATGGTGAAGACGCAAGGGCAGGATGGCAAGGACTGCCATGGCATAACAAGGTTCATTTCCCTAGACTATAATTTCTCTTGTTCATGTTGGGGTAACTTGAGTCTTGCTGAAACTTCTGAACTTTACCAAAGTAGGTGAGGTTCGTAGTTGAGACAATAGACTGACAAACAAGACCGTATCATCTTGTGGTTTTTCTGAGGAGTATCTTTATATGACCTTTTAATTATGGTTGCCACAAGCAGACAGGGTTTTTTTAAATTGTTATACAGTATGTTTAAAGTTTGTAATAGAAAAAATTTTGCTTCTCCACACCCTCAGTAGCTTTCATTTTTTTCCTAAACTGCAAAGCCAGTTTTCTTCAGGTAGACATTTTCCATTGGTTCCCTTATAAATGGACTTTTTAAGATAAAAATGTCCATGGAAACAAACAAACAAAAAAAGAGCTCATTCTAGCCATGAAAAAATAAGAGTTAACTGTAAGAATGGGAAGCTTGAACATGGAAGAGGTTTTCCAATGCTTTTTAGCATATTTTGCTAAAAAGCAGATGCTTCAAATGCTCCAAAAACAGTCATATGGTAGAAACTTGAAAGAACAGTAAAAGCTGTCAAAGCTATCAAGACTGTATGAAGTATACTTATAAGCATAAGATGAAGAGTTCATTCTTTTCATGTTCTCCGAGCTGTTTAAATATGTCCTTGCTGGTCTACTCTTTAGAATTTTTCAACTATATTGGTGCAAAAATGGAAGTAGAAGGCCCCTGGAACGTAATGGTTAGTAAATGACTTTTAATCTGGAGATTTATCGTGTGTCATTTCAACCTTATCAGCATTTGACTACAGCAATTGGTATAACGAGGGCATAGTTTTCAAATAGCATAATTGTAAAATATTCTTTAAAACAACTCCAAATAAAGGTGATGTCTTATGACAGACGTAAGCCAAGTGTATCCGAAGGCGATTGCTAGCATGTAGTCAAAGGCTGATTAATGGGATCAGTAGATAAACTAAGCACATAGATTTAATGCTTCCAGATTTCTTGTAAAAATATAGACATATGGAAAGTAGGCAAAATAATTCAGAATAAGGTTTTAAATAAAATCAAACCAAAGATGTATCACTGCATATGCTATATAAGCATAGATGCTGCTGGGAATACAATTGCTTCATCATCTTGCGTTCAGTCAGTCAATGGATATTCTAGACAGTAAATCAGTGGAGTCTGTCATTATTGAAAGCTTATTATGAAACAATTTCAGAGGTTAGATATAAAAACTTGTCATATGAGTTTAACTGAAGAATAACTATTAACTTTTCAGTATTCATCAAAAGCAGAAAGGCTATGTTTAGGTTTTCTAATGTTTACGAATAAATGACATTTTTATTAGTTATCATTCCTAAACAGCAGTGTAATAATTACCAAATGTTGATGACACTTTCTGAATACTGAACTGACCCTGTGTGTTTGCATATATTTTCTCTGAAAGAATGATAGGCTCATCAGCTTTAGAGGAAGTGTATGCCGAGAATATGAAGATATGAGCCAACCGATGGTAGATCTTCAGATATTAGGAGTATTTGATTTCAAAGGAGATAGACCCACTCCGAATATCATAATTCTTAGCTCAGAGAATATGCAAAGCATCTAATCTCTCTCACTGCACTGCAGGAATTGTCACCCTGGTACGTTTTCATAATGCTTTATACAGTTTACTCAAAGGCATTTAAAAACTTCTCTGATTTTCTTTAGAGATTATTCTAAAATCACATACATCTCAGTTCTTGGTAGGGCTGCCTAATTATCTTGAATCAGCTTCTCCAAAAGGGGGAAAGCAAACAAAAAAGGAAATAAAAAATATCAGCAGACAAGTGATCTCTTATTTCCAATTAAAAAAAAAAAACGGAGACACAACTTCATAGTTAATACTTCCATATACACTATTTTTCATAGAAGCAGTGGCATAAAGTTGAAAATATTCATTCCTTTCTATTCACCGTAATGGTCCAGAAAAGGATGCATTTCTTGACTAAAATTTTAGGATAGAAATATATACACCCATATTTTTCAATGTAGCAGAATTTCACTGTATTAAATTGCATGGGTTGATGCTTTTGTGTTCTCATACGTCCAGTGTGGTGTCCATGCTTCTAGTAGACTTATGTTTGTCTTATAGTTTACAGTTATCAAGACAAAAATTTTTGTCTCTTCATGCAGCTCTGCACTTTCCAGTTCTCTAAAATATGTTCTATTCTGTGAAGGGTTTCCTTACAGTAACCAATTATCTTTGATGTGTAGCCTTATCAAATGCTTCTTGAAAAATGGATACTGTCCACGTCACTCTCTTATCTATCACAGCAGCATTATCTTCAAAGAGTTCTAGCAACTTAGTTATGCAAGACATTCCTATTATACGGTCATAGTGGCTGGCTTTAATGGAATTAAGCTTAACTTAGTGGTCTCTTGCCAGTTGCAACAAAATTGTTTTCAATATGTATTAAAAATGTTAAGCTAGCTGGTGATTGTATATTTTACCCTTTCTCATGAGTTATTTGAATAGTGGTAGTCTCAGCTTTTTAAATCTTCAGAAGCTGGTTCTGCCATCACAGAGTATTGACTGTGAAAGCTCAGTTAATGCTTTGCTAATTGGAAAGCATTAGGAAGCAAAGCACACTTATGTACTTAAGCAACAGAAGCACAGAATGAAACTAGAAAATTTCAGAGAGTGAAAGAGGGGAGTCTAAAATTCAGAAGAAAATTTCCAATGTTAATAATCAGAAAATAACAAGAATGCTAAAGAAACTAAACTTTATGATGCTGTAAATATCACACCTTCAAAAACAAGGTCTTGGAGGCTTGGAGAATTTAATTATAATTTTTTTTTCCCAAACTGGGGGGTGTATGTTAATTATATTCATGATTTCATGCCATAGGAATAATTGCATTTTAATAATTGAATTACATTTTTCAGTAGATTTTCAACTTAAGGACACATTTTGGAATGAAAAGCAATATATAGAAATAAAATTATATATACTGTGTATTAATTGTGTATCATCAAGGCTGCTACCAAACTAACAAATATACAATAGTAAATTGTAGAGCATAAGAAAAAATAATATAAAATGGAAAGTGAAAAGAAGCTTAAAGCCACAATAATGATAGAGATTCTCTTTCATACACCTCTGTGAAGGCAGTTTACACCAATACAGGCACTGTATGGCAGAGTGAAAAGCAGTTAATGGTAGTGATATCTCATGCAGCTTGGAAATGGAGCCAGACTTTTAAAGCATTCATGTTCATCTTGGAGGGAAGAAATTGCCCATGAAAGAAAAAGACATGTTTTTTTAGTAGACACAGTATTAAACTGAAGACTTCTCCCAAACAATCTGAACAATCTGAGAAAAAGGTATTTTTGTAGAGATAGGATTTGGGTTTTTGTTAAATATGGGAGAAATGTTCTGGTTCCCAATGGCAGCTGGATCTATCATGATATAGGTGAGTTTAATCTCAAAGAAAAGTAAGCAAGTCTTTAGAGTGAAGCATACATGAAGTATTGGGAAATAGTCCACTGATTATGTTGTGGGACTACAGTTAGACACTAGAAGCCTAATTCATATTTAGGTGAAAAGTAGATATTGTTGTCTTGTAGAATTTTCTCAGTAGACAAATAGGCATTCTGTCTCCTAAACTGAGAACAAAATCATTATTGTTAAACAGAGCAGTGTAGCTTTAGCAAATTATAGATGTTTTTTCCCTTCCCACTTAAATCAATGGGAATTCTGATCTGATGAAGTACAGTCAGTCTTGTGCACAGAAATAAGGTATACTTAGATTATGTAGGAAGCACAATTAAGACAAACCTAATTTAGCCACATATCCTCTTTACTTGCTAGTTTAGAGTTGTAGACTTATTCTGACATTAAAGCCTAGACACTGATTCCAGCTGAAAGACTCCATAAAATAATGCAACTTGACTGTTAGCCCTTTTCTTCGTTAAAGAAGGTATCCGTATCTGTAAATAAAAAGCAATAGAACAAGAGGAAATGGCCTCAAGTTGCACCATAGGAGGTTTAGATTGTAGGAAAAATTTCTTCATGGAAAGGGTTGTCCAGTATTGGAACAGGCTGCCCAGGAAAGTGGTTGAATCAACATCCCTGGAGGTATTTGAAAGATGTCTAGAAGTGGCACTTGGGGATCACAGTTAGTGACTTAGGCTCCATGGCTTAGGCTTAGTGGTGGACTTGCAGTGTCAGGTTTATGGTTGGACTTAATGATCTTAAAGGTCTATTCCAACCTAAATGATTCTGTGATTCTATGTACTGATTATTTTGGGCAATAAATAATTCCAGTAGAAACCTATCAGTTGCTAAGAAGTGGCATGCCACCTGAGGAATTTTTCTCAGATGATTATTTTTCTCGCATTGAGTTGACCTCTTACTGTGTTTGAGAGAAGCTGCAAAAATAAAGGGAAGATAAAACAACTCTTCATCTTATGCTTGAAAGTATACTTCATACAGTCTTACTCAACATTTAACAAATTTGAGCATTTGCAATCATGAATTCTGTTTGAGTCAGCTATATGCTTTCAGACCCATATCATGTATCCCCCAGACAGTGGAAAACTGTTGGAACTGGATCCATTTTTTGCTAGAATATATTGAGAAACAGCTTCATAGACTTGTTGGTCTTTGAAAGTGATGGTTCTTTTTTTTTGTTAAAGATCCATGCTGTGTAGGCACCTCAGCTATTATGTTGGTGATGACATAAAAGCAATTCATTAAATTTCTTACAAGTTTGGCTTACGTAAAGAAATATATATGTTAATGCGTTGTCAAAATACTTTTCAGTGAAATATTTTATTTACTGTAAAAATCCACTTTGTGCTTGTCTTTGCAACCAGTAAAATGAATGGAGAAGATTAGTTGATAATAATAGTACAGTCAAATCCTCCACTGGCAGGGAAAAAATTTATTCATGTTAGCACATTATGCAGTCTCAGGAGTTATCTTCTGTGTAAATGAATGTCGTGCCCTTGGAGGAAGCCAGACTGACAGGCCTCTTTGCTAAGGTCTTCTATTCAGGTTATATACAGCACACAGACCACTTTCCCAACTTTGTCCTTCACTGAAAGAATGAAAGGCAAATCCCTGTGTCCATGTTGATTTTCTTCTCCTCCATGGATTTTTTCCAGGCTATCATTAGAATTCAGTTGTCAAATTATAGTTTGAAACAGGGGGAAACCTAACCCAATCTTTCTCTTGTGAAAGCCTACTCCTTGATGCTTTGTAGTGTTTTGTTTTATTAAAGTTAAGGTGTCACATAGCAGGAACTTTCATTGCTCTAACTAGAAAAAGGACTCCAAACACTCACGTGTTTGACCAGCTGCTAGGGAAACTCATACTGCACAGATTTCCTTTGTTCTGGGTATGGATTTTCCAGGACCTGAAAATTTTCAAAAAGGGAGATTCCAGTTTTGGTCTATGGGCATACCATACATTCAGATTCTGAATTCACAATAATTTCTTAAGGAAACTTAAGGCACTTATTTTAAAATGTTCGTTCCCTAATACCTTTACAGAGCTCCTTTCTGCTTTGCTATGATCATTCCATACACATTTATGCAGACAGAGTGATTTTGCCTACCAGTTGCATTAGTTTTGGAAACAGAATGAGCCTCCAGCACCTTGCCGGATAGGAACAATAATTATAATGCATTAAAGCCATGAAAAACATTTATTTCTGGAGCCTAATAAAACATCAGTTTAAAGTATCTAAAAATTGGAGTGGTGATATAGTCTTCTTCCATACTTTGATTCAGAAAATTTTTTTGGTTCTTACAGAAGACTGTGCTTTTTGCCACAATTTATTATATAATAAGTTTCAAAACATTGTTTCGTTTAGTAAGTAAAGAGAAAAAAATATTCATTATTTTCTTTATTAGAATTTATTATTTTTACCAGAATTTCATTATTTGTTTTTAGAGGAAGGTGTGAGTTCATCAGATCCGTCAAGGAGATTCTAAAACAAAAGGGTACAAGACAGTGAAAACATTTGTTTGGATATTTCCATTTATTACTCACTCTTTGGGTAGCCAGCAATACCTGTAGCTGTTGATGAACTGGAAGAGTCCATTTAACTCTTCCAATAACTATTCTTTAGACCTAGATAGGCCAAAATTCTTTACTACATAACCGGCTCCATAGCTTTTAACATAGGGAAGCCTTTCAGTTAAAATCCTAATCTTTACAGTGATTTAGGTTATTTTGAGTTTCTTCATGAATGACATAAATAAACAGCTTAAAAAGCAGTCTGCACACTTCTTGTTCAGTCAGAATTCTCCCTTTGCGCCCTTATTTTTTATAGCAAGTATACAATAAAACAAGCTCTTCACTCAGCTTGCACTGTTCATCTATAAACTTTGGTTATACTGGCTCTACTTTCCTGACTCTTTTGTCTCTTTCTACCTCTATTTCCAGGGATGGCAATTACTTCTTTTTTGTCTCGTTCTAGCTGTGACTTCCACCAAGTTCTTTAAGAACACTGTAAAAGTCCGTATAATTAACATCAATAGTAAGAAAAGTTTAAAAGTTTCATTGAATAGGTGTTGACTCTGGAGAGGAAAAAAAAAAAAACAAACTAAAGTGAAAACTAATACATTGAAGATGTAATCAATTATTTTTAGTTTTGCCTGTGTGGAGACTGAAGAGTCGACACATAGGTTTAATGTAATTTTTTTGGTGACTGGAAATGCCATTGTATACTGGATGTTGTCATAATAAGCAGGAAAGGAAATTCCACCTCTGGAGTTTTTTCTTTCCTACAGTAGTGATGAAGAACATATCATTGCATTGGAAACTCCAAAAGCTTTTGAGATTACATTGATAATTTTTGAAGTAAGAAATAGGTAAAAAAAGCTTTAAATGCTGTTAGATCAGTATTCATACCTTTCCATTCATTTTAATGGAATTGAATTTACTTGCTATCACCTTCAGTGCGGGAGAACATGTTTAAAACCAGATACCATTAGAAATATTTTTTTTGCATCATTTATTTAAATTATGAAAACATAATGGCAGAAAATGGTATGGTAAGCACAATTAACAGTATTAGATACACAGAATATTTTTTGCTAGCAAGACTTTAGTATATATGTTGACATGGATTTGCATAGCATTTTAAGTTATGGTGTAAACTACAGCCTACTGTGAGGACCTAGTTTCAAAAATATTGCATATGCAGTTTAGAAGGCTGGAAGCAAAAGCACATCAATATTAAACTGTTTGTTTATTTTCCCCTCTTGCCTTCAAAGTTTTCTTGTGATTTCTGTTGTTCGCACTGTGTCTATTAATCTTTTAGGTTATCCTTATGAGAAAATGCCACACACTTCAGGCACATAACATAAGCAGTAGCACTTACCACACAGCACTGTCCATTCTAGCGAGAAGACATAACCACCCATTACACATTTTTGGATACCTTTGTATTTGCGCTCTAAACACGATTCTCCAGAAGACTTCAGCCAGTATCTACAGCTCTGTGCCAAAACATGTGTTTACCATCTGTTGTTTGCAGGATTCAGACCAATAAATGGAGCTGATTTGAACTGAACATAAGGGCCCTTGTGAGAATCAGGAACTTAATTGTCAAGGTTCTGGTGCTTTTGTATACGAGGTCCTGAGTTTGATACTAAGTGCTATGGTCTGTGTGATACTGGACTTTGTCTCTATAATTTTCTTCTACCTGTAAATGGGACTGAAAAGAACCCAGATAATACAGTTGCAGGTGCTTGGTATATGCAAAATAAAAAGTAAGTACCACCTGTAATTTCTGAAGACACTTGCTGATGTCAAGGACTGTGTTATTTTTGAAACTGCAATTCTGCATCAAAGATTTTCACTGAAGAGTTGAAGAATTCAATACCCATCAAAAACTAATCTCCCTTTAGCTCAATATTATTTAATTTTTTTCTTGCTTGGTATGCTTCAAGGATTTATAATTGTTTTAAATTATGTTATACATTACTTTGACATATTAACCTGCTAAAGGGGCTTTGTAAAAACTGTATGGTATTACAATATCATTTTCTTATGGTAGCAATCAATATCTATACATCTGCTTGAGGGCTTTGCATTTCTCAATAAGACACTCTTGAATTATAGAGAAATACCTAAATTTTTTTCCATTCAGAAGTTTGCTGAACAAGTGCATCTGTATCTTTTGAAGAACCATACATCCACTGTTCTTTATAAGTGATGCACATCATTGGTCCCAATGCTTAGAGAATTTGTAATGAACAAGTAGAATATGTTCTCTATTTATAAGATCTTGGAGCTAGACTCAAAATCTTAAGGCTTTATGGTGTCTATTGTGTTGAAAGCTTATAAATTCAGAGAAAAGAGGGCATTTCACCTTACGGTTTCTCTGCCTAATAAAATGTGATATTTTTCGAGATTTGCGAATTGGAAGACGTGTGGGGGCAAAACCTCTGTTGTTGTTGATGTAGTGTGGGTAGATTGGCATGAAGAAATCTAGACAGATTATTACATAAAAGTGGGAAGAAATATCCACAAATCTTTCATTAATTTAGTTTTATGCTTTAACAGACAAATCGCTTTGTACAACCACTGTCAACTCAGGAAAACAGCTTGCCATCCATTTTGCAAATCTACCAATTCAGATCACATTCACGGCCAGCAGAACCACAAACAGTAAATTAAAACTGCCATATTTTCTGTCATCTGTTGAAGCAATATTTAGTCTTTAAGGAAAAAAAGTAGAAAAGTGAAAAAAAAAAAAGTAGAAAAATCAGTCACAGGAGCTTTCGGCCTCTTTATGATCCTATGACAGCATAGAGTACTGGCCCTTCATGGAAATGAGCTGAGTTTTGACATACAGTTGAGGATGTTATAGCTGCCACCACTGCTCCTGTTGTTGACCAGTAGCACTAAGAACTGTGAAGAATCTGTCTTTTTGTAGGTGAACAAATTGAATGCCACTGTGTTCCTTACTCTAAATGACTCTGCACAATTAGTGGCTGAGTAAATTCACGTTCATCTCCAGTATAAAACTTTTAAATACCTGTTCAGTTTCTGGAGAAAATCCCAGAAACCTGTAAAAGTTAATTTTCATCAATTTCATTCCCAAATTGCACAGCTACCGTCGAAGAATAAATCATGAATATTTTTGGAAAAGACTCTCCAAAGTTTTGAATTTAAATGAGGATTTTATTAGTAAAGTCAGAAAACTATTGATCCAGCCTAATATTTTATATGTTCTACTAATATGTCAGTTACCAATTCATAGTATTATACAGTTTGAATGTTTTTAATATTCATTTATACAAATATCCTATTTAGTTTTCATAGCGAATCTTTCTTTAGTCAAATAATTTGCTTTTTTTAAGTTTGGGCAGGGGGACTTGTCTGCACATATTCCTTTTGTAGAATAAGTATAGCTATATCTGCTTTGAAAATCTCAAACCCCAGTACTAGGAAATTGCTTTATTTCCCTTTTTTCAAATAAGCAATCTTTAAAACAGTGGACCAAATCTTCTGTTTTCTACAACATTAATCTGACAGGAAATTTTCTTTACTGAGATCAAGAGAATTTGTCTCTGAAAGGATATATTTCTTCTCTATTTTCTGTTATCCTTGCCGGTATGTTAGTGTTAAATTGACAGCTTCCAAGAGCATGGAATTGCACATGTGCAGCATTCTTAGATAGTGCTTTGTATTTGCAGGACATTTTACACTGGCAGATAGTAAGAAGAGTTGTCAAATAAGCATCACTGTAATACAATTCACTTAAGATTTATAGTGATAATCCCTACCATCTAAAGCTGATGAGGAACCTAACTCTTTGATCATAGTAATATTCTTTAGAAAATTGATTTTTTAAAAAAACCTGTATTTTTGGAGATTAATGCTAGCTATGGCAGCCTTTATTGGGTACACTTCAAATGGTTTCAGCTTGACTTGCCTCCAAATTAAAAGTGTGAGGGTAAAGGCCAAATACTACAAATGAAAATTCATATCAAAAAGCTGCATCTAACACAGTAAAGTACAGTTCTAGCTGTGCAACTTCACAGATTGCTGGCACAGCTGCAAGCATCTATATTTAAAGGTAGTGTGTTATTAGTTATCTCAGCTTGGACTCCAGCTTCACTGCTTCACAGTTGGTTTACTGCTGACACACTTGCTATGCTTTCTTTGCCTGGACTTTTTGTATCATCGATACTACTGCACGTCTTTCCTTTTTGAGAGTAGCTACATCAATGGAGAATCACATGGCTGAGTAAATCAAATCTGTAGGAGATGCAGTACATACTCAAGTGAGCCCTTTATGTTGTACTTGCCAATGGTTCTATTCTATAGCTTGTTAAAGACATTATCTTCCTTGTGGAAAAGGGTACTTTCTATTAAGCTTTCATCGAGAACTGAGAGCTGTGAGAGAGCCCAGAACTGCCAGAGCTTTGAGGCAGTGGGGCCTGAACCTTTTCCTTATAAAGAGCTTTCCAAAGAGGATCCAAATGGCTTTGAAGTTCAAAAAGCCAGATTCACTAAGGCTATGAACTGGAATAATTAATAAAAGCAATAGAAAACTCCAAGTGGCCAGAGGAAGCAGAATGGAAATATAAGGCTTATAAATCAGTGACCTTCTTCTCTCTGTGACCTTGCAGGATGATCTTTGCTTTCAGTCATCTCCTCACTGCTGTGCTCATTGGTCCTTGGCAGTATCTCCTGTTTTTCTGCTTGCAGCCCTTTGCTGCTCTTTGCAATCATTCAGGCTCTCTTTGAGCTGAAGGATGAGGGTGCGTTTCCCAGTCTTTGGCATGCAGTCACTGAGGCTGCTGCATTTCTCAAAGAAATGAGCAGTTTCTGCCACCTCCTAGGAGATGACTGTCATTCCTTTTAAAGGAAAGAGCAAAAATCTCACAGGCTGATCAAACAGAAAGAAGCAGTATTTCGTATCTGCACATGTACCTTGTTAGTGATGATGAAGATACCCCTTTTGTGTGATCATACAGTATAACAAGTCGGTTAGTTGTATATATGCATAAATAGTGTATGAAGTTCACCATGTATGACTTATGTATCCAAGTGGGATCTAATTCATTGATGGGTATATTTGTGTATTGACGTTGTTGTTGTTCCAGACTGCCCATTTAAAAACAGGCATGTCTAATAAAGGTAGAATAGGTATAAAATGACTAAAGATGTTTTTTTCAGACTGCTGTAGGTGACATTAGTGTTCTTTTCCATAGGCGTAGTTTGGGGCATGTCTTTCTTGTAATTAGTCTTTCAGTACATTTACCTACTGCCCCTGTGTGCCTGTATGCTGTCCCAAGTAAAACTGCTGTCTTTTTTTCTCCTATCTGAATTGCACAATCCATGTATTCAAATCAATAAGCTAAGCTATGTTGCAGAAACATAACAGGATGTTTTGTCTCAGTATACTAATCAAGTCATATATCCACCCAGTCGGCCAGGTTTTCCATGTGTGACTCAGCAGCACTGTACTGAAATTTATGAACTGAATGAATAATAATAGCTCAGAATTGCCACAATTGTTTAATCAATATAAGTGATTTTTAAATCCTTACTACTGTATTTTATTTTGTCAGTTAAAAAAACAAAGGAGCAGGCATTGCTTTATCCAAGGAATAGCCTTGCATTCCTGTTTCAGAACAGGAACCAGTTGTCCTAGTGCTTTATAGTCAACTGCTGTTTCGTTGAAGGCCTCATATTGATTTAGGTAAACCTCTTCTTTGACAGGTTTCTTACTTCTAGCATGATAGCTTCACTCAGGAATCCTTATTTACTGAACTAGACCCCAATCCTTAGGTGCATATGAGTTGTCCCATTAAATCCAATTAAACCGCTTTAGGCAGGTCCAAATGCTCATTGTTAATTTGTATGCATGAGCTCAGTCATGGCCATGGCAATGCAGTTCCTCAGGGGCTGAGAGCCTCCTGTTCACGTGGAAGTCAGTGGAAGTGTGCAAGGACTTACCGCATTTGGAGAGTGAGTCTAGAGACATTATCCAGGCACATACATACATTTAAAAGTTTTCCAGCTTCTTGCCCAGCCTTACACTGGATAAGTAATTTAAGGCATTTCCTGGCTGTACTTTCTACTGTAATTCAGACATTATGAGTCTCTCCAGTGTTCTTCACCATTTGGTAATACCACGGCAACAGCTCTGGCTGTTGCAAATTTTGTCATTGTGGCATCATATTTATACTGTGCAACACACTGTAAACACTTTAGCATTATAAAATGCTAAAAATTATTTTTATGTTGCCTGTAATTGTCACTACTAGTAGGTTGGCTACTCACATTTCAGATATTGTGTTCAGTGCTAGTACATTTTTTAGGTAGTTTCTTTAATATTTTATTATTATTATTAATATTATAATAATTATAAACCCTTGCCTTAATCTTTTTGTATTGCAAGTGCTGCAAAAAACAAGTCTCGAGATCAGATTTGAGGTCTTTTATCCTTAACTAGGCTTAGTAATATCTGTACAAAGACTTCATAAATGTATATATTAATTTAAATTAGAAATAATACCCAAGCAAAAGAAAACCAACATATCTTTCCAACGTATGCTTCTAACCTGAGTGATTACTTCTGCAATGTTCATTTCTGTGCTCTCCAACCACCCTATGCATTGGCTACCACCATCTGTTATGTGTGGCAGAAATTGCGTCGGGAATCTTTTTGCACGGGACTTGACTTTTCCCAGTCTTTTGTGGAGTAGAAATTCAACATTTGCAATAAAATGCTGTAAAATAAATTTGTACTGTAAAATAAATTTGATGCATTGCTCATTTATTTCAAACAGCAGCAAACTAGTATTCTTAAACTGCAAAGATGAGATTCAAACTGATTAGTTCTGAAAATGTGAGTATTCTCTGTAAGACAGAAAAATATATAAGAAATGATTTAATAATTGGGCAACGTGCAGCAGAGATGGCAGATCATTTAGAAGGAATGAAGTTGAATAAAAAAGTGGCTAGTAAGACTGGATACACTAGTAGAGGGAAAGCACACCAAAAAAATCCAGCTTGAATAATAAAATATTTACCAAAAGCTGACAGTACTTACTTTGGGCGTATTGCACTCTTACCAGCTGTGTCTCTTGAGGAAGATTTAACCCATGTTTCAAAATGTTCAGATGTGCTGCTTGTTACTCTCTCCATGTGTGAAGAGTATAGAAGCTGTCGCTGGAAATCAAGGTTCAGCTTCTTAGTTCCATTCTTAAACACTATAAAATAACCTGGTTTAAGTTCAGCCTTGTTGTTAAACTTTTGTGGTGCCAGGATGGTACAGTGGATGTTGATGGATCTGGGAAATCAGGAGTAGACTGAGTCATTCTAAGCAGGAGACTGAATCTGGAAGCACACGAACTAAAAGAAAGGTCTTGTTATTTCACTGTCAGCAAAGGCAAATATTTTCTTTGCTTTCTACGCCACGGTATATTACCCATCTATTGTGTAGAGATGTACTAGGAGTCCACGAAGTGTCTGCTTTCAGTACAAATCAGATTTTAAAGTTTTTTCCTGTTACCACTTTTCTTTTTTTTTATTTCGAAGAATGAATTTATGTGACATAAAAGGAAAAAAAAATTAGTGTAAACTTGATATTTTGAAGCAGATAAAACAGATATTAAGAGAGGAGTCGTTTGAGAGAAGTGTCCTCAGGAGAAAACATACTAATAGGTGTTCCAATAAGAGAGGAAAGTTGGCCAGCCGTGAGAGAGATCATAAATAACATAACATCTCTTTTTTTGTTTTCCACACAACCTTCTGCTATATTACTTCAATATCTGTCGTGCAAATCCAAAACATATTTTCTCAGTTGGTTGTTCATGATCAGCTAAGAGAAGTTTATGTTACAAGAGAACATAAATATCACAATCTCATCAGGGCTAAAGGTGCAGACAAGTGTTTTATGATTTCATCTAACCCTGTCAGGATGAGATTGCATTCTTGCAAATAGCCAATACAACAGAGACTAATAATTGTACTCTTCATTTAATTATCATTTCCGTGTGGTCTTTAAGCTTGTATTCCATGTTATAAACATGAAAAAGACAATTAATTAATTGTGCAAAATGCTTTAAACTATAGACTGTGAAGTGCCTGCCAGGAACATGTGGACATCTGTTAAAACCTTAGTTCTAATTAACAAGAAGAATTTGATTGATTAGGGAGCAGTGTATCTTTCAAAATGGTTTGTTTCAATGGAAGAACAGTGGCAGCATATTCTGAAAATGTTTACTTGCAATCTCACCTGGTAAAGTATTTAGCTATTAATATGGTAGTTAAAATTTTGCCTCTGATGTCTAGCTAGAAAGCTAGTAATAAGTTTGGAAGCAAACATCTCAAAATGCTTAAGCTCTAGTTTCTCTTTCTCTGACAAGTGTTCTGTAACTACTTACAAGTCAGAAAGAAAAGATGGTTTAGATTTATATGTCTCATATAAAACAGTATGCATTTACAGTATGAGTATTTTCAACCATTTGGAAATTTTCATTTCTGTTGTGAACTGATATTCCAGGATGGCACAAAAAACCAAAGCTACACCATTCTGACAGATCTCCTTAATATGATCTTGAAGAAGGCTGTATGTTTTGCCACAGCATTATTCTGAAAAGATGATATTCTAGATCCTAAATATCCGTGCTATTCCTTGTTGAAGAAAGTTAGCCTTAGATAAAATTAAAAATATTGTATCAATATATCTTGATTTGAAGTGAGTTCTATGTAGGGGAAAGTGGTCAACTCTTAGGTAATAAAGGTTGTTCTTTGTTCTTTAAAGTGTTCCTATTATGCTGATCATTTATTCCAAAATATAGCTGTATGAACAAATTAATAGCTTGAAATCACACTAACGTTTGTCTTTTTAAGAGGCATGCACAGGTATAATTGTGTAGCACTTAACTGAGCAGTCCACAGAATATATCTGAAGAAGAATAATCCAGTTTCTGTTTGCATACTCCAAATACAGTTCTGCAAGTAAAAGCACACTATTTTGATACAGCTCCTCTTCGAAATAGGACAGGTCTTCTTTTTGTTGGTTGTTTGGGGTTTTTTGTTTTTGTTTGTTTGTTTGTTATTTAAAAGTGTCCTCAAATGTCTTGTACTTCAAATATTAGCCGTTCTAAATGTTTGTGATGAGTAAGAAGAAAGTCAGCTTGTGCAACATCCATTATTACTGGTTTTAACAATGAACTACGTAGCCCATCCTGACTGTTATCTGCAGTATAACTCTTGAAAATAAATTCTAGCAATGAAAGCAAAAATATTATATAGTAGAAACTGAAATGGTAATTTTCGATTCAAGACACAATGCTTTTAGACATTTTGGAAATTCTGACACTAAAGGCACTCCCCAGAGGAAGATATTTGTTTCTTCCAGTCTGTTACTTGCAAGTGTGTTTTACACACTTTTTTTAGTGTTTTACATGTAGTGCTAAGCAAGGTTTACACAGATCAGAGCAGACACTGTCACAGTTACTCCCCACACATCATGAGCCAACCTGATGTGTGAGGTAATTCTGGATTTTCGGGAGTGTGTCCAGCTTGATAATCCACACTGAATGGAAGGATGTATTTATTGGGTGCTAGCATCACACCTTACTCCAGTAGACATGTCTACTCGTCACTGTTACTTCAGGATAAGTGACAGTCTATTCTGGATTGCAAACGTTCATAGAGAATCATGCTGAAAAAAGAAGTGCCAATAGCATGAACTTCAGAAATGCTAGCAAAGTTTACAGACAGGAAAGAGACAACAGATAACATATCCGGTGTTGATGGAAGGCCTTATACTCTGAGTCTTTTTGTTCCGAGGTTTCCTCATTGTAGCCTCAGATATGAAAACAGACAGACTAGCTAATATAAAACTACAGCACACTGCAATTCTAAAGTGTAGTATGGGGAAAAAATTGTGACAATGTCATGAGATTATGTATGTTTTTTATATGAACATCTTAACAAAGTAGAGATGATCCAGAGGTGATAAAAATATAAAGGGGGATTAAACCCTCTCTACTGAAGTGCATATTTCCAGTGTTCTGAGAGGCAAGTCAGTTCAAAGCTGACTGGCTTATTTCAACTCAAGATGTAGAACAGGTAGAATAATGGAAACGTAAACACCTGTGTCTCCGCAAAATTGACATACGAAGGTGGTTAAGAAAATGAGCTGATCTGATCCAATCAGCAATGTCTCATAGTATACCAGAATCCATCATAAGTTAACTAGCACCAGAGTAACAGGAATGCATGAGATGAAGCCTTGCCTCTCCTGAGATTAGCAGGCTAAATGAGTCATAAGCAAAGCCGAGCTACATCAGGTGGGAGGCAGCACAGTGAAGTGCCAAACACTTTTGAAACAGCCTGCTCCTGGGCTGCATGGGCTCCTGAGTCACAGCAGGTGTTGAGGCACTTGTAGCAAAAAGACAGTGCAAATTCTGCTGTTGCTCAGAGATAAGTATGAGATAAATCTCATCCACTGCAGGTACCAGACAGACAGCCATCCTCCTGTTCCATTAACACATTCCATTCATCTCTGTCCTGACTGGTTACCTGGTAAATATTTTTTATGCAGTGAACTATTCCAGCTCTTACATTCCTACTTCTGGGTGATAGGAGTCACAGTTCTGATGAGTTGCACTCTACCTGTCCTTGGCAGGCACTGTTAATGAGGGTGCCTTAATGACATCTTGCTTTGATATAGTCATGCTGTGCAATAGTGCACAGCAGCTAGCTGTGAATCTGTCTTCAGAGTACATTTATATTGATAATCCAGTTGCCTTGAATTATGTTCTTCAGCTCTATGTGTTCTGTTTGTCCTCACCTGTTTTGTTTTGTAGCCTTCTTTTTGTGGCCTTATTTCCAAAGTGGGCTGGGTTTATGTGATCACTCTGTGTAACAATCCGTTCCCTAATCATTAAGGAGCCACAGCTAAAGTTAAGAGAAGAGTACCTCACTCATAATGGCACGAGAAGATGGAGAGAATGCAAGATGGGCTGAGGCCAACTGTATGAAGTCCAACAAGGCAAAGTGTTGGATCTTCCATTTTGGTCACAACAACCCCCTGCAGTGCTACAGGCTGGGGACAAAGTGGCTGGAAAGCTGCCCCGTGGGAAAGGACCTGGGGATTCTGGGTTGACAGCAGCTGAACATGAGCCGGAGTGTGCCCTGGTGGCCAAGAAGGCCAATGGCATCCTGGCCTGTATCAGCAGCAGTGTGGCCAGCAGTTCTGGGACAGTACTTGGCACTGCTGAGGCTGAACCCAGAATCCTGCATTCAGTTTTGGGCCCCTCACTACAAGAAAGACATTGAGGTGCTGGAGCAAGTCCAGAGAAGGGCAACGGAGCTGGTGAAGGGTCTGGAACATAAGTCTGATGAGGAGTGGCTGAGGTAGCTGGGGAGGTTTAGCCTGGAGAAAAGGAGGCTCAGGGAGAACCTTATCGCTCTCTGCAATTGCCTGAAAGGAGGTGTTAGCCTCCTTCTTCCAAGTAGCAAGTGATAGGACAAGAGGAAATGGCCTCAAGTTGCACCAGGGGAGGTTTAGATTGGATATTAGGAAAAATTTCTTCATCAAGAGGGTGGTCAAGCATTGGAAGAGGCTTCCCAGGGAAGTGGTTGCGTCACCATCCCTGGCAGTATTTAAAAGATGTGTATATGTGGCACTTAGGAAAATGGCTAGGACTTGCAGTGTTAGGTTTGTGGTTGGACTCAATTGTCTTCAGGGTGTTTTCCAACATAAATGATTCTAGGATTCTATGATAGAAGGCAAGGGTATCTCAGCTAGAATCATTTCTGTCTGGAAACACCACACTTGAAAACCAGCATATGTGTACTAGCAAATACAGTGTTGAACCTTAGACTGAGGGACAAATATTGTAGGTAGGTAATTGTTTAGGCTTCAGATTTAAAAACAAATAACACTTGGATATAATTTCTGATCTTGTAATAAGATGGTCTTTCTTCGAGTAGTTAATACTCAAAGCAAATAAAAAAATTCAAGCGATTAGTAAAGAAATTGAAGAAAATATTTGAGTTTTGTGGGGTAATGCGTGGAACGATAAAATAATATCTGGTTTTGGATTTGTCAGTCTTCATTTCTCAGTATTCAACAGAACTATTTCTGATAAACAAATACAGATTTTTAATAAGGTTAGTATTGTGATCAATTTTTAAATAAATAGGATGATTACTACTTCTTCCATGAAATTTTATTTTTAGTTTGGAGTCAGAGATATATTATTGTACGTGTCATGTGCATGTACATTTTGAATACATAGACACATGTTGTTCTGATTGCTGTTTTGATTGTGTTAATTAAACCCTATAGGTATTTTAAGCTTTTCAAATAGGTTATACTTGATTTTTACAAAATTCCCTTTACTGTTCCCTGTAATAATTTTTGAAACTCAAGCATTTAACTTCATGATGTACTCTGTGATGACAGGGTGCATGACAACCCATGTTGTTTCCTACTTTTCACTGTCATCAGTGCGAGACTTAACACGGAAATTTTCAGTCAGCATTTTCAGTGATCAAGATGACTTTCCCCTTTCCTGTCCCTGACAAAGAAGAGTTTTATCTCAGATAATCTCCAAAATTCCTTTATTCTTTCCTCAACCCCTATTCTACTTTAGCAGTTTGTGGAAAAGGGAGAGGGAGGAATCGATATCTATTGGATGTGACTGACATGGATGCTGCAACATCAGAATTTGAGTTCATTTCTGTCAATTCAGCCTGCCCTGAGTGAGAGAAGTTACACTGGAAAGTAACAGTGCAGCAAAGCAATTGGATTAGCAGCACAGAATAGCTGAGTCAGGCTGCAAGGGTGGGGGTGGTGGTGGTGGTTGTTTGTGTTGGGGTTTTTTGGGGCTTTTTCTTTGGTGGTTTTTGTTTGGGTTTTTTTTCCTGGAATAGTCTTTTTGCTGGAAAAAGCGGTTTCATAGCATTCCAAACCAGGCATTAATTTGAGTAGAATGTATTTGCTGAAAGATCTCTTTGCTTTGCTTCATCCCTAGTGTCACTGGGGAAGGTGAAGATGATGGTGCCAGCAATCTGATTTACCCACTTGTCCTTCTTTTAGGACAGGGAATTTCCTCCTCAGCCTGAAAGGGTCAGGTCACTTTTCATGTGTCTTAATGTACCTGCCATTGGGCCATGCAGATTCCTCAGTCCTGTGATGTCAGCAGTGGTGATTTCCTTGGGAACAAGCAAATACTTATCTCAGCATCTTTTCTTCTGGATGGTTGTCTGAGGAGGCATTCTTCATATTTCTGTAGCTCAGAATCTTGAGATGTAGAGTCTTGAGATGCAACAGGGAGAACCAGTTTACCCACAACTTATATTGGTTCCTCACTGCTTTACTAACAGGACTGCCACTAGGATTTGAACTTTGACCCTCGCCCCCAGGTAGGACATTTAATTAGAATTTAGAACATTGCTTCACTGTGAGACTTATGTGCGTGAAGAATGACAATGAGGTGTTATACCGTAAAGAAATGCTTTGTATTATTGATTATAAGCTAGCATAGGGGCACAAAATTGAAAAAAAGTACACAATTTCCTTCCTTTTTTTCTCTTATTTTTCATCTGAGCTAAAAGGAAAGTTACAAGGATTTGTCTTGTTCATAGTAAAGTGAAGGTTAATTAGGAAATACTTTTCAGAGCCCTATTAAAATCCTCAGATTAAAGGCTCCAAATACTGCAAGTATAAAACATTCTTATTTATTATTCAGTTATTTTCATCTGCTTCAGGACATATGGAAAACTCATTTCTAACTTAAAAAACAATCAATTATAATTGGTACCAAAGTTTTTCATCTGACTTTTTTTTTNCTGTAGAAAACCATCCACAAAAATTACAGTGGATATTAATGAGCAGAGTTTTAATTATGTTCAGGGCCTCTACAGAAACAAAGTATAAACATTAAAACCAATGCACTCTTACAGAGTCTAAATTTAAAAAAAAAATGTAGCCTTGTATTTTCTTCCTATTTTAAGTTTATCCTCTTTATCTGGCCTCTTTTGTCTTTTCTCTGGTTGAGTTGATCAAAGCAAGATACTGAAGAGGGGTGCAATGCATATGCTTGCTTAATCTGCAGCTCTGAAGAGCTGTAGGAGTATTTCTAATGGTTGCCTGGTCTGAGCCCTGCAGTGGCCTATTCCAGTGAGGACCTGGACACTTTTCTTAGGCAGTGCCCCTGTGGAAACCCAGAGTTAAACTCTTTGTCATGGGTGACAGCTTTCTATTGAGCAATAGCAGTAGGGGAAAAGTTCTGGGCCATGTAATTTTGCGTTAGCAAGGTTATGAAGTGCTGTTTATGACTCTGATATTTATTTTATGAAAGTTTTACAGATCGTATTTAAACATCATTATAGAGCATCAGTGTTTATTAGAGATCTGTGTGTGTTTCCAGAGTGCTCATTTCTATGGTCTCTCAGTACTGGAGGTCCCGAAGTTATCAGTTTGACTGTGAAGCTAAATTAGGCAGTAATGCCCTTGACTATGTTTTCTCCAGATCAGGCAATAATCTCCATGATTATGGGCTCTGTTGTGTATTAATTGACCATGACTTGTTATGCATCCTACACTGAAGATGCATAACCTATTTCAAGGTCACTTATGTACTGGTCAAATGTCTTAAAAGGGTGAATATTGATGAATTCCAGTTTTAAAGGTCGCTTTTCCTTTAATAAGGTAACGCTGCTCTTACGTGCTTTTATATAATACATCCAACGCTTGTCTTCCTTAGATCTTCTTAAGACAGACATTTGTAGCAAAACTTTAGCTTTTATAATTAATGGAGACAGTAAATTGTTAACTTTAGAACTATGACTAAATGCCATTGCAAATGGTTGTTTGCAGGGAATGTGCAATTTTAATTGTGCTCTGGTTATCTGTGAAGCTGTGGAATTTTATTTGTGGTGCCTTTACGTAGAAGAAATTGTACACTATGAGGAAAACAAAAATTTGGAATGCTTAAAAGGATTTTAATTAGTAGGCACTGGAAATCAAGCGAGTTGTTTCCATTATAGTCTATTGTTTAATAACCATAGTTTAATAAAAAGGTTTAATCCATGTTAAGGACCCAGAGGTTGTAGATTTCCCTATGCTAAACCCACCGACTGAATTGGAGTAATCTAAAACAAAAGGTGGGACAGCTGGACCTGGGTTCATGTGTAGGGCTGGTGAATTTCAAATTAAAAAAAAAAAAAAAAGGCAAGAAAAAAAAGCAGAAGAGCAAGGAGAAGCATAAGGAGAATTTGCTTTTGTTAATTTTTCTGAAATGAATGAAGCCATTGAGGACATTTTCAGAATTTCCACTAAGGTGGTGATTTTATAACAGCAAATGTCTTACTTTTCATATTTCAGTGAAATTTGTTACAGAAATTTTACCTTTCTATCATTATAATTTTTTTTAGCAGATATGATGAATAAGCAACTTATTCTAGATATGTGCATCTATTTCTCTTTTATTAAAATGATCTGCATTTCCTTAGTTTGCTTTCTGTATATCTCAGTGGTCTATATTAAGATGACCTGATGACCTAATCATTATTGTCTCAACACTTCAAAATAGAAAAGTCAGAAGAAAATATTAGCTTGATGGAGACTGAAGAGGAAACCAGCAAGGATGCTGGCACAGGAACTCTTTTCCTCAGCCTACTCTTTTTTCATGCCACTGTGTCTTAGCAAAGACTTGAAGCTTGTGTTGCATTTTGTCACTAGTTCTCAGCAGACTCAGACATTTCATAGCCATTTTAGTAGTAGTATATTGAGTAGCATAAGAACAGTCATTGGAATGAAATTAATATTTAAAAAATCATATAAATAATAATACATATTTCTTGGAAAAGACAGGAGCCAGTAATCTTAATTAAAATGACTATGACCAGGATGTAAAGTATTATGCCAAAATTGTTCTTTTTCTTCTTCATTTACAGAAAGGTACTTTTGATTCAAATTATTCAGTTTTTTTCTTTTGTTGCAGTTGAACTACAGCAAATACTGCATTATGCCTTATGCTTTGTAGGTAGCATGACACTTTCTTTGAAGAAAATAATGGGTATGAAGCTGCTTCTATGCTTTTGACAGATGAATAATATCTTACATTCTGAAAGCTTCATCTTTCATAGTTTCAGAACTTATTTGATATATGCTGTTTACAAACTGTGCCTCATGCATTTTAAGTCTATTTGTAGCAACAACACAACCCCCAAAACACAGGGTCCCAGCCGAACACCTGTGTTTACTAACACAGTATTCAGCTACTTCAGGTCTTGCTGGTTTCTAAAATATAAACCAAAGTAACCACTGTTGGAAAACTATGGGTCTATATGAAGAGATGCTGTGCAATTCCCAAGCAGTGCAGGCCTGATGCTATTACTGTTTTTACACTTTGTCCTGCCAGCCAAGCAAATTTAGCCAGATACTAAATAAAACTGAAGTTGAGAATAATGCTCTAAGAGAGAAAGTGAAAAAAAAGTAGTATTCCCTAATATTTTTCTAGTATTTTCTTAAAAGAAAAAAAATTACAGCATTTTATAGTGTCACAGGTTTTCCTTGAATTCTATTGAGGAAGATTTTGCAAGATGGATAAAAGTGTTCTTTGTGATTGAAAAGAACCCAAAATGAAGAAATTCCTTAGAAAAACTATTTACCTTAAATGATTCAGTAGTCGGCTCATTTTGAGGTATATTGCAAATGGGAGACAAACTGTGTATTTTTAGAGAAGGAGGTAGGAGGTAAGCCTTGTTATTTTATCTGGTATGCTCCTCATTCCCCAGTTCTAAAATTAAATCCCTGGATGAGATTTAAACTGGATGCCTGAAGCTGACTATAAAGACCAGAATTTCTTAGTCCTTCTGAATGGAATTAATTTCATCCAATACTGGTATGATAGAGATGTCTGCATATTGAACTGATCATCTCTTTCTTCTTTTATAATGAATGCTGAGAAATAGGTGGGTTTAGGTCTGCCGTCTTTCAGGTAAGTGAATCAGTTGTGCCCTTAAAGTGGCTGTTTTTCTCTCTTCATTGTGAGACAACTATCTTATGTGTAATTTAATGCAGTTATCAGCATTTGATTATATGAATTCCCCTCTATAGTGTTTATTGCATTATAAAAAAAGGACCCCTTCACAAAATAAAGTCAAAATCCAGTACATTAGCTCAGAAAAGCTGCTCAGTCCAAGGTCATTGCTGCATGATTTAACTTCTCATTCTGTACACTGCCCGTCGCACCTAATGAATTATGTTTAGCTGTCCATTAGTCTTGCAGAATACATTGCTCCCCTCCTTTTTTCATTTTTACATTAAACATCACATTCACAGATAATAAAAATGTCCACAAAAATATATAGCCATAGAAAAATGTCATATTCATAATGGGGCCAGATATTTTGAGCCTAAATTATCACAGCAGGGTTTTAAAAAGGGATGTGATTTCTCTTCATCAAAATTCAGATAAATACAGCTTTAGCACAGTTCAATTCTATAGGTAGGCCCGATTAGAAGGTAAATACTTTCAGACAGTTACTATTTCCTTAAACAAAGGTAAGCTTGATGTTTCATGTTATGACTTTAGGAATACACTGGGATATTTCAGTGAAATAGCTTAGCAAGCACCACTGTTTCTACAGTGACTGATGCAAGTAACAAGTGCTCAGATTATATGTATGATCTTGGACAGTGGACTCCTGTGGTATTGTCCCTCCTTTCTTCCATTAATGTACTGTGGAAAGATGAAGTATCCAAATCTCACAGCAGTGTTTGCATTTTCATCAGAGGATAATATACATAAACAAGGCACTACAGGGGCAGAAAATGATATATTTCTATTCCCCAAATTCCCAACTGAATGTCCAGCTAACAGAGATACAGAATTATATTTCCTCCTGTGTTTTAGATATGTACCTCTGTGACTTTTTTCATTCTTTACACTCCAGCCTTTTTTCTAAACTAGTAACTGGATCACATTTGTGAGAAAGGAGAGGTGTGATAGCAAAATATCTTTTGCTGAAGAAGACTTTGGAAGAGACCTGTTTTCCTGCTTCTTGGATAAAGGCAACCCTAGGCTGGTATAGAAATGATAAAAATAGTTCCCTTACTTCTTACCCATCAAGCCTGTGCTATCAGTGGCAGTTGCCATTGATGCTGAGATTGCATTGCTGAGTTAAAGGATTTTACTGTCTTAGATTCTGATCACGTCTTCCTGGGCATGTGTACTTCTGCTTCTGAGCCTTTGAAGGGAACATGGGTTATGAGACACTGTTTTAGAAACTCAAAATGGCAACAGTTTTAAGCACGTGCACAGAAAGGGCTCTTAATGGAAATAGCTGAATCTTACCATTATAGTTTTACAACACTGCTAATATAACTGTTACCAATGTAAACAGTAGAATTTTTCAGGTTTTGTCTACCAGTTTTATTTCCTCCTGTATGCTTATTCCATTTTTCTAACAGAAAATCTGGTAAAGTAAGATCACTCTTATTTTCTCATATATAGAAGGAAAATCTTTACACCTACAAATCTAGGCTCAAAAAAACCCCAAACTTCTTTTTAACTATAGGGTGTTTATTGTTAAAAGCCAAAACAATCTTGTTCCCACGTAGTTAATACTAATGCACCTTTATTTTATTTCTGATAATAAAATACATGGATATGTTAGTGATATTAATCACATTTAGATGATGAATATCAATATTCAGAGCTGGCCATGTGTTTGGATCGCATGACTCCAGAGCCATCTAAATGATGATAGTCTGTAACTACTACAGAATACTTCGTCAAAACGAAATCATTTTGCTTTTCTGGATTTTTGTGTCTTTCTGTTTTTATTGAACACATGCTTCCCATCCCTTTCCCATAAAGTAGCTTTCAGCTTGGTAGATGATTGCTTTTATTTCCAAGGCAAATTGCTGGCAGCTGTTGCAGAGTGATTCATGGTGTCTACATTTAAGCAGTGATGCCTAATCATTATAAAATGATCCATCTGGGTTTTTATTCTACAGAGGGGACTTTCTGTGCTATGAAAAGACACAAGGCATGTGACACAGATATTTTAGTATGAGAACATAGCAAGTGCTCTGTCTCATAGCTTCCTAGATTCTTGATCTTCCCCTAAGCCTTAAACATCAGCACATAAAGCTTACTTTTGGAAACTGTAAGTTGCTGATCCAACTGTCCTGTTCTTTATTTAGGGTGAGATTGTGCCTATTGGCATAGCCTTCAGCAAGAGGTGGTTTGTGAACTGCATCATTGTAATGCCAGCCTGGGGAAGTATGGTGACTCAGATTTTCCTCTGAATCACATTTTCTCTTCTGCTTCTTCCTTGCTCTGGGGGAATTGTAATTTACTTCTGGAAATTAGTATCTCTCTGCAGTGGCACAGCTGTTCTAGCCAACAAGGCTGGAAAAAGACTTCCATCTTGCCCCCATTCCTCCCTAGATTCCCTCTGCTCACCTGTTTCAATGGAGATACAGCTAGGTAAATAGTCTACACTCAGGCCTAAAATTTGGGTGGTTTGCGTAGGGCTCTAATTGCAGGGTTCTTCCATTCCCTCCTGCGTGGGTGCATACTTACAGACTAAACCTTACAGAGAAGACTCCAGATGTGATATGCAGCCTAGAGAAAATAAATAGCATTTTATTTTGGCTCAGTCATTCAAGTAAAAGAGGACTGATAATTTGAAAAATATGTGCCAGTCTATGAATTTAACTTTCCTTTATCAAATAGCTTATAGTTTTTTATAGCAAACAAATTTAGTCCTAGTGCCATCTGAAAGAGAATCTGTCTCCCTGTAGAACTGTATCCTCTTGACTCTTGCTGCTTTGAGTGAAAGTTTCTTGACACTTGGTGACATCAACCCATGGAGGCTTGTTCTGCCATTGCTGCATGTGGCCATTTTAGTACATCATATGTGGAACTGAATGGGCATCTTGCAACTTCTAAAATTCCTTCTAAAGTAGGAAGGATGGCAGGATAACTGAATGCCTGTTATCAGCACTAGTTATGCTATGGAGGAATTTTTTAAAAATCATTTTGTGTTTTAACATATCTATGCTAAAGTATCTCAGGTCCAAGTGTGATCTACTGTTGTATCAGGGTTTATTCTGCAGGGTACTGCAGTATCGATCATGCTGCTGTGTAGGAGAGTGTTGCTAAATAAAACACATACACATGCCACTCTTTAAAACTGCCATTATAAGTATGTAGTAACAGATAACACTTCATATGTGATTTCTAAGTTGCAGAAGCAAAATGTGATGAACATCAAACCTAACAGCACTTCTTTTCCTCCACTGAAGGAGTGTGGGACATTAATCAGCTGCAGCATCCTTAACCAGGGGAGACACTCCTGGAGCAATGCTCTCCCTGCTTTTCCTTCATGCTCATTCTTGTAGGGGCTGTGATCTTACATTCTTTCTTGTTTTCTCCTTTGAATTTTCATTATATGTATCCAGATTTATGTCTTTGGTGTGTGTTTTTTATTTTCTTTATTGTGCTATAAAAGCAATTCTGCTGAGCTCTTCAAGTTGCACTCCTTTAGTGGCCAGGAGCAGACCATTTGCAGCATGTGCTTCATTCCCTGGGGCCTCACTGTTACACTGAGTCTGTTCTTTCAATATACCTGTTATTGTTCTACGCTTTTCCTCCCAAGGACAAGGAGCGTAGACTTTATTCTGACCATACTGACCATATTCTGAGCAGTTAGTCTAACAAAACTCTGTACAGCTGCTGTTGACCACAGCTCGTGTCATCATTGCCAAGATTCAACTGGTACTCCTGTTACAACAGGGAAGTCCATCACCTTTGCAAATACCTCAGTCTAGACCTTAATATTTTATCATTTAGTCAATAATGATCATTAATATTTCTACATTTTGTTCTGATGAGGAGGCATGTTGTTTGTTTTACTATAGAAAGAAGAGGAAGCATACAAACATTTGGAATAAGCCTTTTTTTTAAGAGCTCCAGGAGGCCTGGAGGGATGAAAGGCCCCTACAATACACATGCCCTGCTTACTGTCTCCAGTAACTATAAATGTTGATAAACATTCAAAGGAGAAACAGAATGATAAAATAAATTGTAATGTACTTTCTAGTTTGTTTGCCAAATAGACCTGATTTGAACCTTGTTTCAGTGGTGCTACATTTTTCTATTAGGGCATCTTTTTTTTCAGTTTGAGGTCATTACCCCAATGGAGTATCTGAAAGAAAAGAGAATGTATTGTATTAAGGGCGTTTCTATGAAAATCTATGTGCTGATTACAGATATTTTTTACAGAATATGCCATGGTACAGTTACCCATAAGAGGTTTAAATGAAACACCATGCCCTATAATATGAGTGCCCTGGTAGTAAGACAACTCTTTCAATCTTGCATCCTGGTTAAAACAGTTAGAATGTGCTGGGTTTGGTTATTGGTCTTTTTTTTTTTCTTTCTCTAGTTTATAGTTTTCTGAAAGGGAACTGCTTTTGAAAGTATAATAATCTCTGGAGGGCTCTACCAACTCAGGAAGTTAAGTGATTGACACCCTGTCACAAGGCAACTCCTACTAACATAACCCAGAAAGAAGTATGCCCTTTTTCTGAAATGCCATTGGCCTTGCTGATTGCTATGTGATCACTGTTAACATGTAGCTTCCTATCAGCCAGTTCTTCCCTGACTGTATAGTCACTTTTTGTATTAGTGCACATGATCTCTCCTTTTTAATATCAGTAGTTCTCCTGGTCTCTGCTGAATTTTGTCCTCTCAATTTTGAACACACTGAACTTTGTCAAAATTATTTTGAATTCCGATGCTGTCTGGCAAAATGCTTTTTACCCCTAGAGCGATATGAATGCAGTTCCACTGCAGTTGTGTAAATTATTGTTGAAAATACACTGTAGTCCCAGATTTGGGCCAGCACTGAAGATGTTTTCCAAGTTTGATGACTCCAGAATTGATGACTGACAATTGATAATGGCAGGAATGGTTGTGATTTTTTTTCCCCCTAAGTCATGGTTCTCTGTAGTAGTAATTAAATTCAGGTTATCATTAACAAGATCATTTATTAAATTTGCAGCAGTATCACTAATTGTATTAAAGTAATTCTTATATTTTCTGGTGGCAGGCAATTACATTGGCTTTACTGTGCTTGGCAAACGCTTATAGTCTGCTGAAATATTGTCTTATATTCTTTTTATAGCTTTCTTTTTTTGATATTTTTGCAATATTTTGACTTTCAAAGCTAGATTAATATGTTTCTATTTCCTCAGCCTTTCCTGATCCCAGTAGATAGAGGAGGTGTGTTTGGTATTCTGCTACTTCCTTCTTGTATACTTGCAGGGGATCTCTCTGTTGAGACTGCCTTGGCTAGTTAGAAAAGTTCTCTAGAGTAATTCACTCTCTGAAGCTTTATATGTTCACCTTTTCTACATATTCTTCAGCTTCTTTTTTTTCCCTGGACTACTGTTTAAAATGCATTTTGTTTGGTATCTGCTTGTAATTAATTCTTCCATGTATGAAACCTGAGGTAGTGTGGAACACTAGCCACCTCTGTGTATCATCCATATTTATGTCTCCTGACCAATTAAATAGCGGTCTCTTCCTTTCTTTTGTCTTCCCATGAATGCTTAATGTATGTATGGACATTCTCCTCATTGCCTTTTAACTCTAGCTAATTGAAAGACATTTTGCACCCCAGTCTTTTGATTTTTATCCATATGGGGAATGTGAGTTCTCCATTATTCTTATCATTAATTATCTGGTTTTGTTTCCACTTTATAATGATGCTTTTTCCATTTTCAGATCATTACAAAAAACTACTGATGCCATTAGAATGGTCTCTTCTTATTTTTCCTACCTACACTTCAAAAGAGGTTTGCTTTTGTGCATTCAATGTAGTTTCTCTCAGTAGGTAGTAGCTCTCATGTGCTCATTTATCCTTTAGATAATCTTATTGAGAGATCTTACTATGGGGTTTTTTATTCCTCTTTTAGTCTGCTTTTAAGTCAGAGCAAGAACTTCAAATCTTTTTTTTATATAGTAAACTTCATCTTTTCACAATGACCCCATATTAGCTTTGCTCTGCCAGTTAATTTCAAGTTAAAAACTAACCTACAGTAGCTCCTCCCCAGTAGCGTTCTTCAGGTTTTGAAACTCACTGAACTTCTGCATTAAAGATTTAATTAATGATGAGTCCTCAAAAAAAAAAAAAAAAAATCCTCAACCCCCCTCTTACTCCTTGGCAATGACTCTGTTTTCTCTTGCAAGATCCACCCTGAGATACCCAGTAAGTTAGTAGGTCTTTCTGAATTTCGGAGTAAGTCTTCTAGATAATATATGCAATTCCACACCTTCTTGTATATGTTTGTTAAAAAGCACTTTCACTGTGTCTCTGTGATATCTATGATGTGTATAGATGCTTTTATCTTTTCCTTACTAGTATTCTAATATCTGACATTTAGCAAAAGATTCAGATAAAAGTCTATTTTTCTCACTATTTCTCACATAGCCTTGCTGCAATGTCTAATTTTTAGGTTTGTATTTAATAAGTAAATCTGTGTTTTCAACGTAGCAGTGGGCTTCTTGCAACCACTAACTTAACTGTAGTAGAAAAACCTCATTCATCTACTCATATCCCAAGTAAAATCTCTTCCTGCTTCCCATCAGATACTATTACTTATCTCTTTTCTTATGGAGATTCTTGAAATTCCGTTTCCCTTGGGACTGAGATGGATTTTGCATGACTGTTTGATTTTGCCAGAACAATGTGCCATTGTTCCTAGGTTTTGAGCTTAATTTGCATGTACAGTCAGTTTGTGTGTCTGTAAATCTTCCCCTTCAAAGGTTAAGCTATGTGTGTGTGGAACCTGAGCTATTGCACATCAGACAAGATAATGACATGAGGAGCTGAAGAGTGCTCACAGCAAATGGGAGCAGTGCACATGACCTATCCTGTCGCTGGTGACAGTCATAAGATGGCCACATGAGAGACAGCAGGACACCATGGATAAAGGAAGGGAACCAACAGTTGCACAGCACTAAAGGCCAAGGCAGGAAGTACCGGGACAACTCTATCACAGCCACCAATGAAGGGTATAAAGTCAGCAAAACCAGAGCCAGGGAGGTAAGGGTAAATTAGAGTGGGCAGTTTATTTAGGAGGGGTTGAGGATGGTAGACACAAACAGCTTGGGAAGAGGGGGAGAATGAAGTATAAGGTGAAGCAAGTAATCTGCTAGGGGCTTTTGGGAATACCTGTTGAGTAGCTTGTTCATGATCAGTGCAGTCTGGCAGGACAGCCTATCTGTTGCAGCTGGGGCTGTGATGGTGTCTGGCTGGCTTCAGTGCTTGGCGGAACTGGGATGCTCTCCCTAACACCAGTGGTGGAACTCCCAGAAGAATGGACTGAACTCTTGTAAACTCACTGATCTCAAAGATCTGAAGATTTTTATAACTACAGGGAGAGAGACACAAATTCAATCAAATTGACAGAAGAACTTCAGTCTTGGCTCTAAAGTCAGCTGCGTAAGCAATGGATGTGTGCCCGTGGGCCAGTCAGTGCACAGGACTGGTACACAGCTGGGCAGAAGCTACTAAGAAGCCTGTGAGGAAGACTGGGATGAGTTTAGGGAAATACAGGTAAGAGACGAATGGAAGAAAACGGGATTTGCTACATGAGGGAATGCATGCACCCAGAGAACCTAGAATATAGAAAAAGGTATGTAAGGAGTCAGAACATAATTGAAAACAAACAACAACAAAAAACCCCGACCAACCAACCAGCCAACCAACCAAAAACCCAAAAGAAAAATGCATTTGTAGCCCCTGCTTATGAAACAATGTATTTCAAATCCCCATGGGTTTCCTCTGACACGTTTTTGGGTGAAGACAAATTATTTATTTAGCTTCCTTTTTCCACAGTGAATCATCCTAATCTTTCAGGAAAGTAGTCATCACAAACTTTAGACTTTATCTGTGATAAAAATACCGTTTTCCCCCTTGCTTTTCTTTCAAACTTTATCTGCAAATTATTTCTATTGTTCTGACTCTGCACTGATAAAATAACACTCTTATTCTCACAGAACTAACATCATCTGCAAATTATCTCCTTTGTTCTGATGTCTTTTCCAGATAATGTTCACTGACTTCACTTATGACAGGCAATTTTTGTGTCATTCACTTGGGCAAAGAATGTAGTATGTGTATATCACAGCTCTAGAGCTGTTATTGTGCAGATCCCAGAGGAAACTTTCTACTGTCCTCTAGTGTGCTGTGTTCACAAAAATAAAAACAATTAGCTAAATAAAATTTTCTTGTCTAATCAAACATGTTCAACTTAACATTCAAATCATGCTATAAATGTAGGTAATTTGGTTAAAATTCAAATGTTTCTTGTCATGGAAATCTCAGTTTTTGTCTTCATGATTGCTTGCCGCCATAAGATGAAGTACTGGTGACCCCATCTAGACCAGACAAATAAGGAGTTAGGAGCCAGAGGATTTAATTTGCAAGGTTTTGGCACTGCTGGGGTTATGAATGATACCTTGGCCAAACCTGCTGGCCTTGGTAGCCTTTTCACCTGCATCTCTTTTCTCTTGTGACCTCAGGTACTGCAATACCTGTTTGTTTTCAGTTTATGTGTCCCTCAGTTCAGAAAGACTAGGATTAGAAAACTGAAAATGTTCAAAGCCTTAATGTACCGTCCAAGAAACTTGACACAGTAGGGGACATTAAACTGACTTCAAATCATTCTCTTTTAGCTCTTAAAAAAATACAGTCAACATCCCTTCTCATACACAGCTATAGTTTCTTTTCTCTTAACCCTTTAAAGACTGCTTTATCTGTTTGTCTCTAAACACTGGTCAGCATGGATAAATCACTGATAATATCCCAAGTAACTGTAGGTATTCAAGTATTTGATAAAGCAATTTCTGCTGTTACAGGTATAAATTGCTGAAATTTATTATTGAAGTAGAAAAATAAAAGATAGGACATAGTTTATCTTGAACAAAGTTGCCTTTTTAGTACACTGTAACCATTTTTTACTTTTTCTTTGCTATCTCAGATTGCACTACAGTTAAGCACAGCAACTCCATATACCATTGCCTTTTCAGTGTACAAAAATGGATTTGATATCTCTACATGTTCTGTTTCTCCTATCTCTATTAACATCTCCTTTTTGCCTGTTAACTTCCTATGATATATGGTAAAATCTATGAGAAAAATTTGATGTTACATTACAAATAAAATATCTGAATATTCATGTCAGCTCTTATGTAGAAAGGTTAGTACAGATTTTCTTGGAACACTTGTACCATAAACATTATATTATATTTCTTCGTAGACTATATATGCAAAAAATCCCCTCTGCTTTAAAATTATTTGTAACATATTGATTAAGCTTATTAGGATTTTTTTTTAATACTCCTTTGACCTTATAACTGAAATTACTGAGATCTGATTTAAAATTATGTAAGCTGAAATTCTGTATAGCAGCAGAAAAAAAATCTCAATTTCAAGTGTGGTTTGTGAGACATATGCTTGGATCTTCTGAGGAATGTTCACTTCCCAGTAACATGAAGTACCATTTGCTATCTCAGTGGGAATTGCCAGATATTGAATGTCAGGCCTGCCACTGGTTCATTTGTACATTTTGGACCTCAGGATTTTTTCATATGAGGGAGGAATGAAAGTGAGAGAATAGCAGAAAAATGCACTTGCAGGAAGGAAAATATGTTTCTCTGGAGACACGGGTGTATTTTTAATTGCAGCTGTTAAAAGCACTTGTCTGGCATGGTAAGTTTGGCATGATGCCTTGTTCAAAGAAGGCTGGTTTGTACTATATCCTCTGCGACCTGAGAGAGACAGTGGTGGCTGCTGTCACAGTCTTTTCAATCTTCATGCCCTCCAAGCTTCGGTGACTCACTTGCTTTGTGTAGCTCCTTGCCACCTCTATAGCATCAGCAACAAAAGGAAGGCTGAGGAGAATTTCCATCCTTTACTTCATGCAGGGGGAAACAGAGACAAAGGATGAGGAAAAGGCTGAGGAACTTAATGCTTTCTTTGCCTCAGTCTTGAACAGTAAGACCAATGGGTCTCTGGGTACCAGCCCTCTGAGCTGGAAGACAGGGAAAGGGAGCAGAATGAAGATACCATATTCCAAGGGGAAATGGCTGGTGAGCTGCTACATGACCTCAACACACACAAGTCTATGGTGCTGGATGGGATCCACTCCAGAGTACTGAGGGAGCTGGCAGAACAACTCATAAAGCCACTTTCTACCAGCAGCTCCTGCTAACCGGGGAGGTCCCAGCTGATTGGAAGTTTGCAAATGTGACACCCATCTATAAGAAGGGTTGGAAGGAGAATCTGGAGACCTACAGGCCTGTCAGTCTTACCTTGGTTCTGGGTAAGGTCATGGAGCACATCATCTTGAGACTGGACTTTAGTAAAGCCTCTGATACCACTTCCCACAGTATTCTGGAGAAACTGACTGCTCGTGCCTTGAAGAGGTGCACTGTTTGTCTGGTAAAAGAAAATGAGTAGATGACTGAGCCCAGAGAGTGGTGGTGGAGTTACATCCAGCTGGCGATGGTCATGAGTGGTGTTCCCCAGAACTCAATATTGGAGGCAGTCCTGTTTAATGTCTTTACCAGTGATCCAGATGAGGGGATCAAGTGCACCCTCAGTCAGTTTGCAGATGGCACCCAGTTGGGTGGAAGTTGATCTGCTGGAGAGTAGGGAGTCCCTGCAGAGGGATTTAGACAGGCTGGAGTGGTGGACCGAGGCCAGTTGTATGACATCCAACAAGAACAAGTTCTGGGTCCTGCCCCTGCATCACAACAGCCCCAGGCAGGGCTACAGGCTGGGGGCAGAGTGGCTAGAAAGCTGCCCTGTGGAAAAGGACCTGGGGATGCTGGCTGACAGTGGCTGAACATGAGCCAGCAGGGAGCCCAGCTGGCCAAGAAGGCCAGTAGCATCCTGGCCTGTACCAGCAACAGTGTGGCCAGCAGGACCAGGGCAGTGACTGTCCCCCTGTACTCGGCACTGGTGAGGCCACATCTCAAATCCTATGTCCATTCTGAGCCCTTCACTACAAGAAAGACATTGAGGGGCTAGAGTGTGTCCAGAGAAGGGCAATGGAGCTGGTGAAGGATCTGGAGCACAAGTCTGGTGGGAGCTGGGATTGCTTAGCCCAGAAGAATGAGGCTCAGGGAGAACATTACTGCTTTCTACAACTACGTGAAAGGAGATTGGAATGAGGTGGGGGTCAGTTTCTTCTTCCAAGTAACAAGCAATAGGACAAGAGGAAATGGCCTCAAGTTGCACCAGGGGAGGTTTAGATTGGATATTAGGAAAATTTTTTTCACCTAAATGGTCTTCAAGCATTGGAAGAGGCTTCCCAGGGAAGTGGTTGTGTCACCATCCCTGGAGGTATTTAAAAGATGTGTATATGTGGCACTTAGGAAAATGCCTAGGGACTTGGCTGTGTTAGTTTAACTGTTGGAATCCATGATCTTAAAGGTCATTTCCAGCCTAAATGGTTCTAGGATTCTGTGATGGGAGGCAAGTATATCTCAGAATATTTTCTATATGGAAGCATCGAACTCAGTTACTGGCATGTGTGTACTGGCAAACACCATGTTGAACCTTAGAATGAGAGACAGATTGTGTAGTGCTGGGTTAATGGTTGGACTCGATAGTTTGAGAGATGTTTTCCAACATAAGTGATTCTATGATTATGTGATTTTGTGTGCACAGTGCAAGGACTGGAAAACAGAAATTTGCCTTGCCTATGCTGTCATCTCTAGGTATTTCAACAACTACCTTCTTACTCTAGATAGCATGAACAGTGAATTGAAGATCATTACATGAATACTTTACTTCAGATGAAGGGAAAGTGAGTAAGTTATATTACAGTTGAAATATTTTACATGGATATATGTTTTGTCCAGTATTACTCTGGTAACTAGTGGGAATCAAAGGTAAGGGTTATGAAAATTACACAACAGCACCTATTAATTTTCCTAGAAAGTGTAATATAATTTGATGATCATTCCGTATGCCATTTTAACAAAACTTAAATATTGTGATTCCTGTTTTATAAAAGCCTTCTTTATTCCTCAGCTACTGAAATCTAATACATTAAAATAGTCTCAGATGATTTGTACCAGTATTGTTTTAACTTTTATAATGATAGGTCAAACAAATTAATTTAGTAAGATTACTCTTGTAGGAGGGTGTGATTTTTCAGCAAATAGGATTGTGAAGCTAATTTTTTGGAGCTCGCACTCCTGACCACAGCACATCAGCTTTCTTCATGCCCCTGCAGAAAAGCAAATGTGGCACTTAAATCAGAGGCAAGATAGGTAGAGTGAGACGTAGCCTGTATTCAAAGAGCAAGAACCTCTTATGCAGCTTTAATAATAATCATTAATATAATTAATCATTACTACTTTGCTTCCCTGGGTAAAGTTATGGGTTGGAAGAGCATTTGTTTCTTACATCTTGACTGTGGTTTGACCTTATTCAATCTATAAATTTAGAAACAAGTAGCCACCTCTGATAACAGGAAGGTAAGGGAGGAATTTTGCTTTCCAATATTCCCCTTAACATGTTGTCACACCCTACCTAGCTCATGTATAGGTTTTCAGTATCACTTACTGAAAGATTCTATTTGTTTAGTCCTCCATGAAAATGTGTTAGGGCATTCTGACCCATAAGTATGTGAACATACCATTTGTATCCCCCAATGGCTACTTGTACACATTCAGAAAAATCACAGTCCTTTCTCTAACTACTTGTCGAACAGTAAACTGCCAACATAAAAAAATAAAAACTCTTGATGGTACCCACTGGAGACAAAACAGTGGAAGCACTTATATGAACCTTTGAGCACAAGTCATTGCTTTATGATTAGATTTTAAATGCACCAGGGTTTTGTAAACCATACCTAATTCTTCACACACAGTGCTCTTTTCTCCAGCTTCTGAACAAAAGGAAAATGCAGCCACTTTTTAATGTGAACCTTTTCTACTAAGCCAGCCTGGCTGGATGCTGTTTCGTGAGGGAAAGAGTTACAGCTTAGAATGACTAGCAGAAAAACAGCCAGCTCTGATTATCCAGACGAAAGGCCAAGGCGGGAGACATAACAGGTTGCAGCAACCTTTTGCAGTTTATTTTTTTTTTTAAAGTGGCACAAGTCCATTTCCTGCTTCTCATTTTCTACCTGAGAAAATTCTTTGCGAAGGTAACAGGACAAGCTTTCAACAGGAACAGTAATAAAATTATCACTTATATTTAGGAACCTTCTTGTTGGATGGTAAAAACATGCATTTGCTATAATAATTTTTAACTTATTGCAGATTTCATTATGCCTGTGACAGACACTTTTACTGAAAGTTGATTTCTGTGAATGTTTATTACATATTCCATGGCTGGGAAAAGAATTTCCTGCAAAATAAGACTACCAGATTTTGAATTAGTTAGCCATTACGTAACGAAAAAGAATATGATTTCTGTATCAGGCTGGATCAGTCATGTTTCAGAGTTGTGCTGTGCTGGAATGCTTTTCTTTGTAGATACTGAACTGCACCACTGATATGGTTTGAATGACTTCAGAGAGTCCTTCCTTGTGTCCATGCTCCTTTTATGGAACAGGTTTCCTGAATGGGGCTTTTTCCCATGGTATACATGGGAAACAGAGAACCATAGAATGGTTTGGGTTGGAAGGGACCTTAAAGATCATCTAGTTCCAACTCCCCTGCCATGGGCAGAGACACCTTCCATGAGACCAGGTTGCCCAGAGCCCCATCCAACCTGGCCTTGAACACTTCCAGGAATGGGACATCCACAGCTTCTCTGGGCAACCTGTTCCAGTCCCTCACCAATCTCATAGTGAAAAATTTATTTCTGGTATCTAATCTAAACCTACTCTCTTTCAAGGCTAGATTTTCCAAGCTGTCTCTTTTCCAAGCTGAGCAATCCCAACTCTCTCAGCCTGTCTTAACAGGAGAGGTGCTCCAGACCTCTGATCGTCTTTGTGGACTCCTCTTGCTCCACAGGTCCCTGTCTTTCCTGTGTTGGGGGCCCCAGAGCTGGACAGAGTACTTCAGGGAGGGTCTCATGAGAGGTGAGCAGAGGAAGAGAATCACCTCTTCTGACCTACTGGCCAGAATTCTTTTGATGCAGCCCAGGATACTGTTGGCTTTTGAGGCTGCAAGTGGACATTGCTAGGTCATGTTGAGCTTCTCGTCCACCAACATGCCTAAGTCCTTTTCCTCGAGGTTAGTCACAATCCATTCTCTACCCCGCCTGAATTTGTGCTTGGGATTGCTGTGACCCAGCTGTGGGACCTTGCACTTGGCCTTGTTGATCTTCATGAGGTTCACATGGGCCCAACTTTCAAGTCTGTGAAGGTCCCCCTGGATGACATTCCTTCCCTCCAGTGTGTCAATTGCACCACACCCCCTGTGTTTAGTGTCATCTACCAACTTCACAAGATTTCACAGAATATTCCGAGTTGGAAGGGACCCACAAGGATCACTGAGTTCAACTCTTAAGTGAATGGTTCTCACAGGGATCAAACCTGCGACCTTGGTGTTAGCCCCATGCTCAAACCATCTGAGGGTCCAGCTAATCTCAGGGTCCAGACTTGCTTAGGGTGCACTCAATTTTACTGTCCACATCCCAAGAAAGATATTAAATGTCACCAGTCCCAATAACAACTCCTGAAGAACATCACTTGTCACTGGTTTACATTTGAACATCAAGCCAATGACCATGGCTCTTTGAGTATAACCATCCAGCCAATTCCTTATGGGCCCTAAATGAAGCTGACTTACTGGGCGAAATGGCTAAATTATGTTTTCTCAGGAACTATGAACAACCATTGGCTAGAAGTTATGATTTGTGTTAACTAACCTACCTTGTGGTTCTGTGTACAAAGCATATCAGTGAATTAGAATGTTACTTTAAAAGTAGTCTTAATTTTTACAGTAAACATGCTATTTTTTCTCAAAGATAAATGGCAATATGATTCTATGTGAGTATATTAATCCAGAAGCATCCTGGGGATGAAATCTGTGTCAGCGGCAGTTTCATTCCCATTGCTCCAGTGAAGTATTACTGACAATAACAGAAGCAAAGTACCACTTTACTCAGTACAGGTAAATTTATGGTTATATTGTTATATGAAGATAAAATGGCATGTTCCTGCCTACGAGGTAGAAAAGAGGAAACAGGTAAAAGAACAAGAAATAAATAGTTTGCATACAAAAATGTACAGTAAAATTCTTATTCTTTCATGTAGATATGGATTGAAAGTACTCCAAAGGACAGTCAAGCTTTAGGGGAAATATAGTAAGAACAATAATTTAGAGCTTCTCTGTTCAGTTAAAAAAATTTACGGTGCTTTTTCAATACTGCTTAAAAAGTACTTTGAGATCACTAATTCTCTGCAAACTTAAGGGACACAATCAAAGAAAACATTTGTGTGTTCTATTCTTTGGTCAAACTGTGATTCATACCTGGTATAGATCAGCCATTATTGTCTTTGGTGATTTGTAATTTACTAGTTCAAAATTAGGTTTATGCTGAACATTTCAATAGCACATTGTATTTGGAAAGCAACCAAGTTGTTTGATTAATGCTGGAACTAATGAAATTATCTTACAGATTCATGACCTGTGTTCCTATGTTGCAGTAGCCTGGTCCTCTCCTCTTGTTCCTTATAAATAACCTTCCTCCCACCCCAAGTAATATCGTTACTTCCTCGATAACATCTGCTAGGCTTTCCTATTCACAGTATGCTTGGCTCTCTCCCATGTCCCCTAAATCCCAGCTGCTGGGGAAGGAGCAGCTTGTATAATAGCTGATTTCAACATAATACGTGTGCTGATTGAGAGATTGAACAAATCTAATTGTTGCTGAGCTTGTATGGCTGCCTTTCCAATGAGGGTCTTATGGTGGATTTCTGTTTCCTCTTTCCAGATGCCAATATTCTCCAATCTCTTAGCAACTTGTCTTCTAGGTGCCAAGCTCCCTGAAATGCAGAAGAGTGGGCAAAGGTGGTGGGAATAGTGCATAGAAGAGTAAGAGAACTGCCAAAGGGATGGACAGTCAGATATATTTAATTTCCTTATCAAAGCAAAATTTAAAAGGAGAATCAAGTGGCAGCAAGGGAGCAGCTTACGTGTGTGTGTCCTGGTCCACAAATGGAGTCCAAATTAGTGGCACCGACATTGCCCTAAGAGCCTTCCCAGTATTTCTTACTTTTCTCTAAAGTAGCACGTTCCTTCCAGACCATCTGGAGCTACCTACAATCCACCCCTTACTGACTGCTCCAGTGTCTTCCCCCATCCATGACCCATAGTCACGCATCTTCTCTCCCATAGTGACCATACTCCCTCCAAGCCTTGCCCCCAGCCTTGGTCCTAGTTTCTACTCCAAAATCCCTCTTCTCAATCCTCTGGTCCCAGCCCTTTCCACCTCCACTTCTCCTGTGGGTCATACCTAAGCTCCATGCCCCATACACATCTACGTATTTTCTCAGCCAGGTCCAGGTACTTTGATTTACATGGATAGATCTGAGCTGATGGATTGCCCTTACCTTCTGGGTTTGTTCCCAATAGTGACTTGGACCAACTTGTTGTTGGTTACTCTGACAGCTAAGCACTTCCCTTCTCTTGGGCTCGTTGCTTGCTAGCTTAGATATTGATGTCGGAAGTGATTTTTGCAAGCACAGAGACCAGTTCACAGAACAGAAACTTGGGCTGGAATAGAAGTGAGCAATTGAGCTGATCGAGCTTCTGTGGTGGTCAAGAAAGAGGAGTGCTTACTTTAAAAGAGAAAATATTATGGGTTGACAAGTTTTACTCACCAAGGGGAAGGCCAAGAAAGGGTATGATTTCTCTCTATAAATATTTCAAGAAGGTAAACAGCAGGAATAAAGATAAGTGTTATAGCCTAAATTATATTGCCAGCAGAAGGATAAACTGGCCATGGATTAATGTCAGTTCCAATTTAGTAGGATGGTTTTAATCCTCCAAGATGGAGGCTCCTGAAACAGTGTTATAAGAGCAACAAAAATATCCTACCTAGGTTTGGGTGAAATTTGTCACATCATGGATGAGACTGGGAGAGGCTCCCTCTCAACAGCATTGGGAGTCTGGTGCTTGGGGAGTACCACTAGCACACCAAATTTTTGTCAGTAATGCACTGCCTTGCTGCATGTTCCAGTGCCTGCCAGAGCTGGATGGAATATTCTATATGGTTTTTAATAAATGCCTGGAACACTAATAATACTGCTTTACTTTGCGGTATATCTATTTATTAATGTAACCTGCTATCATCTTTGCCTTCTTTCTCAGCAGCTGTGAAATGATTTGATGGTCTTAATTATTTTTCATAATAACCCCCAAATTCCTCTCTTGATTAGCTTCCTAGATGAGATTTCCATTTAGTATATATTCTCTAACTTGGTGTTTGGTTTCCCTGCTAATTATCTCACTTTTTTTTTCTGTGTTAAGCTGCATTTACCATCTGCTCATCCAGTCAAAAAATAATGGAAAACCTTTTGAATCCAATTGCATTCTCCTAATTACTGGTTCTGTCTCCAGTTGTGTTATTATCCACAGATTGAAAGATCTTGGGCCAAATAATTAAAAAAAAAAACAACCCTGAGATTCCTTTGATTTTGACTGAGCCATGCTGATACATACCAAGATCCTGATCTTTCACTTCCTAGTGTTCTGTATTTTAAGTTCCCCATCTTTCAAAATATAAACATCTGAGTCCCACTTCTCTCAATTTTCATATGCAGTATTGATGCTGCATATCCCACACTTAGACCAAGCTCCCACTGGGAATGAGTATTTCATTTAACTATACTCAGCAAATACTCTCTCCAGAGAATTCACATGAAGTTAGTAGCACTTCCAACGAGCTTCAATGTTTCCATAAACATGAACTGAACATTCATTTGTGGCTACACATACACGAACATTTGCAGATGTTTCGCAATATCAATTCTTACAGCATTAAAAAAAAACCCAAATCAATAATGTTTTAAGTTCTCATATGTATCTTTTCTTCTTTCTGTGTATCTATTGATTTTTTTTCAACTTCTCAGTGTTTCTGTATGTCATTTTGGTGTAGGTACTTTCTAAGCCTTGCACTTGGGTTCTGTGACGCTGTTACCTCCTGATACTTGTTACCTTACTGTACTGTCTTGACCCTGGCTGGATTCCAGGCAGCCACCAAATACTGTCTATCACTTCCCTCTGCAGCTGGACAGGGGAGAGAAAATATAGTGAAGGGTTCATGAGTTGAGATAAGGACACAGAGAGATCATTCACCAAATACTGTCATGGGCAAATCAGGCTAGAATTAGAGATATTAATTGAATTTATTACTATCAAAACCAGAGCAGGATAATGAGAAGTAAAATAAAACCTAAAAAACACCTTCCTCCCTGCCTCCCTCCTTCCCAGCTCTACCTCCTCCCCCAGCAGTGCAGGGAGATGGGAATGGGGTTACGGTCAGTTCATCACTGGTTGTTTCTGTCGCTGCTCAGGGAGAGGAGTCCTTCCCTGCTCCAATCTGTGGTCCCTCCCACAGGAGACAGTTCTCTGTGAACTCCAGCATGAGTCCATCCCACAGGCAACAGTCCTCTCCAAACTGCTGCAGAGTGGATCACTCTTCCACAGGGTGCAGTCCTTCAAGGACAGGCTGCTCCAGTGTGGACTACGCTCTCCATGGGCCTCCCACGGGGTCACAGCCTCCTCTCAGGCATCCACCTGCTCCAGCATGGGTCTCCTCCACGGGCTGCAGGTGGATCTTTGCATCCCCATGGATCTCCATGTGCTGCAGGGGCATAGCCGCCTCACCATGGTCTTCACCATGGGCTGAAGAGGAATCTCAGCTCTGGTGCTTGTCTGCAGAGCTGTTCCTCTGACCTGTTCTCACCCAGCTCTTGTCTGGCCACAATCACATCTGCACANACTACGCTCTCCATGGGCCTCCCACGGGGTCACAGCCTCCTCTCAGGCATCCACCTGCTCCAGCATGGGTCTCCTCCACGGGCTGCAGGTGGATCTTTGCATCCCCATGGATCTCCATGTGCTGCAGGGGCATAGCCGCCTCACCATGGTCTTCACCATGGGCTGAAGAGGAATCTCAGCTCTGGTGCTTGTCTGCAGAGCTGTTCCTCTGACCTGTTCTCACCCAGCTCTTGTCTGGCCACAATCACATCTGCACAATCACTTTTTTTTTCTTCTTCTTAACTATGTTATCCTGTAGGTGTTACCACCATTTCTCATTGGCCCAGCCTTGGCCAGGGGCACGTCCATCCTGGAGCTGTCTGGCGTTGCCTCTGCTGGACATGGAGGAAGCTTCTGGCAGCTGCTCACAGAAGCCACACCTGTAGCCCCCCCCACTACCAAAACCTGGCCATGCAAACCCATTACACTTACTTGGTGAAAAGTATGTTATTTTGTGAGTTGATCTCTTCAGTTCTAGATTCTTGTTACCAGGTTCTTTCTCACAAAGACCATTCCTGTCCTTTTTTCCTGTCTGTATGTTTGTGTACCTTTTCCTAGAGTCTATACAGGAAAATATATATTTTTTTTTTTCATTATAGACTCTTATTTCCAAATCATGCGAATAGGATTTTGGAGCTGTTAAGCTATTACAGTAAGGAGATCTACCATGCCAACTATACAGAACTGTTTATTTTTGCTGTGGAAAAAATGTTTCATATAAGCAGAACCCTTGTAAGTTGTTAGTTTGAGCAGTGTGACTAAAATATTGTGGCAAGGACATGAAGCCATAGGGCACAGGTTTATTGCAACATTTGATCTTGTGCATTAGTAATACTAGTATTATTTTCAAATGCCTTTTTAAAAGCAGAGTTTGGGCTTCTAGTTAGCTGGACAAACAAGCTGAAGAACAGTTTCAAAACCACCTGAATTTCCTCAGGGCTATCAGTCCTTTTGTATTCCTAATTGTTTTTTCAATAGTCGTGTGCTATTAATCTCCATTTTTCTGCGTACCTAAAAGAAATATCAGTTGAATGGGAATTGTAAGCATTGCATTCAGTGCCTGCAATTTGAGGCAATGCTAGCTTGGGCATTTACCTGAGGCTTTGTTTGAGGGATTGTTTCTTCTCCCCTCTCAAATATAATTTAACTTTTCCCCATAAATACTAGTCTTTTACAATTTTATTAATTTATTCATGCTGCAACTTATTATTGCATTACTGTTATAAAAAAAATCATAAGAGAGAGGAATTCCTCTTAATTGACAGAATATTTGGTAAAGAGGAGGACGGAATAGATATTCTTACATTTCCTTTCCTTTACCTAAGAGTATTTCAGGATCTCCTAATCTGGGCCAACTTCAAAGCAAGCACATTTTAGAAAAATGTGTGAAAGATTACTTTTTCTGCTGAAATCAGTGTAAATATTTTGGTGTTTGCTTTTGTAGATTTTGCATCACATGTAATTATGAAAGCATGTAATTTCCCATCCAGAATTTTATTTTACTATTGTGAAAAATCATTTGATTAATCATTTTAATCCTATGGAATGAGACGGAACTAAAATTACAACCCTAGAGAAAATCATGTATGCCTCCAGAACATGAAATAATAAAAAATGTATATAGAAAAGATTCTCAAAGCATTTCAATTCCTTTGGGTAGTTTAGATATTAGAGGAATTTTTGCTGGATTATGGTGGAAATAATAAAGCTAGGCTAGACAATTTATACTGTAAAACCTCATGTAAGACAAAGCATTTGTAAGTCTGATGGATAGAATAATGTCATTGCTAGTACATCACACAATTAGCTCATGAAGTCTGTGGAGTTGTTTAAAGTGCCTGAACTATTAATGGAAAATTATATATGTTAGGAGACTTGTTTATGTTTAAACTCCTTCTTGGTCAATGTTACATTTACTGCTTTTCAGCCACACCTGAGGTACAATAGTTTTTGAAGTCAAACAGCAATTGTCTAATTATTTCATCCAATAACCAAAATGTTTTAAATAAGAAAACTTAGATAAATAGTCCAAAAAATTGCTATGATAAATCATGTTTGTTTTTTTTTTTAAGGATGAACTATTACATCTGAATGACAACTAATTTCACACTTGTGTATATCTGTTTTCTGTTGATTGGTAAATGAGGGGTATTTCTGTGATTAAGAGAATTTATAATGTTAAAATCATTAGCATTATAAACTACTCATTTGTGACATTTATTTATGAGTAACTTGTGTCTTATTTATAGTTTGACTGTTGAAAGCTGGATCATAACTTTTTCATTACTTGTTTCCTACCAGTAGTTCAATATTATCTTCTTGTTAAAAATAAAAATACATTTAATTACAGGTTACGTCTTGCAAATAGTTTGATGGAGGGCAGTAAAATTGTGGTAATAACATGTGTGTGTTTATAATTTCTAAATTCATGGTAGTTTTGCAGATAACCTCACTTAGGTGACCCCTCGCTTAGGGGTGAGTATTTGGTATGGTTACCTAAAAGAAAAGGCTGCATTAGCAACAAATTTCTCATGATTGAAACAAATTTTTTCCCTTTAAATATTCTGTCAGAAAAAGACCAAGGGTGGCAGTTTCTTGGCATGACTTTGAACACTGGATCATAAAGAGAAAGTACTCGATCAATCTGATTTTTCATTTTTGTATGTAAACTTACTTCCAGTGTCTTGTAAGAAAGTAGAGAACAGTGACTATCATTGTCCTAAAATTGAAAGAGGCAGTTCCAGTAGATATTTTATTTAATGTGTTTGGAAAGGAAAAAAGGTAGTTCTAAAGAATAGGGAGAAATTGGTACGGCTTTAAACACAGTTGGCTAATCTGAGAAATTATGGGCATTTAATATGGATGAGTGTATTTTCTGGACTTCTGCTTTTGTCTCTCTCTCAGAAGTGAAGTGTAATTCTATAACTCCATTTTATGTTTCACACAACAAAATGTATATTTTCCAAAAGGCAGTACCATTCAGATGGGACTATTAGTAGTATCCTGTGCTTAGGCTAGATTGGTCAGTGGAAGTTTGCTCCAATGACGATAATGCCAGTGATTTGTACTTAATTAGCTGAGTATATTATAGATCAATTTAAACTTGAGAGTTTTATGAGGGTTTCAGTATATCAATAACAGTGTCTAAAATACTTGTAAGGCTTGTGCTGAGATTCTAATTTTGATGCTGTTTTAAAATCAGACAAAAGCATCCCATATGAGTTTTGTGTGTTTACACTTCAGGTTGCCTGAAGTTTCTAAATGACATATAGAGATCTGTGATCCTTAGCAGTTACAACTATGGCATAGTGCATGTTAACAATCTGTATTTTGACCTTTCAATGATTGTGCTCTGTACATGCACTCCTAATACTGCAGATTTTGACTTCCTTGTAGCTAGCTATTAAAGCAATCACCAGACCATTGAAAAAGCATAAAGGAAGTGAAGGTCAAACCACTGGCAGTGAATTCTGGCTTGCTGCAGTAATCTAAAAGGTAATGCTGGCTGGAAGAGGTGCCACTTGCTGTGTACATGATGCACTGAAGAAAGCAAGGGACTCATACAGTTGGAAAGATTTAGTGATTTTTAAATCTGCTGTTACAACTTTGCTTTTGGCCGTTTAAAGTTGAATGAATTAGTGATTCTGCAAAAAGATCAGACTATTTTTCAGTCGTTGAATTCCTTGTCTCAATTTATCTTAAAATATCTTTTGCACTCTCAACTCCTATTTCTTTATTGCAATTCGACATCTTTTTGTCAAAGGATTTATCTAGTTATGATTAATGTTAATTTAGTTGTAACTGGAATTTTGCGTTGGTTTTGTTTATGAATGTTCATAAGGAATGTTCACTATAGAAAACCATGCATAAAAAGTTTCCAGATGTGTTCAGTTTTACACTTTGTTCCAGCATAGGGGCTTTGTACAAGTGTGGGTGAATACTTCACCAGAAAAAAGTTGGGAGCTTGAAGTTGATGCTTTTTACAGAAAACAGCAAACATTTTTTTTTCCTGTTTAGCTCACTGGAAAGTTTCTATAATCCCAAATAAATCTTTAAGTTTTATTGTAAAAGCTGAAATTAAGCATTCATTTTTTTTCAGCTTAGGTCTGAGTCCTGCAATGAGCTCTTTGTGCCTTTGTAATGGTTAAGATAAAGGTCACATTTATGTATCTAGTGAGATGGAAGTGTTTTAAACCATCATCACAATAAACTTTTTTTCCTGAGGAAGTTTAAAATGGAAAAGTAAAGATATTTTCTGTAAGTCCACTTTCAAATTTTGCCAGATTAGCTTTATTAACACTTATTTCTTTGGCAGCAAATACTATATAGCATGAACAGATTTTGGTTTAATTTCTTAAAATCAGTTTTAGTACTTCACACTACATTTGTGCTTCTTCTGTATTTGCTCTCCAGAAGACAATGTTTCTAATGGAGAGCAGAGACTATATGGAAGCTCTCCTCCTGAGATATGCAGATATTTTTAGAAATATCATCAGATCTCAAAGACTGGTCAATGCAGACATCCTAACAGTTTCAGCTCAGTGCTCTTGTAAACTTTGTTCCCCTCAGCTTGTATTTAAGAAGAAACCCACAGGGGATTCTTCCTCAGGACAGTGGAAAAGTCTTACACAGCTGATCAGACCTTGAGCTATGGTCTCTAGCTGTTGGTAGACACTGCCTGGCACATCAGAATTTGCTGCTGTAAATGTCCTTGAGCAATCATTTTGCCTATGAGGTCATTGCATATTAGGGACTGGATCAGGTCAAAGCTTTAAAGTCGGATATCACAGTCCTTTTGTGTTTTAATTTGGACCTAGAATTAGCATTTTTATAAGGACCTCAGAAGTGTATCTGTAGCAGTTTACTGCACACTGGACAGAATCAGTACAGCTAGCAGGTTAAATTGAGTGATTGTTCCCCTCTTTCTGGCACTTCAGATGCTGCAATTGGAGCAGGGCCCAGTTCTAGCCCTTGGCCCACCCCCACCCCAGTACAAGAAGCACAGATGAATTGGACCATGTCCAGAAGTTGGCCACTGAGATGGGCAGGATACTGAAGTATATGATGCACAAGGAGACACTGAAGAGACCTGGATTTGTTCAGCCTGAGGCTGAGGAAGCTAAGAGGAGAACAGAGCTAATTGCTGTCCTCAGCTGCTTAATGGGTCATTACAGCCAGATGGAGCCAGACTGTTAATGGACATGCACAGTGTAAGGACAGGAGGGAACAGATAGATATTGCAGCAAGGGAAATTTCAATTAGATGTGAGGTATAAACTCTTCATTGTGAGGGTAGTCAAACACTGGAACAGTTGCCCACAGCGACTGTTAATTCTCTTTCCTGGTGGATTTTCAAAACTTGAGCAGGCAATGCCTTGAGAAACATAATGTTCCTTTGAAGTTGACAGTGCTCTGCTTTGAGGGATAAACTCTGACCTCAGAATGTCTCTTCCAATCCATACTGTTCTGAGTTGGTATACATTACTGACTCTATATGAAGGACATCATTCAAATCTTGCCCAGATGTGGACACATTCCCTTCAAATGCTTACATATTTTTGTAGACCCTTTGTATTTCAAATTAACTCCTTAAATTTGTTTTTAAAGTCAAATCCCCACTCCATTTAGATGCTTTCTAAATCTGATTCCTATATGAAAGCAAAAAAGGAGAAAGGAGTGAAAAATCAATTTAACCTTCAGTATACCAGAGTATCAGAGTATGTGATCTACCCTATATCTGTGCCATCCTATCCTATATTTTTTGCCATCTATCTATTTGGTTCTTTGTTACATCATCCTCAGCTTGGATTTGTATCATTTTTATTTGTTCTTATGAGGCTCTGAGATTATTGGTGAAATCTCTTAAAATGAGCGAAGTGAAAAAAGCTAGTGAAAAAAAAAAAGACAGAAAACAGAGGAATGATGATATATACCCTGAGTAGTTTTGCATTAGTATGCTATTGACCCTGAGTTGAACTCCAATGACACGTGCATTGGCTCCAGAGGGCTCTTGGAGCAAGCAAGGTGCAGACTGTCTTCAGTTTCGTATTTCACAGCACTCTCATGGGTCATCACTCCTACAGTTCTTTATCATCATCCTTACCCTCCTTGGTGTTTTTCAAAAACATGCTACAATGTAATTGGGGCGCTGGCAAGTTTCTTACCCTTGTCTGTGAGGAATATGATTCACTTTAAGCTTCGCTACAAATGTCACTAGAAAATGAGGAAAATTGAGAAGAAATACATATGGATTTACTCTCTATAAAGCTATCACCTGGTCTTTTTTGGACTCGTTTGGGATATTTAGACTCTTCACTTGGGTACTGTGCATTTGAAATGTATATCAGAAGTGTGATGAAGCACATCCTTTTTATTACTGTGTTTATGGCTGCTCCTCTGAAAAGAAAGCATTTGTCTCCAGATCACCAAGAGAAACATTACCTCCTTTTTTATTTCTTGAGTGGCTAATACTTTGCTTTTTATTGCTTCAGTTATTTTTGTTTTCCTATGAAAATATTTGATTGTCTGATCCCATAACTTTTTTTTCTGAAATCTCTTTTGGCTTGGTTAATGCATGTGCAATGTGTAAACTCCATATGGAGAAGGATCTGATGTGCAAGTACTGTGAATAGGTTCTGGCATTGCTTTGAGCATGAACCTTATATTTTTATCTGGGGAAAATAATGGTCTCTTAGTTGTTGCTTTATGCATTTGGTTGGATGTCAGTTCATTTGCTCAAAAATATACAAAGTTTTCTGCCAGGTTGGTTGATTTTCTTCAGCTTTAGGCTCACTCTATTTTAATAATGGCTATTCTGTATTCTATTTTTATTCAAAGTTCTTTCAGTATCTTCACTTCTCAGGACTACTCATTTCCTCTGCTCTGTCTTCCCCAGTATAGCCCAGCTGCTAGTCTCTCACAGGCAGCTGGGTTTTTTTCCTATTGTATCTTTCCTATCCATCAAAACTTTTGTAGCTATTTGATTTTCATAACCTCAAGGCCCAGTCTGAGGCAGTAAAAGGGCTTTAGTTATAAATACCACAGTTGAAAGGAAGTATTCAAGAAAGCTGAAATTGCAAATGCAAGGGAATCTCATCTCTAGAATAGTCATATAATGATCATCAGTGAGAGGCAGGCAGGAAAGTAGGCTCTTACACTCAGCAAGAAGTGCTTGTAGAAATAGTTTCAAAGGAATTAAATACATTTATTTGCTATATCCACAACAACTCTAAATAATTGTTGTGATTATATTTTTTAGCATGTTCTGCATGAAGTGACTTATTTTTCTGAGTTAAAAAAGAACCACAGAAAACCAAAACAAGTTTCAAGATAGACAGATATGTTTATGTATAGATACACAAATGTAAATGTGTGGTTTTCTTTTGCTTGAAGTTATTTTTTTTCCTCTATGACTTTTCATGGAAATGGGCCCAAACAATATATGAGTGCAAAAATACTTCCTTTCTCTTCCTATTGTGCTATTTATCAGCACTCAAAATACTGTAAGAAATACAGTGTTTTGGTGTAGCGTCATTTTGATTATTTTTACCACTTCATAGTTTCAAACCAGAAGTTGTAAAAAGCACCTCAAATGCTTTGTGGATTCAGTTTACGTGGATTACATGAATAGGGCTCGTACTGCAAAAGTGCATCAACAAAGTATCCTTGACTTAATTTCATTCTTATGATGGCAACTGATCCAGGTACCTCTAGTCAAATTTCTGTCCAAAAGGATGAGTGACATATCATTTGAGTAAAGAAAATAGTGCTGCCTTAAATTAGGCCAATAGCATTCTTAGAAGTATAAGAGATTGTCAGAGCGTAAATATTTTGCTGTACCAGGAAGTCAAAGGGTTTTGGTCATGAACTGTATTCAGTGTGGGGCACTTATACCTTTAGGATATGGCTAAGTTGGAGAACAGCAAAAGTGAGTGTTACACACCATGACTGAGAGAAAACCGAAGGAATTAGAATAGAGAGAAAAAAAAAAAAACCTTAAGGAAATGAGTATCAATTAGATATTATTATTTTTTCCATAAGTGCATTAAACATTTTATTCTCCATCTGCATATGGAGGGTTTTATTCCCTGTCATTGGAGGCTTTAGAGCATATTTTAGAAAAAAATCTGTAGGTAAAATTTGTAGGGCTTTGTTAAAGAGAAGGCTAGTTTGGTTTTGTAGATGTCTCTCAATACCTAACTTAAATGGGTGACTGAACATGGAGCAGGAGACCTCCAAAGGATTTGCTCTAGCATCAGTGTGGAACAAAGAGGATATGGTGAATGGATAATCTTGGTGAACATGAAAAAACCTTGCAGTTTATCCTACAGGTCTGTCACACTGATTTTTCAGCAGATGATACTGTGCAATGGTGAGATATCAATGGGAGGAAAAAACTACAGATAAAGCAAAAGGTGTAGGAGAAAAAATACACATGAGGAGAGAGAATGGAAAACATAGTTCATAATACTGTCAGTTTTTATTGGTGGTATTATAGCCATGTTTAGATACAAATATTGGACTAAACTCCCTAAATTATTAATTTCACAGTAGAGCTTTGCTTTTCAGATGCACTAAATCTCAATATAATGCATGGCTACTCTATGTCTCTTTGAGTGTCACATAGTTCTGTTTCATTAACATCAGTAAAATGATTTAAAGAGACTGATGACATAGTGTGCTGATGAAAATTATGAAACAGTTGTGTTTCTTGCCATTAGAACCAAAATCTAAAGAACTATCTGCTAAATTTTAAAATTTTTTTTCTTGTAAATTGATCTATTTTTTCTTTGTTGTTATTATGATTCTTACTACCATTATTATTATTATTATTATTATTATTATTATTATTATTATTTTGCATAAATGAAGGGGGGAAGGCAAACTGAATATTGTTTTCTGTGAGGAAAACCATATTTCCATATTTCTATGTGAAACAAAAATAATTTCCAGTTTTCCTCTGATGCACTGAGCTCTGGATTCAAATATGCAGTGATATTCAGTAATTGTGTGGTGCTATCTGCTTTTTTTGACCAATCAGTAAATAGATTTAGTGGGGGGGAAAAGGAATAGAAATAGAGAAATATAAGCAATAGAGAACATACATGTTTCTAATTGAAATTTAAAATAGTATAGGCAGCACAGAGGAGCTCTGAAGGGTGTCTGGAAGTATCAGATGAAAAGAGAGACAGAAAGGCTTGGTACACAAATGAAGGGGAGATACAAAACTGGATACGTGGTATGTTACTCAAAGGGTAGTCGGAAGTGCTGACCTCATGCATTTTCTGAATGCAGTTCTGAGGTGACAAGTTATCCCCAGCGCTGCTTCTCACCTTTGCATATCATTTCTCACCGTATTGACACTTCCATAAAACCTGATCAAAACTCATCCAGATTGGACTCCGTAATCTGAATAAACCCCTGTTGAGTGCATATTGTACAGTAAAGTGTAGTGTTAAATACCATCCAGTATGTTCTTTAATTAAAAATATTACTTCTAGATGGTGTCTTAATCATATTACATTATATAGCCTGCATGGATATTTTGATTTGTAATTTTTTTTACTGGGAATTTTGTATATTTCACCTGGCTCTTATATTGCTTTCCTTACTGTACCTCTTTATAGTAGACTTGATTGTACTTGCACCAGTCATACAAGAAAAGTATATACAAAGAACGAAAGGTTAAAATGTTTAGCAGAACAATTTATTTTCAGTCTAATTTAAAATTGAATGTTGAACTCAGCTTTTTTGAGAAATAATGTTGGCATTTATATGTCTGGGTTTATTATTTTTAGTTGTTCTTACCATTTAGGTTAGGCAAGAAAAGCTATAAAAATGAAATACGTTTCATAATATTTGGTGGGAAAAAAGATAATGTGTCTTCATGATAAATTTGTTTCTTCAAAAGATCTTTCTTATGACCTATTTTGTCAGCAAGTTCTTGTATCTAGGAAGATTATTTCTGTTGGCTAGACAATTTCAAAATGACAGAGTGAGATTAATAATATAAATACAGGTTTTCCTTGTTCTATTGATTTATTGGGTCCTAAATCTCTGAACATTCACCTATATTAGTCATTTTACTATTGAGAGCTATGACAAAAAGTTACTCAGATGTATGAGTGTTTGACAGAAGGAGCATCTCTGTTGGGTGCAATTGATTAGCAACATACTACAAAAAAGAATACCTCCTGTGAAAGTATCACTGTAATACTTTGGATGGATCAGATATGTACAGACATAATCCATTACTAGGAATTGTGCAAGGGAGGGGCTTAAGAAATATCTTTGTCTGAAATGTGGTCATGTCCCTGCTTCTATTCTATCTACTTCCACAGTATATCCATCATGGGTGTAGAAAAGTTACTTGTCTGAGGCCATCATTTCATGTACATTAGCACTGGTGTAATAGGTGGGAGACTTGGATCAGGGGAGTCATCTTATTAAGATTTGATATAATAGTTTATTTTTTTCTGAATGAGCACGAATACCAGGCTGCATGTGAGTGAGTAGACAGTATTCTCATTGCGAACAGGTAAAGTGTGTGCTGGGCTATGTCAGGATGAGTATGATTAGCAAATTGAGGAGGTTATTACTTTCCTCTGGTTCTGGATGGAGCAAAATTCACTTTGGCAATGCTGAGTGATACAACAAGGAAGAATGGCCACAAACTGCAGACCAAGAGGTTCAAAGACAGCTTAATGAGGCTGATGCAGCACTGGAGCAGGCTGCACATTGAGGCTGTGGAATGTCCATCCTTGATGACTTTCAGGACTTGACTATTAAGCAGAGTTGAACTTGTGTTGGCAAAAGCCCTTCTCTGCTCTCAGTGGGAGGCTGAACTAGTTCCCTATAAAAACATTTCTTTTTTGCAGTGATGTTATTATGAAGTCTAAGACTTTTTACAACATAAAAAAAATAACGCAACGGGTAATTAAAAAAAAGGTGACTTCTTGATTTTGATTTCATGCTACATAGGTTTCTAAGGCAGATTAGGTGGCTGTTTCTTTCCTCTTATTGGTAAGTTTTTTGGGACTAGTTTAGATTTTGAACACTAATGCTGATACACCCAACTTTGCCTGAGATGGATCTAACCCTAAACAATCTAATTTCACCTGATGGAGTGGTAACTTTTTACACTGTTTTCATGTCCTCCATTGTTGTCATCTGCCCCCAGAAAGGAAATTAAAATTAGAAAAAATTTAAATTATCACAGGTGTTTAGTATTGAGCCATCTTCCAGAAAGATCTTTTTTACCAAGATACAGCAACTTCATTACAGAGAAAAGAAGTTAAAATAAGTGTCAAGTCATAGCTTTTTAACAGAATTTTAACATTTCTGTGTTTCCATATAATGTAAATCTACAAATAATTGAATGCCATGTGTATGTTTTATGTCTTGTGGTTTTGGAAACTAAGGGCATGCAGTCTCTCAACAATAGCCATAGAATGTACAGCTATACAGACCGTATAGAGAAATTATTTCTGTCTCTCTCACACGCACAGGCTCTGTGGAAAACAGGGCTCTGTACAACCTCCTTGTCATGTTGTTTACATGCCTACTAGAAGTGGTTGTGTTTTTATTTGTCACTCAATCTGTATGTGTCAAGCGCAACGACAAGGGTATCTAGTCTCCCCACGCCGGTGGCAAACTACAGGAGAGAAATTCATAAACAGAAGCTTACTGGTGAAATATCTACATCCACGAAGTCTGTTTCTTACCAGTGTAGAGAGAGACATGCTGCTGTCAGTGTGAAATGATTCCCAGCCTCTGGAAGGCATAAAAACAAAATCCCCCCGTGGAGTCTCCCCAGGCGTGCTGAGATAAGGGGACACCTGGGTTGCCCAAAGATATGGGACCTTAAAGAAACATCTGAAAAAAGTATAAAAAAGCAGTAGTCTGGCAGGATAGTGCTGACACCTCTCTAGCTTTTGACAACTTTCTGGCACTAGTCATCGCTCCAAGCCTTATTTTGCAGGTAGACTATCTAGCCTTCTGCAGTCTTGTAATATTGGCACTAATTTATGTTTATGAGGAAAAAAGAGGGAAGATAGTAATTTGTACTGTTGAGTGGGCACCTTTGGAAGATGATGTTTGGAGGTGCAAAATACGTCAGGCAGACTCTTTGGATTGTAAAAAACTGGTGAAGCAGTTGTTAACAGAACACAGAAGATCAAAAAAAAAGAAGTTCAGAAACCAAGTCTCGGCTTGTTCTTCCTTATCAATCAGGATAACAAACTCCACACAGGCAGACAGCCCATCTCAGTAAAGCCTCAGAAAGTCTTTGAATTAAACGTGCAAAAAAGATCTTCTGAGCTGCTCCCTCTGCATCACTTCATCTTGTGGCAAGTGCATTTTTCATCCAGCAGTGAAAAAAACTGGCTTGACTTACCTGTGACCAGGCTTTTCGTGCTCTTCACTGGAAGTTTTCTCAAGCCTGAAGTTGGGGCGTTGTTTCTAGTTTGTCAGCTCTGCTGGGGACACCAATGAGTCTGTCTATACAAGCTTTGGCTACACGTTTCATGGTGCTGAACTGCATCAAATTTCATTCCTTTCTATCATACAACTGGCGTTCTAAAAGTTGTGATCTATGAACTATGAACTATGGCGTTCTAAAAGCTGTGATCCACCAGCAGCAGAGCTGCCTGGTAAAACTTGTTTTTTCTCATTCCTTTCCCACATGCATGCCACAGCCTCTAACAGTAGTAAAATCCCAATGATTAACGTGTTTAAAATATGTGAAAGATGTAGGGTCACGTGCCATTACAACAGTGGGTAACTGTGAGATAGTCTCTTATCTGTGTGGAGAAAGTACTTCTAAATAACTAGCAGTGTCACAGCAGTGCTATAAAGGTCAAGCTGTTCAGTGCAGATGTTTCATATTGTATTTTTCTCTCATTTTTTGCCTTTGAGTGAAGATCACAGCTAAAGTCCAATCTTCTATTTGCTATTCAAGGTGGAGATAATTTCAACAAGTTTTTGTTGTGGACTTTTATTTGCCAGGCATGTTAAACTACTTTTTGTACTGATTTTATGTTGAAATGTATACACACACTTGTGTGCCCGCATATGTATATATATTTGCTTCAGCATACTTGTTGCTGTTGGAGATGTCATTTTTCACCTGAGGGTTAAAATGAAGATTTAAGAGATTTGTGATATGAAATATACTGTACTTTCTTGTTCTGGTAGGACTTTTACCAGTATATCAGAATTATCTGCCAACATGATTACATTCCCTGGAATTTCAATTGATTTTGGTATTTGGATTCTAAACAATAGCTTTGTTCTACAGCTTGATACTGACTCCTGAAGCAGCTCAGTCTTAAGAGATACTTCAAAATATTTCCTCCATGTGTCTATATATTTGTACATGGTGCAAAACAGATTTCCAAATAGTGGTGTGTAGATAAAATACTAACTGCACATTTAGAGATTGTATGTTTGTTATGATGGAGTTTTATTTCCTTCATTTCTATACTTGAATATTTTGCGGAGTATAACTGTACATTTGAATGACTGTTTGACTTCTCTTGCCTGGAAAGATCTGGGAGTCTTTTATGAGAAAGGAATATAACTCTGTCACTATTACTGTTTGCTACCTCCAATAGTAAAATATTAGCAGGCTTAAACTTTTTTTTTGAGTGACTGTTGTCACTGCAATATTGTACATATAAAAATACAAAAAAGTCATGTGGAAGCAAAAGGTCCTGCTACATGAATGCAATCAGCTGGAGTCTCTGAAGGTGATAGTTATATAAATGTAACTAAACATTTATATAGTTCTATTTTTAAATTCTTCCTGCAAAAATCCTATTTTGCAGCTGTTAAGAAATGTGTGCTGAAAATAGAATTGCATTTTTTGTGCTAACTTTGAGTTCTCCAAGTTTTGTTATATTTGGATATAATTATGACATCCTAAAATAAAGAAATTATAATTTTCTCTTTTTCTTTGCAGAGTCACAGTGTACACTCTGTGGGGAGCCTGAAGGTGAGTGTGTTTTCCTACTAATATTTTTCAAAGTAGCTAGAGGTGAACACTTGACTCTAATGATACTTTTGTACAATAGATTGGAAATAGTACATGAATGATGGAAACCAATGAAAGACATTCTCCCCTATGTTAGATACAAAAAATGGTTTGAATTAAGCTAAGTAAAGCACAGCACATGCTCCAGGCAGAAAATACCTTAAAGGACAAATATTCCATTAGAACAAAAATTGAAATATTTACTTCTTATTCTTTTGTGCGTTTGTCAAACTAATTTGGCAGTAATCGAGAGGGTAAAGGGACATTTAAGGACATCAATTTGAGGATGGAAAACAAAGAGATTGGACATAAAAGAGAAATGATTTTAGATTTGATATTACATTTACAGAGAGGCTAACACATTTTAGCAGGTGAAGTGAATAAATACTGCTTCTGAAATAAAGATAATTAAGCAGGAACTTACACAGCTCAAATACATGTCCACATGACAGTGTTTGTTGGTTTGTTTTGTTAGGGTTTTTTCCAAGTGACTAATTAAATGCCAGGATAAGACCCACATTTTACTTAAATGAATGCTGAAACAATGAGATTATGATTTTTAAAGTAGGCTATTAGTGAGGAAAATATCTCTAATTTATTTATTTATCAACACTGGTGCTGTTATAAAAAAGTGTTAAAAGGTTGACCTTAGTTTGAAATCAACCACCTGGAGTCTTTCTAAGAAACAGAGTTCAAAATACTCGATGTAATTCCTGGAGTGAAGTATACGAACTAAAAAACAAAATTATAGATTCTAGTCTGTTTCCAAAGATATTCAGCTATATCTTGAATAGTTGCTGACAAAAAAGTTTCAGCTTCAATGTTTTATAAATTTCAGAGGGAGAAGTTATTAAGATATGAAGCCTGGAAGTGGAAGGCCTTGAGACCTTGCATCTAGTGAAATAACTCAGTAAATTAAATAATAATTATCTCCTTCTCCTTTGTTATCTACTGACAAATAATTATTTTAGAAATTTGTTTTGACTGCATTCCTTTAATAAACAGTCAATTGTTGATTTTTTCATTTTCTTTGTCCTTTATTTGATAAATTTATAATAGTACAGATACATGTATGAAAAGGAAAAATGAGATTGGTGTTTGTTTGCCTTTCATGAGATATTTCTCTCCTGATAAGGTTGGCCAGCTTTAAAGTTATGCATTGGATTAGTTCTGTTTTATTATATGCTGTGCCTGCTTTGTAACAATAGTTCTCCTTTCTTTTCATTACTGCTCTTTCATACCTCTTCAGGTTTGCAAATATTAATAAATATATATGGACTTTGTAAAAAGGGAATTAAAAAAAGAAGAGTAATATTTTTTTAACATTTATATGAATAAAAACCCACAATCAAGAGGTAACTGTATGTATTCCTGTAGGCACAGGCCTGAAGAACATAATGTTCAGTTTTTAGCTATATGGAAGTGAACTTTCCCAGGAGTGAATGTCTCTTGCATCACCAGTCTCTCCTCTAAAGAACTGCATTAATGGACTGCTAATTATCAATTCTCTGCCTCAGTTTTAAAAATATTGACATAAGTGTCACCTTAGATTAGTGACAAGACTTAGAATCTGAACTTTTTTGCTTGCCAAATTATCACAAATTCTTTTCTAACACTGAACATTCGCAGAAGTTTGATATGTGATTTTGTGATGAAGACGCAGTTGCTCTGTAGATATGACTTCAGTTTTTAGAAGGCCATTCTAAGAGAAACTTCATATCTCTGTTGTATAAACCAAAACCAAAAAAAAACCCATCAAAGCCATTCTTTTCCTATTCAATGTTCTATAATTTTTGTTACGGTTTCATTGTAGATTAAGAGAAGGGAAGAACTAAAAAATCAAGTTTTTGCAGTGTTCTAAGTATAATTTCTGACTTTTCTCTGTAGCCTTCTTCACAAATTTGAGATATTTTGTGGCTTGTAGTTTACATTTTTGGAATCTGAGGAAAATTCAGAGAATATCAGTTAAAGTTAGATACTGTTTGCCTCCAAGTTCCTTTTTTTCCTCCTCCTTATCAGATAAAAAAAATCAGAGTTTATTAGGTGCCTTAAAGTACTTTAGTATATTAAGGTGAATTTGCAGAGTTATAGGACAAGCATGCCACAGTGTAGTCCTTCTATTCCAAAGTGTTAAGCGGAGATTCATTCGAGAAATAGTAGATGTGGGGAAATCGCCCCGGTTTGGCTGACAGGAAGACAATGTTTCACATCTTATGTCTTCCAAGTTCCTCTAAAGCTGTTTATGCCATTTCTTGAAAGACCTGCAGGCAGCTAGGTGTGAGTTTCTGATCATGTTCTGCCTTCTGTAACAGAGGTGACAGAGTTAGAAGCATTCTGCAAGCCTCAAATTCTACTTGTCAAATTGGTCAACTGCAGTCTCACTGTTCTCACTACGGTTCATCCTTTCTCTAACCATCACTCCCCTTTCAAGACCAGTGGTTTTGTCCTGGATTATCTAAGTGTCATAAAAATGACTGTGTAAAACAGAGCTCTTTGATGAGGGCACTTCGCCAAGTTTTTAGCAGTCAGTACTGCACTGCAGGAAGCAAGTGCATTTATCTGCATACATGTTGTTGCACAGGTGGAGAGCAATGTAGGTGCATATTTTGTAGAGTGAAAATGTATCAGATATGGAAGGAAGATATAAATTACAAGAGTACAGATTTCTCATTTCATTGTTTTGCCTGGGAACTTGTGGTTCTGCAGTTAAATGCATCATGTGTCCTTTTCATCCTATCTAAAGAGAATGAGTTAGACAAAACTGAGGTCTCTGTTTGAGAATAAGTCTTTTGTATGAGCTGCAAAGACTTGGGTGTTCTGTTTCAAAAATCATGGGTTTGCTGTGTTATTGATAGAGTGCCAGCTACCATTCCTGTCAGTGTGAGATATTTGAAGATCATCAGGCTTTTTTTTATACTGGGAGGAACCTAAAGTTGTCAAATCCCATTAGTGTGGCTACTTCAAGCCGATCCATCTTCTGGAAACCCAAGAGCAGCAATGACATGTTTTCAGAGTTGACAACAGCTACCTTTGGGGAAGTGATCTGCAGTTGACAGATTATGTTGTCGTGGTAAACACTGTTGGGTTGTTCCTTGCTTTATTCCTGCTCAGATTTTAAGTGAAGATGGCATGTTATAGGCACGTGTCTAGCTGAGTCTTTGTGACAGCTGAAGTACTCTGTTAGACACACTGGTGTAGTCGTGAGAAGCTTCAGGAAGGTATCCCCATTAATCCTCTAGCAGATGTTTCTGTTCTTTCTAAATCTTTGTATTTATTCACAGAAGGTTTTGAAAGGACTATATGATCAAATGTAATTTTCTGTTATCAAAGGAGGAAACAAGTACTTTTGGTGGCAGCCAAGGTTTCAGTAGACCCCTCTGTCTTCTCAAAGCCTATGCAATTGAAAGCTTTTCTTCCAGGCATTTTTAATATCCTTCATAACTCCATAGCATCTTACTCTTTCTATGATTTGTCCAGGTAATTCAGATTCTTCCTCAGTGTCTCAGAACTCTTTTGAGCTGTGGTATACACCCACAGTCTGAATTAGGTTCGCCCATCATTTTTTGCCAGTAACTGGCACAAGAACTGGTTGATGTTGTTAGACTTGCTGGGTTTGTGGCAGCAAACTTTAAATAGTCAGTCTTTTAATTAGTAAAATAAACATTCTGTGCAAAAGGAGAGCTTAGAGGAGACCTATTTCTTAATGTATCTCACATTGCACACTGAGGTTTTTCCTAAAGTTGCTCCTTTGTTAATTTAAACAGTTAAGAGTTCATGCAGCCAATGCATAGATACTGCATGACTCCAAGTGTCAAAAGATTCAGAAGTTTCTCATGATTATATTTTATCTGATAATAAATCCAATTGTCAGAAGATTAAGATTTTTTTTTTACTGTTGATTTACATTTTTGAGCTAAGATGCCCACATAATTTTGTCTTTCTCTGAGAAAAAATAAGTTTGTGCAAAATTTTTAGCAGTTACAAGAATGCTAGCATATGTCACAGATTTGCCCTTACACAAGTTTATGTCAATTATTGTAGAAGGATTGTTAATATGATTAATAGTGGGAGATGAATTTATTTTTATTCTAATGTTATTTAGTAAAAGAAGTTTTCAGTGTTCTGAAATAAAACCAAATTGTACTGTTTAATTATATTTGCTCACAAGATGCGTAAAATATTCAGTAGAATTTGGGAGATACAAGAAACATTAATAAATAGCTGAAAGTAACAACAAAAAACTCTATATTTGTTGACAAAAAGATGTCTTTTTCAGATATGTCAGTGTTAGAGATATGTATTTATTTCAGGTTCTATCAGCTTTGGTGCCTTCTGTGGTCTGGTTAATGCTAGTGTGTTGGAGTTTGGGGGGAAATAAGTCTGGTTTTTTGCTTTGTTTTGTTGCTCGGATTTATTTTGTTTGGTTGGGGGTTTTTGTTTGGTTTTGGTTTTGTTTTTCTTCTTTAAATAAAGAATCTGGAGAGTAGGTAGTTCAAAAAAATACCCTAAACTTGGCAATATGTCTTAATATTGATGATGTTCCATCTGTGTAGTTCTGGCTCTGAATATAAACATTTCCCTTGGTATCTCGTGGAAAACTATTGCAGGCTTATTAATAACTCCAGAGAATTTCTTTAATCTTCATTTTGCTAATCTTAACATTTAGTAATCCACACTGAGAGCTGACAGTTTTGCCACTCTTAGCAATGACTTTCAAGAGTCCTGTAGTCTTAAGTTTTTATACTTCTGCTGTATTTACTAGACCAACAATTGCCAGTAGTAAAATAAAAGTTGTCTGAGGAAGCAAAGTACATTTCATGACACATAATCCTAACATTTTAAGGAAACAATAATAGATAATAAAATATACTTTGCCTAATTTAAATATTTCTTCTTTTCCTGCTACTTACAAGAAAATCACGACTTCTTTACAGGAGAAGGTTTCTTATTCTGTGTACATACCATGAAATACTTAAATAGATTATGGTTCCTGCTATCAATGTAATTATAATTCATAATTATTACCTGAAGTGGTTGAGATAATGCTGAGTTTATTTAGTCATTTATGGAAAATTTTATGTAAATATAGGGTCAAGGTCTTCAGTCTTTCTGCTTTGATCTATTTGTACACCCACACCTTGGTTTTCATGAACAGACACAGTTGTGTGCCTGTGTGAACTTCCTTGCCAGTATTTAAATAATAATAAATAAAATTACTGGTAGTATGATGCTTCCTCCTGATCCAGGTATTGTTAATAAACATTTTTTTTAACACTTTTAGTTGCTACTCTCAAAGTGATTTGATTTGTCATTTTTATAGAAACTTTTTCAAGTTTCACAGAATTGAATTGCTATCATACTCCATTTGGTAATCTGTAAATATTTAACTTCCTTTTTACAAAAAACGTGCAAGTTAGTTATGCTGCATGTTTTTAAAAATAACCTGCAAAATTTGGAGATTGTATGAAGCTAAATATTTTTTTTAATCTCTTTCTCACTGGGCTGATGTGTGAGATTCTACTAATTAATTTCTTTAGGAGACCAAGTTGGAATATATTCACAATGGGCATTATTCTTGGACCATAAAGTGAAGAGATGTAATGTGTGTCATGATTTTTAGGAAAGAGTATTTTGTAGTATTTTTTTCTTGAAACAATATTGAACCACATGTTGCTACTGTATTTTCAGGTTGCCTGCATTCAGGCAGACAGCAAGACTTGTCTACAGTATGTCTGCGAAAGTTGCTGAAAAAGTTCTCAGTGTCTGGATATACTTGAAATATTTGAAGGTTCAATTTTGAACTGATCGTTCATACTTATATAGTTTGAAAAGTTATATATTACATTATTAAAATTAATACTTTTGTCTATAACTAGTAATAAAGCTGCCCATTTTATCTAGTTGAATTGAAATAGAGAATGGTATATGCAAAAGCCTAGGTCCTATGTAAACTGAGTGTGAGATACGGTGATACTAATTTTGGTTCTTTTACAGGCTATCTTGTGGTTATTTAAGATAAAAATGTATGAAGAAACAAATCTCATTTTATTTTAAGAAAATAAATTATTTTCTTTAATGAAGTGTGTTCCAGGCCTTCCCTTGATTTATATTTGGAATAAATTAAATTAATTCTTCAGCTCTTTCTGCTTCTCATATATACAGGAAACAGCTGTACTCAAAACTACATTGTTATTTTTGTTTTTTTCATCTACTGATCCACTCCCCTGAGTTTTGCAAACCCAAAAAGAAAAAAGAAAAAGATTTAATTTAGATAAATAGGATGTAATCCCAAATGCACATTCATTTCACGTTGTTGTGATTAAACAAACAAATAAAACCAAAGACAAGGACCATCTTATCTCTTTCGCTCCAATATGAATGAATAAGTGAAAAGCTGATTTGATTTCTAGGGATGAGGGGAGAGAAGCTGTCCTCAAAGGCTATAGTCAGCACACACTTAAGGCTTCATGCAGCATTAGAAATGTGAATATTTCCTCTGCCAACAGTGAATGAAGTTGCCAACATAATTTAGTCCTGTAGGGGAATAAATAGACTCAGGACTGCAGCGTTTGCTGGAGTGGAGGCCAGTGTGAGTAAGGTCGGTACAGCCTAGAAGATGCTGATATTTTAGATTAACCATTGCATAGAAGTAGATATGTATATATACACATTTCTTCCTTCCATTTTTCTTCTTTTGCTAACTGTTTAGCACATTTTCATATTACATTAAATGTCCTGTTTTGAGTAGTTTTTCTTATATGTCAGATTGGTCTGTTGAATGTTAATTTCTGCAGGAGGATCTTCCTCTTAAAGATGTTGTTTTAGAAGTATGTCTCATACATGAAAACATTTCTTTTACAGTGTGAACTGTCTGTGCTTTCCCTTAGCTTTTAATTTTCGTGCTCTGCAATTGAACTGTAATACTGCTTTGCATGTATATGTAGCAGATCTCTTTATGTTGAATAGTAATGTCTGCAGAATATTGCCTACAGCTTCTAGCACACTTTATGTTTTAGAAACATACTTCTGCATCTTTGTAGGATAAGAAACATGATGGATTTCTACCTAAACATAGAGATTTATTATTTTTTTAAAGGTGACACATTTCAATATTCATTTCTTATTTAATTTACCATGGATTTGACCCAATAAAGCTGAAATAGCTGATATTATGGGTCAGATTTTTTTGTTCTGCAGTGTATAGATTGGGGTGGACAGTTTGAAAATTTGATTTGGCTTTCACCATGCTCCCTGGACTTGTTCTTTAGTCCCAGGCTCAGGGCAGACTCAGATGGTCAGCCTGGCCTTTGCAGACACCTGCTTATAAGGAAACCTAGGCCTGCCTTAGCTTGCAGTTTTGTATCTAACAGGAGCCACGTGCTACGGGGGAATTGTCAGTATCTTTGTCCTTTTCTAGGAAAAGGTGAAGCTAATTCTACAGGCAAATTTGAACATGAGTGAGATGCAAAATTCTCTAAGTGCCACTGGATCTTCTGTATGCAAGATTAAGTTACTATTTCTCGATCAGTGTTTAATTCTTCTGGGTAGAGGGAGAGTCTAAAAAAAATCTGTGATTGAAAAGTTTGAAAAGCACGGCTGCAGCAGAAAGCAAAAACTTCCATTCCTATCACACTTCAACCTTCAAGACTGAATATTTCCAATCCAACTTCTGAAACCCATGCACAAATAAATTACATGATTATTATTGCACACATGTACACTTTTCATTCTGACTGAGCAGATCATGAATGATTTTTACTTTGATTCCAGATCATCAATCTGAAAAGGTTAAGAAACAGTGTGCTAGCAAAGGAACATGGTTTTGAAGCCAAAACCTGCCTTAATTTAAAAGAGATTTCCATGCAGAAAGAATTCTGGTTTCTCCTAGAGTGTACATTTGCATAAATATTAGATAACTTCTGGCAACATTCATCTCAACAATGTATGAAAATCCTGAGCTCTTACTTAGTGCAGAGCTACAGCTGATATTAGTGGAAATACTATGTAGAAAAAGAACTAGGACTTTCACAGCAAAGAACTTCAAGCAGATTGATTTAGTCTTCTGTACCTGCTGATTATTTTCCATAAGCTTTCATCACAATTTTAGTCACTGGAATATTCTCACTCCTTATAGAGTATTAAAGGCAGCATTTTTCTGTAATAATATGTGACAAAGAAATAGCTTTGAGTATGTGGTTGGAAATATTTTTTTTGTATCTGCTGACTGACTGTTCATGAAAATGAAAAATATGATGGCAGCAACTGTGTTAATAACAATTAGCTTGTGCAGATGAATGTTAAACAAGCTTTTCAGTCCTGGTCTCTGAAAAATATTTCAGAAAAATCTTGGCATGGTATTTTTCCCATTAATGGAAAAATGCATTTCCGGGGGCATCGAGAGGCAGCATGTCTTTCACAGTGCAGTTCCTACCCCTGAACTGGTTTTCCAAATTTTAACCCCACACAATATAGCAGAAGCTTGGGTCAGTGTGTTCTTTCACCACAGCCTATTTTTCTCGGTGGTACAAATGGACTACCACTGAATGCCTCAGCATGATTAGCAAAAGGAATAAACTCTTACATTAATGCAGCACAAAGGTCATAGTTCACTCTTTATTTGTTTTGCCTAATGTAGCTCGTGAAAAGATAATGGGACAAATGTATTCTGTCTGATACAGGGCTTTGTAAATGGTCCAACAAGTTGTGTGGAAGAAAAAGATAATAATTTTGTTTACTGTTTACAATGGACTCATTGTTTAATTAGAAACTTTGAATGTTGAACTTGGTTACACTAATGTCCATAATCGGCATTCCTTATGAGACAGACTAATTATTAAAACATGGAAGTAATTTATCTTTCAGCAGATGTAGAGACAGTAATCTCTTGGGGGTTTTTAGCTTGTGTTGCATTTTCATTATGCCATTACATTTTTGTTTGTCAAGTATATAATAACAGTGTCCTCTTTAAGAACTGAATATCTGTGTTTGCAAATCAGACTCCATTCTGAAAAGAAACTTCTAAGATTGTTGAGATAATTCCATCTCAAGAGTCACTGTTCCTTACCAAGAGCATCCAAAACTAGTGATGGAACAACATTCCTCTTGTAGATTATTTGAAGTTATGGATTTTGTGAACTGAAATAAGACTTTAAGTTAAATAATAAAATGGATATTTTATTTTTGCCTTTTCCTTAATAACCTTCAGTTCATCATATTGATATAGAGGAAAGTTAATTCCCATATTGATGAAGAACATGCGAGTGTTTTCTGTCTTCCTTTGTTTTCCTTTGTATTTACTGTGTATAAACTATGTTAAGAATAGTTTTGTGCTAGACATAGTGATTTTCATTTTTCTGGTGGTGAAGCACCTGATTAAGTGACTGTTTAACCACTGCAATATTTGCCTTGTACCACAGAAACGACAGGGAGGATCTGGAGGATATTCCTGAAGACAAGCCAGAAATGGCTTTTTTCTGCTTTATATGGTCTATGCTAGCAGACTACACACTTTATCATCAAGAAAAGTCCATGCAGTTCAAATTCTCACCTTTTCTTCTGTAAGCTAAATCTGGTTCTTGATGCCATAAGGTTTAGGTATGTGTTATGTTTTCTAGCTAGCCAGTTGCTGATAGTTTAAACCCAGTTTGGGAGAGGGTTTTTTGGAGTGATTTACTTCATGTTGTAAAAGCGCTGTCATAAAAGGACATGTTATTACTGTCTCTGCCATGAGAAACTCTTTGCACCAATCAATATATAATTTAGGAATCCTGCTTGATACCAAAGGTTCTCTGCCTGCAAAAGTTGGGTCTGAGTGCACTCTAAGTATGGGGCTTTTTTATAGTCTGTATATGAATGTCTTCACATTGATCTAAAACCTAAGAAAGGTAAAAGGAAAAATTCTTGCTTTAGGCAAAAGACTAGCAGTGTAGGGTTTCTGAGCTTCAACAACCATAGATATAAATGCAACTCCCACAAGACATATGACAAATTGAGCTTTCAAGGTTGAATTCCAGACATTTGGTAAATAAGCAACAGATTCACTGGCTGATGGAGGACTTCAGGTAGGAAAAAAGATCAAATTCCACTTCACAAGGAGAAGCTGGAATTGGGGAAGAGAGGTAAAGCTTTATTTGGTGGGATTTACACAAGAACAGAATTGGGAAAACATAAAGAGCCTCTGAACTATCACCAACAGATAGTGATATTCAAGGAGGAAGGGAGATCTCTTCAAGATTCAAGTGGAAGGGAGATCTCTCTCTGTGTTTTATTTTTATGACACAGTATAAGCTGCTTTTCATGTGCTGGATTATGGCTTAAATCACGGTAAGGGAAATGTGATTTATTTGCAGAATCTTTATAAATCTAATTTGTTTGTTAGTGTTCATGTTCATGTTCAATGTCTTTAACCTTGAAAAGGTGAACACAGATTACCCATAACCTGAGGGGAGAAAGACACATTTATGATCCCCCAAACCAATATAGCTGAGCTTCAAGTTCTGATTCTGTGACATGAGAGGAGAGACACCATGGAAGGAGATTAAACACATCCATTTGTCTTACTGGGAAAACGATACAGAAGCATCATCTAGCACAAAAGATCAGCTGTGGATGTGATAGAAGATGTAACAGAAGAGGGACAAAGACCAACTTTGTAACTGGAATTACTTCTCTATTCCATTGATGCAGGGGTTTTTTTCCAGTCTCATAGCCTCTAAAGGATGGTGGTTTTAACACCTGCAGTGAATTTGGTCCCATTTTAGCATTTTAGTATGTCTGTGGAAAACATTTGTACTCCACTAATCCACATAGTACCTTTCTGCCATAATTGTTTCAGCACAGCAAGCTCAGGACTTGATGAATCTGACTGAGTAGGCAACACAAACTGAAATGATTAATGTGTTTGAAATGGGACAGTTAAGGAAATTTTGCACTAAGTTTTTTCTACAAGATAGATGAGGTTGAATACTTTGCCTGCATCTGTGCTCTATTCCTAATATTACCTTTTAGAAAGATCAGCCTCTGAATATGAAGATATATAAAGACTTGTACAATATATTTTAACTAGACGTTGACAAATCAATCATTCCAACTCACAGCAGAAAGCAGTAGGCAATTTGTTACTGTCTCCAAGAATGATGGAGATAACAGGAAGAAGAGTTGGAGGAGAATCCAAAGTGGAACACTGACAGAAGCAGAAACAAAATACAGCCCTAGCTGACTGTGTAGTTGCCTACTATCCCTGCTGACTGTAAGATCTTTCAGTAAAAGTACAATTACTACTTGGTTCTAAACAACTAGCATTCTGTAGCAAACCTACGTTACCCTCACAACTGAAAATGAGATAGCTCATTAACATGTGATGAGTTACATTTACAGTTGAAACTACAGGAACAACCAGTTCTGGAGATATAAATTCAGTACTTGGAATAAAAAAGAATAATGTCCCATATTGTATTCTGGGATACTTCTACAAAATACATTTTAAAATACTAGGTCATATTAAATAATACGTTACTGTAGCTAAATTAAAAAAAAAAATCCAGTCACTCTACATAGTTTTCAGTATATCTTTTTTTTTGTCAGAGGCTATTTTTTCCAGAAAAATCTGCTGCCAGTGAATTAAGTGCTTCCAACTGAGAATTAGGAAAAAACCAAAGAATCAACATTTGGATGTTTTTAAGGTTTAAAATCTGTAGCAGTAAACAGCACAATTACATAGTAAGAGAACAGTGTCCCATTGTAATCTGTTGTGAATCAGCTATGATCACATCACCAAATGCTGTGCCATTCTGAGGCAGAACCTAACACATCTAGTTTTAAATAGAATCACAGAATGGTTTGGGTTGGAAGGGAACTTTGAATCATCTCGTTCCAACCTCCCTGCCACTGTCAGGGACACCTTACACTAGACCAGGTTGCTCAAAGCCCCATCCAACCTGGTCTTGAACACTTTCAGGGAAGGATCATCCACAACTGCTCTGGGCAACCTGTTCCAGTGCCTCATTACCCTCATAATGGAGAATTTTTTCCTAATACCTAATCTAAATCTCTCTGTTTTCCATATAGTAAATACATAAGGTGTAAACTCTGATCAGAATGTTTAGGCTTGTTTTGTAGTGATTGGTGGTTTACTAAATTTTAAGTTTCAAATAACATCTAGTATATTTTGGTTGAGTCCACAGAGACCTTCTTAATAAGCTGTATGATCTAAAAAGTGATCAAATGTACAGTGAAGACAGAGGGAATTTATAAAGCAAAAGTGACACTATTTAACAGAAGCAACATTTTAATATAATTCGTAGTAGTGAATGATAATTGTTTTCAAACTAAAATGTGGGAACACAGCAGGGCAATTCCAAAAAATGTCAGGATCTTTCTCCCTGACTGGCTTAGAAAGAGATAAATGCATTGTAAATATTCACAGCTTTGATGTTCTCTTCAACTCACCAATTCCTTATGGAACATTTTTCACTCTGTGGTAAACATCTCTCCTGTCTCACCCTGAATTTAATGCCCTAACTCCCTCCATTCTTCTTTCTGTTTCCTTGCAGCATAATGTATCATACTCCATCTACTGCTAAAATATGCACGGTAGAGTATTTTGTTTCTTGTTTGAATAGGTAATACATTGATTAATAAATGCTGAATAATTTATCGAAGTAGTAATTGCTTGCACAGAGGTAAATTAAGATTCCTAGCTATACTGAACTTCTGGAAAGCTTTTTTCCGGCTCTAGTTTCTTGTGGAATAACATCGATACAGTGTCTCTCCTCAGGAGAAGTGACTATAATGAATAATGATTTTAAAGGAGTAAAAGTTTAGGTTGAGGTTAATTTTTGAAGAAAAGGTCAGACCTGTTCAAAAGAAAACACGTCTTGGAAATGTAGGGATTCAGATGAAAATGTGCTTACTAATGTTTCATAAAATAAATATACTCCATAGCTCTCCTTGACAAGCTCTCCTTCAGATGTGAGAGATCCTTCAGTCCCTGTTCCACTTTGTTCAGAACAGGAACACTGAAGCTGGGTCTGTTTTCCAGAGTAATGCTCTGGTCTGGATTAAAGTTCAATGTAGAACAGGTCTCCAGTGGCCTGCATAATCATTCTTTGTTTGAAAGAGTAGAAGTTTGTTTATCCATAATGGTGCAAGAGAAGTAGACAAATGCATTAACCAAAAGCAAAATTCAGTCACGTGTTCTGGCTCTGTTTTTAAGGGATAAAAATGAAACAAAGAAAGTGCATGGAGACAACAGCTCTGTTCAGTGAATAATTCCATTTACATAACTTCAATTTGTTTGGTGTTTCCTATGGTTTACATTTGTACAGTTTGAGGAATGTTAATGTGGATAACCAGATCTAAAGCATTGGTCTCTTGATATATATCCTAACATGTTTAAGAGATATTTGTAGTAACACCACATTTTGGAGAGACCATGCACTGGATTACTAGGCATAAAATCTCACTTTTAGCAACATTAATTTTGCTGAAAATTATTTGAAACACTAAAAGGAGAAGCTCAGTATCTTAGTTGCCAGTAGGTTTCTTGGTGATGTTTAGGATGCTGACATCAGCGTGATTGTTTTGGATTCATTGAAGTGCTTGAGCTTACAGCTCTGGCTAAAGCAATGGGATTGCTGGCTCCTGGACAGCAGCTGCACTGACCTTGCTTGGTCCCCCACCTTCATCAGCTCCCAAGGACTGATTTCAAACTGAGTGTAGAACAAGTACCTTCTTCAATGACTCAGTAATCCAAGCCTGGCCACTTAATGTGTGATTTTTGTGGTTTTATTGTATTCAAGAAACAAAAAGACAAAGTAATATTCTGTTAACCAACATGTTTTGTGTACCCTCAAGTCAATTTGTGTCTCTTGCCATTTTACTGCACTGATCAGGGAAACAGCCTTGATCCTCAAAAGACCGCTGGATGTTTACATCAAGTAACAAAGGCAAGCTCAAGGGCTGCTCTCTGAGTACATATCAAAGTATCAATGAGTGGTTTTTTTTTCCAGTTTAGCTTTTTAATGAGAAAAAGAAGAGGTGTTAATGCAAAGAAATAAAGTTTGTAATTAAGCATATAGTAGGAATTAAACATAATCCTGAAACAGAACATCTCGGTTTCTTAGGTAAGCTTGATATCCAAATCCATTCTGTCCTTAGTCTCGTTTCTCAAACTAATGCCCAAGACAAGATCAGGTAAACTGATCTACAGATTATTTCCCTTTCTTCCCACTGTGCTTTCTTTTCTTTCATCTTACTTCAACCAAGTAGGCTTTGTAAAAGTCTAAATCAAACAGTTGAATGATACCGCTTACAACTGTTTTGGTTACTAACTTTTTTCCCAGAGCAGCATATTTAAGGTATAAGATAGCTGAATGGATGGTCAGAGAGGCAACTTGCAACCTGAGTACTAATAAATTAAGACCAATACAGAGATCCTATTTCTTGTATAGAAAAGAATTAAATATTTTTAAAAGTCCTTCAAATAATTCTCTGCTTTCACTGCCACTTGTCCCTAAATGTCCATGGACTGCACTTACAACACAGCACAAGTGTATGCTAGTAAGGGTGATGCTTGACAGAATTGCCTTGAAGGGTGCGTGATGATGAATGAAAACTGCTGCAACACTCAGAAGATCTGCAACAGAATGGCAATTGCTTGATCAGCTGTGGCATCCCTGTGAAAGCTCTGGTGAGACTGGAGCCTTTCAGTCTTACAGAATTCAGGCATGTCAGGGCTTTGGCTGTTCCCAAAGCACAGTAATGCTGTGAAGATGGAAAGAAAGTCACTTGCAGAATTGTAGCTGCTGTGCTCTGTGTCTGGAATGCAGATAACTCTCAGGCCGCTGGACACATATTCCAGTAGCTGAGGATGAGCAAGTTACCTACTGACACCTTTACTAGAAGAAGGTGAAATAATCTATTCTTGGAGGAAATTCAGAACTGGAGAGGTTATTAAAAAAAAAACCAAACAAGAAACCACAAAGCAAACAGGGTAGAAGAAGGAGGCGCAATGGGAGCAGCAAAAATATTGCTGATGCAGCATTATATAGAAGTTAGGCCTGTGAGTTAGTCAAAGGGTCATTATCACAAGACACTTGTACATTTTACTGTTGACCTACCATGAGGACAATGACAGAAATCTTCCACAGGATCTCAGGAGACATTCTGAAGTATGCAGCTGCCAGGCCTTGGACTAAGAACAATGTATGCACTTTTAAATATAAAATTCAGCTGTGAAATTGCCAGTCAACCAACAACCTAAGAAAGGCTAATACATTATTTGTTTAGTTGTCTGCTTAGCTGCTCAATTGAGCATACGCTTTGTCTTGAGCAGTCAAGTTCAAATATTTCATTGCATGTCAGTAATAATCAGCTTAAGCCTGTGCTGACATTTTTTGTTGAATTAGGTATATTTGTTTGACAGCTGTGGAAAAAAGAGAAGTTATTTGTCTCATAGATCAATAGGGCTGCCCCACCTACCATTGAATTCCTATTGAAAACTAAGCATCAGCTGGCTCGCAATTATCAAGTCACCTTAATTGTCAAGAATGTAAAGCTGAATACTACAGTGAAGCAATGTTGAATGGCATGGAAAAGAATGGAATTTAAGGGCTATATATTAAAAATTTCAAGGATGGAAGTAAGCATTTCTGCTGTGCTGCACTTGCATAATCATGTTACCAAAAATACAAAGCTGAAATAAAGAATGAATTAAAATGATAAAACCCTGAAATATCTGAAATGAGACCTGTTTATGAATACTTTCTTTATGCAAACCCACATTTTAAAAGCCTACTTCCCATGAGAACATTGCTGCTGTTATTAACTGACAGTCAGGATGCTTACGTCTATTTTATCAAACTAGTGCATTTTTGATGTACAGATATCCCCTAATACCTCCAGCAGTTAACTCATCCCTTGTAAACACAGAATGAAGTTTAATTTGCTGTTGAACAAAGTCTCCTGTCAGGTGTCTTTGCTGACACAAAAACAGTACAAGGCTGTTTTTCTTGCAAAAGACATTCAGACAAAAGTATGTATGTATTCAAAATGAGGTCTTTTATCACTTTAATCAATTTTGAGCTTAATATGTTTAATGTAATTTATTTACTATTTAATGTAGCACCCCTTTGGTGAGAAACATAAGCAGTTAATGACCTGCAAAATGCTTCTGTGTAACTAAATTCTAAAAGCATTTGACAATTAATTGAATTAACTATGTCTTCAAACCTGCCATTCTGGGAATATTCTAGCAATTGATGAAAAGCCTGCTTTCTACATACAAAGCAAATTTTTCTTTGCTTACAGCTGTGTCCATAATTTTCACTGTGAATCAGGGTACATATATGTAAGCAGTCATAATATAAATGGCCTTGGACTTAATAGTTTTAATATAAAATCTTATATTCTCATTTTAGATAAAAAATACATCACAGTTGTACCTACTAGATCACTTGAACATTTTAGCTGTGTATTTACTTTTTTCCTGTAAAAAGAGGGTGAAATACTGGGGAGAAGTATTTTGATGAGCCGTCCTACCTTTTGCTCAGAAGTGCTATATTAGCCTAGATTTTTTTAGCAAGGTTTTTATTTATGTATTGGTGAATCTAAGGAAAAAAATGTGGGAAAACAAGTGCACTGGAAGTGGCACAGTCCAGGATGATCACTTCTGTAATGTTAGTTATGGATGAAGATTTTTAATTTGTTTTCCATTTTGCATATGTTTTGTAAACCCTTCTATAATATTGTCCTCTGCAGTGCAAGTCCCAACCCACAGAATTCCTGGGGAACAAAGCTGAAGAACTTTTTTTGTTACTCATCTCTACAGATATAAACTTAATCCTAAACTTGTTTCCAAAAATAATAAGAGTATCTATTGGTTACTCGGCTGCTCCACAATTCACCAATTACAGGATTAAAAAATAGACGCACCAACTTGCTTTAAAATGCAAAAAGTGGCCAGTGACCCATAAATGAATCTTCAAAATTCAGAAGAGTATTTTGTTGTGCATGCCTGGGGTAAAAATAAGGATAAGAAAAACGCGTGAAATGTGAGCACCATTCCTAAGTCCTGGGTTAGTTATGTATGTTAGCCACATACTGACGAGTAATACCATCTCTGCTCCAGCCTGCACAGCCAGCATCTCTCACTGCTGTAGGCTATTCATCATCTTGCAGATACAGTTACTGTCCTTCTTTCTCCCCCAAGCATATTACCCCGTGCTTCTCTCTTTGTTATCTTTTCTCCTTCTTCAGCAACTTCAGGCTTCCTCAGACTCACCTTCAAACTTCATATGTTAAGCTTGCCTACAGCTTGACTCACACTTGGCCCTGCTCTGGCTTGTTTACTTTTATTTAATTAAAATGCACCCATCCAGAACTCTGGGCGCGTTACTGACTGCCCGCCTGGCAGAACCTTGAATTTCTGCAGTATTTTCACATTGCTTTCTCTATATGCCTGCAACAACCACTTTCTTCAATTACAACAAGCAATGTAAAAATTTGCCCGCAAAACTACCCTTTGAATCCTTGGTTAACTACCAAACCCCTATTTTTACCTTGTTTAGCCAGTCAGGAATTTAATTTATTTCAGTTACTGAAGAAATAAACTACTGTGGTTATAAAGGTCAACCTTAAAGTCATTGTTTATTTGTGTATTCTTTTTTTCCTGGTGCTCTTAAGATTTTTATGTTAGTGTCAGGAGAGCAGCTTCATCATATGAACACTAATTCCTCTACTGTGGCTGAAAAAAACCCAGTGTGTTTTTCTGTGTTACTCAAGTACTTTTGGATTGGAAGAATTAGCAAATGGAAAAGTGTATTTTCCTAAGAAAGCCAGTAATTTAAAAAAAGAAAGAAAAAAAGGAAAGAAAAATAAAGATTGTGAGTTTCTCGTATATGGAGCCTCAGCTTTATTCTTAAGTGCTGAGAACATCAATAGCACTGTAAAAAAATGAATAATTCAAGCAATTAGGAACTGAATAAATATAATTTATTAACCTTTTGGATGATTTTTTTTTTCCAAGCAAGGGAGCTTTCTTATTCATCTTTTCTTTTTCTTTCCTTATTCCTGTCTCTGTTTCCAGTTCTGTCCCCCAAAGCTCATTCTCATCCTTTCTTCCTGCTCCGTTCTCTTACTGCTCCTTCCCTCTGTGTATTGCTCATGAGTTCAGTTTTTGGGTGGCAATTGCTCTTTTCATTCCCTTTAGCCATAGTCTAATATCCTGCACCTGGCCCCCCCACTACCAGCAACAAAGAGAAATAACAGTGTGCATGTGTCAGGATAGACAGGACACAGGAACAAACACAAAGTCAAGGATGAAATGCAAATTTATTTGAATTTATTTTCGTTAACCTCACCAGCTGGGGCATCCCCCAAGCAGCACCTGGGCAGTGGCACACAGGCTGGGACGTGGCAGCACGGAGTTTGCTCCATGCCGGAGGGTGGCTGGGCCTGCTGTTTCCTCATGGCTTCCAAGGGTTCACACAAGCACTGTGTGAATTCACTTAACCACTGGGCTTTGATCTTTCCCACAGCAGGACAGGAGTCTCAGGCAAGTTTGATAGGGTGCCTCCGAGTGTCACAGGCCTGTTACCTAAACACAGATGTTTTGCTCGTCAAGCACACAAGACTAAAGTATTATTAGTATGACATATATGTTTTTCTACCCCCATCTGCGAGTCACTTGAGCGTGTTTGCAATAATCCTCACCATTCTTCCACTGTTTTCCCACACTGTGCCTCAAATCTGCTCATCTGACTTTTTTGAAGACCTCTATAATGTCAGATGAATCTTTGCTGACTGTAAAATCAGTGACAGAAGCAGATGTCACAGAATACTGCAGATATCAGCTCTTAGTAAGATGAATCCCACCCTCACTGTCTGCTCCAGTTTTCTTTGAAAAGTGTTCTTGGAAGGCCTGAATCATTTGATCAGAAATCAGTCAAGGTACGATACTGTCTGGATTGCCTGGTTCTGCCTCCAGAGCAACCACAGGGACACCTAAAACTCTCATTTTTGTGCTTAGAGAGGGGAAAACATTTCTTGCTTATCCATTGCTGGTGAAGAGAGTCATCACTTGGTATTGCAAGTAGAATTAGGTGGGATAGTACTTACAGGCATACTGGGACTCTAAATCAGCAATTTGAGTATAATAAAGTGTGCATGGGAGGAGTGCAGAAGAATGGCAGAGGAACTGCATTTGGTGCTCTGCTGCCCCTGGAGCACCCTTGTGTGCTAGACACATTACAGAGCTGCTCGGTTTTCTTCTTGAAACACGTGGTTGGTGCACTTCTAAAACTGTATGTTTCAAAAACTTTTCTGTCCCTGCAGAACCACTTTTGAGAAATGCCCTTTTTGCTTTGCCATTGTGATACAAAAACATGGTGTTTAGAACAAGATACTTATCAGAAAGCATTACACAGGTAGCAAATATTTTGAGAGATCTGGAGTCTTTATTTGCATTTTCAAATCAAAAGGGTTTTTTTTGGCTGAATATTTATTTCTTTCATTAGTCTAACTTTAGTTTTGGTTTCCATTTTTTTAACTTTCTTTTTCCCAATTACAGCTGCAAAAGTTATATCAATATATCAGTGCAACTGTAAAATACTTAATTTTTTCTTTAATCACCATTTCACTTTAATATTTTATTGGTTCTTAGTATAAAAAGTATTGTTGTATCAGCTCCAAATTACAAATCTTTGTTTTTCTCTCTATTTCTGTGGTAACTTCATCCCCAGAAAATCAAAATTACTGAAATTTCTTCTGACTCTAAAGGTGGTTAAAACTGGTTTTTCTCTGTTGAGAAAAAAAAAAAAAAGCTATGGTACACAAATACACATTTCTGTTAATGATTCTTTTGCCATGGAAGTCTTTGGAGTATGCTTCTAGGGTCTCTAATAAGAAATGCTGGAAAGTGTTTAATGGTGTTAGTTTTAATTTCTGAATTTAGGAAGACTTTAATTCATGATCAAAATATTTGGTTATCCTTGACAAGCTTGCTTCATTTTATTTTTTTTTCCAGTGGATGTTATATTTATTCTATTTATTAATGTATGACCTTATTTTTTATAGTTTAAGAACATTTTTGTGGTCTTTTATTTAGTAATGTTTTTATTATATTAATGGAATCTTAATATGGTTTGGGTTGGAAGGGACCCTAAAGATCCTATAGTTCCAACCCCCCTGCCACAGGCAGGGACACTTTCCACTAGACCAGGTTGCTGAAAGCCCCATCCAGACTGGTCTTCAACACTTTCAAGTCATCCATAACTGCTCTGAGCAACTGTTCCATTGCCTCACCACCCTCACAGTGAAGAATTTTTTTCCTAATATCTAATCTAAACCTGCCCTGTTTCAGTTTTAAGCCATGCCCCCTTGTCCTATATCTCCGTGCCCTTGTAAAAGTTCCCTCTCCAGCTCTCTTGTATGCCCCCTTCAGGTAGTGGGAGGCTGCATTTAGATCACTCGGAAGCCTTTTCTCGAGGCTGAACAACCCCAACTCTTCTCAGAGGAGACCTGCTCCAGCCCTCTAAATGTCTTCATGGCCTGCCTTGGACTCACCTTAACAGGTCCTTGTCCTTCTTGAGGGGGACCCAGAGCTAACAACAGTCGTCCAGCTGGGCTGTCACGAGAGCAGAATAGAGGGGGAGGATCACCTTTGAAATGAGTGACTGAAGAATTCTGCTTTGCTATAGACTAGAGTGTATCATATATTCCTGGTGGTATATAGGCTGTAGAAATACAGCTACTGTGATTAGATCGAACAAGGGAGGCTTGGTTATCGTAGAAGACACGGCAGTGCCATGAAAGGTCAAATTTTCATCAGTTCTGCACTATTTGCACTCTGTGTTTTCCTGTGTTGTAAATGAGAACAATTTCATTAAAAGTATTTCTGACCTTTTTGGTGCACATACTTTCCTTTTGAGATTCTAAAACTTTGTCTTGGAAGACAAATAACTTTTTATTCAAATGTTTTCTTATTATTTTGGTATTTGTGCAGAAGGACTGATGAAAGTGATTCCTGAGAAACTGAAAGAATTTATTTCAAAAGCAAGAGCTGCACTTCCTATTTCAGACTTAAACAATCTGCTCCCCAATATAAACACTAGCTGCTTCCAGTTCCACTACACCACTAGATTCTGACATTCAAAATTACAGGAGCAAATTCAGAGAACAAAAAGCATTTGAGTTATTGAAATCACAGAGTATTTCATATGCTTCTATGTGTTTGCTCTATCAGCCTAGATTATATTTACCTTCACGAAGGCTTTATCACATGAGCACAGCAATTCATTTCAGTAAGTTGCTCATGTCCATTCTCTGTTCATCTGCAAATTCGGTTGAAAGTTTGTTCAAAGTAACAAAGAAAAAATTTATACTAGCTTTGCAAGAAGGATAAGTAGCAGCCATTTAGGTTTTTAAGATCTTAAAAAAAAAAAATAGATTGATCTAAGTAAATAGAATATCTTCTGAAATAATTTCTCTGTATGCAATTTAGAATTTACGTTAACATGTGCCATTGTAAATATAGTTGTTTTTAACTCCATGAGATCAGTCAAGGTTATTTCATTTTAATGTCTTCTTTCTGGATGTGACTTTGAAGATGAGTAAGACTCAAAATCTACTAGGCAAGATCTGCAGCGTGGTTTGGATTAACTGTCAGTTGGTATAGATGAATTTCTCTGTTAAGTAATAAGTCTTGCTGCACTAGCAGTGCTAGTGACAGTGAAAGCCCTCTGACTTTACAGCCTGGACATATGATTGAGCTGCTTTGCTCTATACCATCATGAAGACCTTTTATGTTTCTCAGTTTACCTGAGTAGTCTAGAAAGTATGTTTGTACCAAAAGTACATTCAGGATCATAATCATTTATTTGTCTCACAAATCTCAACATAATATCCAGCCTAGTGTGAGACTTTGGTAATTAAACTCTACACTGAAAGCTGTGTGCTTCATGGATCATTGGATATGCTAATTACCTTTTACTAGGACTGTCACCTGTATTTATGTTGTGGTAAGCAATGGAATCATTTCATGTACTAGGCAAAATTAGTAGTTATGAAGGTATTTTAACTGTGGTGGATTTTTCTAGATAAAACATAGAAATATGATGCTTTTTTTTCCCTCTGTACTCTGGCTGAATGAAACTGAACATCTTAATCTAAGTAGGTCTGTTGAGGGTTTTTTTCGCTTCATAAAGTGTATTTGCAATGTATTTTGTGTTTTCTATTGCACATGTCCTTTTACCTTTCTCTAAATTGGAAAAAATTGTTCAAAGCTTGAATTGGATAAACAGATCTATTCTGTGTAATTCAATAACTGCTTCATATTGCATAAATGGTTCCTATTGCCCAATATGGGAGATTATCAATATCATTTTCTCCTCTTTGCCATGATACAAGAGCACTAACGCAGTGTCAGGAAAAAGTAGAGTAGTTTTCTCATTTACAACAGTGGTGTTCAGGTTGTTCTTTAATTTTATGTCAAATTTTATTTTTTGTTTTTATTTAGCTATTAGATCTGATCAGGGAAGACAAGCAATGGAGTAAATATATATGAACATCCACTTCAAATGTAGCCAAATTCTTGTTTATATTTTATCTGAAAATGGTATAATAATGAATGTGACTTCCTTAATTAGAAAATAGAGGTAGAGCTAAGCTTTTTGCAATATTAATACAGGAAAACCACAGGGAAATGTATATTGTCTTGTAAAGCAAGACACTACACCTGTCTGACCTCTTTGTGAAAATAAGCTGAAGTTCATAAACAACAAAAATATTAGATCAAACAGAAACTAGTACTATTGTATTTTCCCCCTGAGAGACTTTGGCATTTCAAGATAAATAATCAAGTTTCCAAATAAAAAATATTGTTTATTTTAAGTGGCATTTCAACATTTTATAACACATTCATGTGACAAATATTTGTTTCTATAGAAGTTCCTTGTGATGTACAAGCTCTACCCAAATGGTTGGGGTTTTTGGTTCTCTGTTGGGTTACCGAAGAGTCAACTCCAAAAACTGTGTAACAAAATCTGCTCCCAAATTTTGAGGGAGCTCACTGAGGATGCAAATAACAGAAAGTGTTAAAGAGTGAACTAATGCTTTTCAGTAGAAAACAGTAAGACAATAAAGGTACATATAATGACATTCTGATTACCTGAGTCTATTTCAAAATGTCATTTTAGAAACCGAAAAGCTCCCTTTTCCGTGTAGCACAGTAACAACTTAACTGCTCTGCCTCTGAAAGCTGCAGGTGTCCTCATGTTCTTGAGAACTTAGAGGTGAGTGATTTGTTTATCTCCACAAATGCAGGTTTGAACGAGAGTAAAGCTCTTAATGTATCACTCGCCTAAGAGTAGAAATATATCTTCAGAAGGACGCAATTTAAAAATTAAATCCCACTTTACTTATATTAAATAAATGTCTCTGGTGATTTTCCTGGGTGCAATAGTGAACTTTTGGTGGTAGCTGCAGTAAATCCACTGCTACGTGAATTTGAGCACTTCGAGTATCTTCCATATTTTTTATCTTTTTATGAAATTTTAGAGGATTTTTTCCTTAAATTTCTTATTCTATTGTGTATTTACCAGTATGCTCCATTTTGCTTAAGCTTCATTGTTTTCTGGTAGATGAAACTGTATTTGTTTGTGCAGAAATGTTGCATCTGTAGTGAAACTCAAAGGAGTTCTATTTTTTTAGCTTGAGATGGTTGTTTTAAATCTGGTTCCAGATCAACAGGAATTTTCCCCCTACTAGATATTACTGTGTGCTTATAGGAAAAAGTTTTAAACTGTGATTCTTGGACTGGATATCCATATAATACTTAAGAGTAATCAGTGTCATGCTGAACGTCTCAGCTTGTCCACACTGTCTGAACACCAAAGCAGAGCTCACATTATTCAGAATTGGTGTGGAAGCATATGGGGCAACCTGATTTGCACACACCTCCTTTGTGATAAAGTTGTTTTTTCAATTATCTGAGAAATTCAGGTAATGTAAAAGATTAAATCTGCATCTCCTTCATAGTTTAATATAATGGGTTTCACAGTCCATGCAATATTGTAATGGTTCCTTTAATATCAGCCTTGTCAGCAGAGTGTTTCAAAGACAAATTTGCCATTATATTCCTCACAGTCATTAATTGTCCATTTGTTTAAATATATATTTTTACTTATACATTTGAAAGTCTACAGCTACTAAGTTTGCATCTCCTGTTCCAATGAATTCATCCCAATGATTGAAATAAATTAAAAGCCTGAGGTGACTTCATCAGCAATTATTAGTTTAGAAATCTCTGATATTAAAAGTGGCATATATTACTTGCTAATACTTGATTCATCTGTAGCGGTCAATATCAAATGACAGATTCAAATAGATGACATCAAAGAAGAAAAGTCAAGTAATTTAGTTCCTTCTCTGAGCTCTGTCAGTACCAACTACACCGAAACAAACTGGACCAGCAATATATCTGTACTTAAAAACTTCCAAATAAATGGTTCCAAAATATTCCTACTTTTTCTTTTTCTTTTTCTTTTTCTTTTTCTTTCTTTCTTTCTTTCTTTCTTTCTTTCTTTCTTTCTTTCTTTCTTTCTTTCTTTCTTTCTTTCTTTCTTTCTTTCTTTCTTTCTTTCTCTCTTGTGTTGATAGTACTTGTTTTGCAAATTACATTAGTTCTTTCTCTACCCTACAACGGCCACTGATCACCCTTTTGTTTATAACACATTTGTGCACATTAGAAGAATATTGCTGTGCCATACTCAGTCTTCAAATTAATTATTACTTGAAGTAGAGATTACTTGAATCTTTGCTTGCAAGTTATATATTCTATTTTTTCTAATTCTAAAATAAATTTCTAATTTTTTCCCTTTTACTGTTTCCTGCATTTTTCTTCATGTTATTGCCATCTTCCTTAAAGCGTTGCTTTGTAAAGATGATGCTGCATTACTTGGAGTTCACTTGGAGCTCACTGGTGCTGAATTGTGCACAATTATTGCATCTTTATCTGAGCTGCTTCTTACCTTTTTACTTCCTGTATTATGACTGTGTTTGATTGCTGTTTTCCAGGTGCAACACTTTGTGCTTGTCTCTAGGAATTCCAACCAGTGGCTGAAACTTTAAAACCCTAGTCTAAAAATAATTTTTATTCCAGCTTTCAGTGTACTTAGAACCTCTCCGCCCTTAGTCAAACAATCAAATTTGGTCTTGTTTTTACCATTATAAGTGGAACTGGTGAAAATGCCTGGTAGGGCTCAGCCCTTCCAATCCCTGATCCAGTCCTACTTGAAATCCTCTCCCACTCTGACAGCAAATTATTGGTAATTGTTTCTGAGAATTTTCTCAACTGATTGTCCATCCATCTGATGGAGATTACATCTCCTGCCTTAGTTTTTTATGAGAATATTATATGGGATAGTGTCAGAAGCTTTAATTAAATGTCAGGAAATATCATATCTGCAACTTCCTTTTTGTCCAGTTGACTTGTTGTAGAAGGAAAGTAGACTGGCTTGACATGAGTTCTTTCTGACAGATGTACATATGTTCTTTTACTGTCTTGTCTTCTAGGAGCTTACAGATACTCTGGTTAATACTTATCTTTGAAGTTATTAATTTAACTAGGTGTTTCTCTGGGTGTGAGAAGTTTTCATTGGTTGTTTTGGGGTTTTTTTCCTTCTCCTACAGGTCCTTGATAAATACTTAGATAAATACTTAGTAATATTCTGAATTCCAATAGGTAGTTTCTTAAAAACTTCAAAGTTACTGTTTTCAGTCTCTGCCCCATTGCTCACATTTGACCCATCTGCATCTTCTTTTATCATATTTTCTTTATCAGTGCATTTAATTATGCTTGTTAAATTAACTCTGTTAAATGGGTCTTCATTATTTGTCATTCATGTAAAGATTTAAGGGAAAAGGCAATAGAATAGATTACCCTTCCTTTTTATAATTTGGTCTCTGTTTTCTTTTACATTCTTTTGTTTTTGTTGTTCAAGTATAGTTGTGGACCCTTTCTGTTGCCTTCTCTTCCTTGTTCCAATAAGAACTTTTTTTGGTTTTTTTCACACTAGTCTTTTTGATTTATTTTCATATGAACATAAAGTACTCCCATGTGTTTCTATGATTCCTTTTCTGCTTTCAGATCATTAAAGAGCTCCTAGCTTAGCCAGAAATATCTCTAGCCTTCCTTCCTCTATTTTCTTCACGTACGTACAATTTGTCTTTGTACATTTGGTAACACAAAATACAGTCTTGCTAATGGGAGTATTTTCAAACTACATGCCCAGATTAGTTGAACTGTGTCTTACTGTGTTTCTGTACTTACTAGGATGTATTTTTTGAATAAGCTACTAAATATACTACTTTGTTTTTTCAGACTGAAAAAAGGCAAGACAGAATTTGAAGTGCACACTCAAAGATGAAAAGCATCTCATGGCATTGATGATATCAGAAACAGCAAAAGATTCCACTTTCAGCAAACCAATGCACTTAGATTAGCAAATTCTTAGTTGTTTGAGATTTTCTCTAGCTGTTTACAAAAATAATCAGCTCTTCTGCCCTTGTTGTTTTGGTCAGGACAGTATCAAGAGTTGGTAGCCTGTTGGATTGCAATTTTTTCCCCTCAAGGCTAAGTCTCAGAAGGAACTGGAAGATATTGTCTCTTAAGGAGACAGATGCTGTCAATCCCATTATGATATTGCATTTTTTTATGCCAGATAGCAGCTCTTGGCAATTGCAGAGCCTGGAATTCAGTAGGAACCAGCTGCTGGGAGATGTCTTCATCAATGCCTCTGATGATGCTCTCACTCCTAGGTTTTGGTCCTGTATTAGCCCTGCTTCCTAGAACTACCTATCTACAGCTACTGTCTCCAGAATCTCTACCTTACCTTGCTTACTCCAACTTAGATTTACTTTTCAAGAGAGACTTGAGGTTTTTGAATTCTATTCTCGCTATTTATTTTACTCAACTTTCCAATTAATTCAAATATTAACTATAATAGCTGTTTTTCCAATTAATTTTCTGCCTCTAGATTCTCACTGAATTCCTCACTACTAATTAAACTTAAATCTGACATAGCTGCTCACTGGATGAATGAATGGAAAATCTTGTATATCCTCTCTTCTCAGACCTCCTATTATGACATTGAATAAACTGGACTCTTCCTTCTTCCTGAATTCAGAGGAAAATTACTTCTTAGGGAAGTATGCCTGCCCTTAAAAAATTGGTTGTACCATTCAGGTCAATATTGCAGTTCTGTGATTTGTCTCACAAAGAAATGCTGGAAACAATCTTCTGTAACTTCAGTTGTTTAGTAGGACAGATAAAATGTCCTGTCTCAATAGAAAATGATTTTATGAAGAATTCCAAAGTAGAATTATTTATATATCAGAGTCTAGCAGAGTTTTAAAATATAAGAAGCAACTTGCTTGACTTGGAAAATAATTTGAAAGCTACAGAGTGTGAGTACCAGTTATTTTTTAGCCAGCTGAACCAGTTTCTTGTCTCTAGGAAAAATGTTATCGTTCAGCCGCAGACACCAATCCACTTTACTTGAGAATTTTTGCCAGATAGTGTCACATGGATTTCCAAAGACTGTGTATTATCTCCCCATTTATCATGATGCTGTTTGAAAATGCAGTAAAGTCATAAAGCAACACTTCTGTATTTTGTGTGAATTTATTCTTATTCTTTCATAACCTTTTTTGAGATCTAATCAAGAAGTGTGACTATCCCTACTCTGATTGCATAGCCACTCTGCTCTTGTTCTCATGAGTGAAAATGTTTACACTGGACATGACAGATAACATGCAGATGTTTCTTCATAAGAAATTATCAAAAGATTTCAATTCTGCTAGCCTTGATCCTGTACATTTACATATACTAGGAGCCTCTTCGTCTCTATTCATGTAAATGAGATATATATGGATATATATATATAATCTATCTATATCTTTAAGAGTAGTTGATATAACTTTACCAAAGAGAAGGAGATGTTTAATCTAATTAAGTTTTAAAAGCATGAGACAATAATGTTGGTGATTTCAATGCTTGAAGAAGGAAAATTGTTTTAACCACTGGGGGTCTGCTGAATCACTGGGGGAAAAAAATACTGGAGAAAATAGAAACTCTTGCAGTTCCTAGATGATGTCTTTTTACCATCCTTCCTGCAAAGGGTCGCAAATGCAGTGTTTCCTCTTTATTGATATATAAATTGATGCAGTGGGGTCTTCTATGGAGATGTTCTGATCTTCCTCAGCTGGGACAGAGGCTGCTTTGAGTATTAGAGGGGATATATAAAACAAAAATGTCTGAAAGTTTGTATCCTGGGCCGTTCAGAATGGACATTGAATGTTAGTTGTCTGACTTCTTTTCTGGATATTCCTCAATTATTCATACATCATAAGGGGCATAAAGAAAATAAATCAGTTTGTGAAATGCTAATAATCTCTGGAGTTGGATAATCTGTGGAGTTGAATAATCTGTGAGGCTAATAATAACTACAGGTATTGTTTGACTGCTCATTGAGACAACAGAATATTGTAGAGATGCATGTTAAGTGAGCACCCACCATCATGAGTTCTGAGTGAAGCCAGAACACAGTGCCAAACAGAATCAGATCATGTAATTAAGGCTGGTCAAGCTAGGGTGGCAAATTGAAGTACACCAGTAAACTAATTCTTGCACTTCCTAACTATTGAAAGGATCACTTTTGAAAATAATGTTCTTTAATGCATTTTTTAATTTATGTGTATAATACATATTTGTAGGTGTTGGTTGTTTGTGATTGAAAGTCTAATTAATTGTAATGTTGCCTACTGTTCTTCAATGGAAATAGTGGGGATTTTATTTTTACTTCTTATGTGGAATTGTATCTTTTAGGACCTTTCCAGAATATCAAGCAGCTTGTCCTAATTTTCACTGCGAGCAATAGCTGCTGTCCGAAGGAAAAGAAAAGGAACAACACAGCTGATATTTCAGTAGGAGCTGCAAGCAGCAGCTACACTCTGTGGACACATACTTCAGCCTGAACACTACAATTTTTTAGCGTGGGAATACATATAAACTTTCTTCCAAAGGAAATGCTGGATACAGAAAGGCATGTCTTCCCTTACTGCCCTCTCCAAAGAGGGCTGTAGGAGTGCATGTGCCAGCTTAGGAAGTTTGGCTGACAGTGTACAGGTGTCTGGCTCACAGGACTGTGTAGAGGAAGATGAGAATCTCTCTACCACTGCAGTTAGGAGCATGGGCCATTTCCTTGGCAACTCTTTACCCTATGGGGAATCCTGCACACCATAATCAAAAAGAAAGCTAGGAGAAGAGCACTAAAGAAAACCTGCCAAAATGAAATAGTGGAACCAACAAACGTTCTTATAGCAACCTCACCATAATGTGTTGTACAAACCTAAACCCAAGTAGTGCATAAAATAGCAAAAGAACTCAGAGTTCATTGTCTGTTGCCTCTGACAGACTGAATATCCCTCTCTTCATAGCCAAGTTGGAAATAATCTGCAAGACTGAAATACAGATCAAAAGTTAGGTCCAGTGAAACCAACTGCTCCCTCCCACAAAGCAGTGAAGAGCCGTCAACAAGTTCTTATGAAACCTCATGCTAGAAATGCATTTCTTACTGGACTGTGTGGGAAGGATGAGTAATAGGCTCTTAATGTGTTTCACTTTTATACCCTTTTCCCTCGGAATAGATACACAGTAATTTTCTGGAATCTCAGCAGTCGACCACTTACTTTGCAATTCATCAAAATTGGTTATTCTTTATTGAAATAAGCGCTAACATTTATTTATGGTACTTCAGATCTGATGTGCTGGCATATCTGTGTTTAAATATTTACGAAAATTTTCATATATGTTTTAAAATATTTAGGAAATGTCAAATGGAAAGAGGCTAGAAGCTGTGGCTTCAGAACCTAGGAATAGTATGTACTATTTTGGAAAAGCAGAGTTTATCAAAAATTGGGTGCAAAGTACTTCAAGTCCTAAGATAGTCTGTCTTTATGACTCTGATAATTTGAAACACAAAGTGAAGATTGTGGAAAACCTGATGTAATTATATACCCTTTGAAAAGAATTAGCTATGAAAGTCATGTTCCTTGAGGGAATCCCATTTCTCTCTCATGACTGATGGTTTTCCCTTTCAGATATTTTTTACTTCCTCCTATCTCATCACAGTAGATAATTCCAGACTGTTGTCATCATGCCTGATTGTTTCCACCTTTTCATTGGCCTTTCTAGATAGTTAAGGTATTATCTCTCCCACATATCAAATGTGTCTTCCATTTCTATTTCCCCAGACGTTTCACAAACCTCTTCATCAGTTAGGTTCTTCTCACTCTTTTTTTTTCCTCTTCATCAGTCCTTGCACAGTTCTGCATTCACCTGTGCCCACTCAGAACAGAAGTGTCTCCACACAGAAGGTATCTATAATAGGATTAAATATGTGTATAGAATACATATGTGGTGGTCAAGCACAGGGCATAGTCAGACAGGCATAATGTACTACTGCCTATTTCCACTTGATTAACCTCATTTATCCGATCTACCTCTATATTCCCACTCCTCTTCCTTTCTGAGCCACCTAGGTACCTCCCTTTCTTCACCTTTACTCCTTCCACTAAACACCCCATAATAAATTACACACATCCCCAAAATTTCTTTAAAATATCCCTTCCTAAAGTTTTACACAGTCTCCAAATATGTTCTTTCCCTTTATCCCACAAGGAGTCTCAAACTTTTAAAGACAACTACCCCCTCCACCATGGAATGTGGCCACGCAGGAGTGTTTTCTTTCACTGCATCACCTTGGGGTATTTCACTCTGGAACCATGGTGTAAAAAGTCCCCTTTCTGGTCTTAGAGAGAAGCTGATTTAGTGAGCCACTTTTCACTGATTAGGTTACTTGGGTTCCTCTGCCTGTCATTGCTCCTCCAGTCCTCACTGGGCTTTTTGTACTGGTAGGGGTTAGCCTTTAATAAAATAAAATAATCTAATACACTGGAAAAAGCTCCACCCCAGCTATAACATGTAAATAATCCTGCTTTGTGGAAAAGTTCTCATTTTTTCCTCCTTTGAAAGACATTATGAGTACACTTCTGGGTTGGGATTTTTACTACAATCTAGTACTGAAGATTGACTTTTTAGCACAGACAGGATTTTGCAGAAGTCTTTTAGCTATTGAGCGTTGATTAGAAGTATCAAGAGTAAGAGACTTCTCATTTCATTTGGAGTCTTCTGAAGTGGTCTGGTATTTCATTCAGGTGCAAATCCATTGTGCTCTGCCTAATTTCTGATTCCTTAGCACTCATGAAGTCCATGGTGCAATGACTCAATGTCCATGATTAACCCTTGATATCTAAGTTGTATTTAGACTGTATCACCTTATCATGCAATAACATTTCAAGGCTCTTTTCCCAAGGCATTTTTTCACTGAATTCTGTGGTATCTACTGCCTATCAGAATGGCTGAGAGCGCAACAGGGAAATAAGGGAGCTTTCAGGTCTGATTTAGGGCAAGGGAGAGTTAGCATCCTTGGCAGCATTGGGCATAGAGCACTAGAACGACTGGAATACCTGGAGAAGAAAGGGCAGTAAATCTGTCCACATGTACTCTCAAAGAATGCAGAGTACAGTCAGGTCTATTCAAACTTCACTGGAGTGTTGAAAGTGGGCCTTATGAAAAAATCTATTTGGATTAATCCTGAAAACCTGGGAAAGGAAACAGTGTGTGTATCACATTCAAGATAAAAAGGTACTTGAGCAGATATTCTAACCATAGAAACACTAGTCATATATAAAAAATGGTGAAAGCTTGAGAATTTGTGAGAAATTCTGATAATCTGAAATTGTCATTCTAAATTCTGAAGAAGCTAAAAATTTCTATTATTTCATTTGAAATGCATGTTGAGAAGGTATTTTGATTTTGTTCTGTTTACTAGTTCTTAAAAAAATACATGTCTCCTGGGATGAAAGGGTCCACAGAAAGTATAGACACTTGTATACACAAAAACTAACTACTTCTTGTGTGTATTCTGATGCTAATTAAGACATTTGCAGTATGCATCCAATGATGGTTTTTATTTCATAACAGGAACACTTACCAAGGACAGAGTTAGAACAAAGGGCTCCAGGTTCAAGAATATGTCATCTGGAGGCTTTTTATACTTTAAATATTCAAATTCTATTATATTGAAATATTTGTATTTTCCAAAATGTCATTAACCTGAAACTATTGTATCACTAAAATATCGAAGTAGGAAAGTATGAAGTGGTGCAAAGCTTTTTTTAACATATTCAAGCTATTAAAGGCAATTCCTGAGGCAATGAGATAAATATGGTTAGAGTAACACCAGCATAGAATGGGAGCAGTGTAATTATTAGTTACACATATATGTTAGTACGTATTTGTGCTACACTGTCTCAAATCCCTGTAGAATTGAGTTCTTTTTGTCAGCTGTGATTGAAATCCAAACCTAATACATCTATGAGAAATAAGAGGAAGGTTTTATTTGCTAGTTGTTTGGAGGGCTTTATTTGTGCATTTCATGGACAAACTTTGGTCAAAATCGTTGATGTTTACTCTAAAATATTCCTGTGTGTTCAGCACTCACACCTGATTTGTGAACTAATGCAAAAAGTCAGTCTCTCAAACATTTCTTTACTTCATAGGAGAGGAATATCTATTCTATAAAGTAATACCATTACTTTACAAACCATCCTTCACAGGAAACTTTATCATAAGATACTCGACACGGAGATTCATAAACTGAAGCAGATGAAGATGAATTTTACTCTGGTTTATAGAAAAACGTGTACCTGTATAAATTTTATGGGATGGAGAAAACATAAATCTGCAGGAAAGAAAGCGTAGTAAAAAGACCAAGTGTAGTAAATAGATAGGATTTATCTTTAGATGTGATTATGAAGTAGGCAACAAGTCAGTAAAGTCAGAAGTGAGAAGCTTTTGGTTTTAGGAATGAGCAACTTCTGAGCATTCAGGAAAGGAGGCTGGGAGGGAGTCTGGAAAACTATGGTATATGACAGATTAAAGAGCTTGACCAAATTTTTAAGGATGAATTCTGCAATGCTTTTGAACCATTTAGTAGGTTTATGTATGACACACATGAAAGGAGAAAATTTTAAAAAATCAAAATAACTAAAAATTCTGATCTGAGTCAAAGGGTAGGTATGTGTGCTGGCATTCAGTGGGGAAGCAGGTAGAAGGAATTAATCTCATTTAACATGAGGTTTTGTAGTTTGGATTTCTGAATTAAAACAAGGTGTACAAGGCAGTTTTCATAATCACAGGGGAGAATTAGGAGTGTTACTCATCTGACATCAGCTTTAAGATAAAGTAAAATTGTGCCTTATTTGTCATCACTGACTTTAAAGGGAACTTAGATGATGAAGGCAGATGCAGTGTCTATATTAGATATCTATTTGATCAGTGTAACGCTCCATTCCTCTCCAGCCTTTTCTTTGATGCAGCTCACCTTTGTAACCTCAGGCAAAAATGCGTAGGAAGCTAGGAGAATGGGTGCTGAAATTTTCTAGTCATTTCAGCTCTTTGATGAGGGCTGCATCCAAACTGAATCATATGTTACAGTGTCCAATATTGGTATCTACAGGGAAAAAAAAATGGGCCGGAAGAAAAGTAAACCATAATCTACTCATAAATACATGGCTCAAATCCCATATGAAAAGAGAACTATTGCTGAGACATCTGCAACACAACCATTTCCCATTTTCCTTTTCATTTCTCAAGCAGAGAGCACAGAGACAGGTGAATAACTAGGGCTTCTGTCAGCTCCTTTGCTTTGCTCTCGTGTGTCAGAGCTAACACAGAGAAATCAGGAAACTCTATGCAGATTGTCAGTCCCCCTCCACTGTACTAAACAGAAGGTCTATCAGTATTTTTACCAACCATTTATAGATGAATACAAATACATGTCCCACAACATGTACAGCTTGCTGAAGACTTATACATATAATATTGTTCATATGTAATTACACAAGTATGTTAAGACAGACTGTAATTTGAAATGGACTATTAAAAAGTTTTGTAGTAGTGACACTAGTTTTCATTACCTTTCCTTCTAAAACAGATGTCCGAGACTTTTGAGCAGAATACTTCCAGTCTCTTTCCATCTCCAAGTTTAGTTTTCACTACATCACATCTCCTCCTGCTGTTCTTTCCTATCATTTCTTTCTTCACACGTCGATTTAAGAGTATGTGACACTGGTGTCAGTGAAACGCGTGGAGAATTAAGAGTGGCTGTTCTTGATGAACCCAGATGTTAAAAATATTACTCACTTATGCACCTACACTGCTACCTTTTTGTCTTATTAGCATATGTGGCTTTGCTTTCATTGTGATGCCATACAATGTAGACAAAAGCTGGTCCTCCTGCTTCAGTTCAACCAAAGATTTTTACGGATAGTCACTCTAGGGTGCTGTTATTGGAGTGGTAGCTTGGGGTTCATCAGAGATCTTGGGAAACGAGAGGGTGGAAATGGCTTTGTTTGCCAGACCTCTCCTTTCTCTCTTGCCCTGTGAGCTGCACTGCACCATGTGGGGACAAGGACTGGAAAGGACTGTGGAGCCCCATGCCCTGCTGCCACAGACAACTATGTCACATTAAGCAATAAATGTGTGGAGTTACAGTGCCTGACTGTGGTAGTGTCTGTCTTAAACCTGTTTAGTGAGATATTTAGTATTTTTCAGGTGCTGAAGGGAATGATGAATAAGAGGCTAGAAAGGTGATAAATTTATCTCTAGAGTAAATAGGAACAAGAAAGTAAGAGGCTGGGCTGGGTGAACATTTTGAAAAGCAAAGCACAAGAGCAATTTAATGGAAAAGTCTGCCTTGACAAAGAGCAGCCAGGGTGAATGTACATGCAAACCTTAAATGCTCTGAACAGATTAATCTTTGATCACTGTGACAAACTGAAAGTTTGTAAATATATTCAATTACTGACAGTTTAAATCTGATTATTCACCACTTGCAGTGAACTGTGAAATAGCAGCATATTTATGATTCATGTTTATGGAATCTATGATTTTATGACTTATTAAATGCTTTTTCACGTGAAGCCATTATGATAGTTCAGTATTTACTGGGAAACTTTTGGCAATGTAAAATCCGAGGACAGAAATAAGAATTCACAGAGTCACAGAAAAGTCTTAATTCTGATTCGAAGATAAGAAAAGATGTTGTGAGGGACTGTGTCAAATGCTTTACATAAGTTTAGGTAGACATCTGTCTCTCTTCCCTTGTTGACCCTTGCAGTCACTCCATCATAGAAGGCTGCCAGATTGGTCAGGCAGGATCTGCTCTAATAAAACATCCTTGTCTTGTATGTGTCTTAAAACTGCTTCCATGAGGATCTTTTCCTTTCATCCCTTTTTGAAAGCAGGAATGATGTTTCTGTATTTCCCCCACTGGGGACTTCACGACCACCATGACTTTTCAAATATGAGGGAGAGTGGCTCGGCAGCAGCATCAGCCAGCTCTCCCAGGACCCTGGCATGTGTGTTCTCAGGCCCCACAGACTTGTGCCTTCTCAGTTTCATCAAACGATCATGAACCTGCTCTTCACTTATAGTGGGAGGGACTTCATTACCTCAACCCCCACCTGGAGGTTTAGGAACTTGAGAGGAGTGGGAAGCCTGACTGCCAGGGACAACTGAGGCAAAGAAGTCATTGAGTATTTCAGCTTTCTTCCTATATGTTGTCACCAGTTCTCCCTTTTTATTTCTCAGGGAGGTAGAGTCTCCTTGGCCTTTCTTTTCTAACCCATGTACTTAGAGAATGCTTTCTTGTTATTCTTCACAGAAGAATAACCTTTCAAACACAGCAATAATTTGTTCTTCTTCATTATTTAGCTCAGATGCATCAGGCCCCCCCACTAAAGATCGTCAGTATAGATAAAAAGAAGATTTATAATATTCTACCATTTCATTTGGTTGAATCATCTTTACTTTAAATGAGGTGTTTTTCATCAACATCACCACCTGATTCTAGCTGTATATTTTCAAGTGCAGTTATTGATTTCTCATCCATCTTTTAAAGTTGCTTAGTGAGATGTTAAATTTTTTTCTGTGCCTCAAACTCTTATTTGTTCGCAAATTCAAAAAAGTATGTATTTTGCAACTTCATCAATCAGCTGCTTAGTTTTCAGAGGGTTAAGGCAAATAAACCCTCTCAAGTATGAAGAAAATGTCTTAGTAACAGGATTGGTCTTTGTGTTTGACAAATGCTGACTAATGCAAGCCTTTTGGGTTTTTTTTAATGATCTTTCTTAGTCTAATAGTGTTGGATCTGTACAATTTAATTCTCATTAGTCATGAACCTAGTGAGAATATGAAGACGTTATGCAAAAAAAGCAAAAACTGGGCTTCCAAATCATTCAGTGTTAATGTTGTTATAACACAGCCTTCTGCCCATGTTCTGTTTAGTTCACAAATGTTCACTTGTTACCATGCTTGAATCATCTGTTCAGTCTTCCAGTGGTAAGACCAATGCACAGTTATATTTTATCATTTGCTTGGGTCTTTCTCTTAAAAGCGGCAACATGTGCATCTCCTTAGAATGGATTTTCATTCAAAAATTATATATTTAATTGATTTTTCCTTTTTTTCTTCTTCTTTGAAAAGAGTTTTGAAATATAGCAATTCTTCTGTAACAGTATTTTTAAACATGTCAGTATGAGTCTATCAGGAATAACTAGGTATGAGTACCACTAATGAGTAAACAAGTGTTTAATCCAGGTTAAGGCATGTAAGTGTAGAAAATGTTTAAATCCTAAAAAAATCCTCCAAATATGAAGTGTGATAAAGTGCAAGTATTATTTTTTTCCATACAAGCTATTTATTTCCAAATTGCTTGTAATTAATCTTGTTATGAAATTGTTTTTTAAAATGCAGTAATATTGAAAGTTGAGAGAGTAAGAGAAAGTACTTGAGGGGATGGAGGTAGTAATGTTCATAGTGGCTCTTTTATTTACAGTATGAACAGATTAATTTGAACTCAATTTTTCTATTTGTATGTCTGCTGCTTACACCTACATAGGAGAAAGTCAATACAGTTCATTGGTATAACAAGCCTGTCAAAATAGAAAACAGAGTAGTTCCTGCTTGTGGGTGATCTCACCCAGGTTTTTCATCATGTATGTTACTCAGTCTCTTTCCCTTAACAGCAGTTGTCCATAGCCATGTATGTTGTGAACCATTCGTCAGTATTCCTTGTGTTTTGCAAATCCCATGCCTGGAAGTTGTATCAGATGTTCCAAATTTGATCCCTCCCTGTTCAATTTACACCTCTCCTCTCTGAAGCGCTTCTGGTTGTTGCAGAGTTTGAAGAAAGGCAACAGCCAGAAACAATACCATGGTTTTTGCCCTGACTTCTAATAATTCCCTATTTTCTTTCCCATAGAGTTGTATAATTGATTCCTAGAAGGGCCCATAGCCCATATAAACAACACAAAGTAAAATTCTATGACAACATATTATAACAATGGGAAAAAAAATGTAAATTTACAGTTCAGCTTTAAACTTTCACAAACATTTCCATTAAAAAAATTATTTACAATTTGTCAAAAGTATTGTAGAAAATAAATGAGCTGCAGAAGCAGCAAAAAAGCCTGTGGACTGTGAAATAAGTATGCTGTGCTTGAGTGACTGTTTACCTTTCTTAAGAAAATTACCCCATTGCTGTCATAGGCAAATACCTCCTAATAACTCCAAGAGAAATTTTCCTCACTTTCCAAAGGAGGAAAGTGTAGGGACAATAAGAAAAAAGTCTCCCATAGCCAATTCTAAACTTTTACACTCAATTTGGTTATAATTGTGCCTTTTTTCTCTTATTTTTCTATCCTTCTGGGTGCCCTGGTTTCCAGGGCAAGAACACCCAGGTTTCTGACATGGTAATAAGCCAAAGGATGTGTTTGGCTAAATCTCTCTTCTGTGTGACTTGAAAGATCAGGAGCTCAGAGAGTATTATGTAGTCTGTGGGGTCACAATTCACTTTACATGCAGCCAATGTCACTTTCCCTAATGTTTATTAATTAATCTTTAAAAAGTCTTAAAATTATTCAGATTTGCAAACTCTGAAGAGTCTGGATTTCAGACTATTATCCTGTCTCCTGGTATATAACCTTAAATGCAAGATATTAATAAATTATGCTAACTCTCTCTTGGCTACTTAGCTGACAAATTTGTGTTACTTTTATTTATTTATTTTTAAATTAATGTAAGGCAGGCTCATATTTCAGATAATGTAAAATGTATGAGGCTTTAGAGAGGTTAAGTTTTTAAGCAGCTTTCAAAGCCTTAGATCATTTTAATTCTGCCTCATTTAAAGACAGAAAGAAATCCTGGAAAGAGTTTGAACAAATAACTAAAAGACTAAAGGTTAGATCATAAAAGAAAAATATTGTGGAGACAAGTACCTGCTCTGCCTAATGTGCTCTGCCTGAGCCACACTTACCTTTTCTTTCAAGTATATATTTTACCTGCCCAATACAGCACTCAGACACTCCCAGTTTTTGCTGGAATAAGCCCTTGCACTGCAAACTCAATGAAGGATGAACTTCTCTCTAAAGATCACCTGTGTATCACTCCTAAGCTTCGAAGTTTGAGTGACACGCTGGTCCTGCTAAAGGCAGTCGGACTTTTGCCATTGGCTCAACTGCATATTTTGAAAAATTCTTTGCAGCTTCCACAAATGATCAAAGTTGTGCAGCAGGGAAGCTGATAAGGTCACAGCATAGCTGGGACATTTGTACTGTAGCCTTTGGTAGAACAAAGACTTAAAATTGTTTCTTTTGGAATTGAAAACAGTAGAAAATACGTTTGCAAATATGTGTTATCAACAAATGTGTTTTTCACCAATGTAAAATGTCAAGCCTAGAGGGTTAATGATTTTAAAACCACAATGCAAAAATGGGAACTAGATTGAAAACTACTTTACAACCTCAGTTATAGCAGATTCTGACATTGTAAACAGTATAATATTTTGCAGATATTTGATTCTGCTGTTTTCTGCTTTGGAGAGCCTTCAGGAGCAGTCTGACTCGTTTGTTAGGGCTTTTTTTCCTCTTGTGGTACAGGAATGCTGCACTAGACAAGGCTCTTATCACTGAACTGGCCATTCATCCAGACCTTGACTTAACAGTGTGGCATTCCACAAGTATCTGTGCAGTTTATGGTGCATTATAGATTGCTCTTGCAATTGGCTGTTGTTTGCTTGTTATGACAGACTGAAAAAGTACTGAAATGGGGTAAAAAGAAGCAAAAAAAAAATAAGGGAACATTATTATGTAATCAGTGAGCCATTAATAAATTGTTAAAAGACACTGCTTACAGCCTGGGATAACTTTTTCACATATCCTACCTAAAATAGAATTTGCAGGCTCAAAATTAAATTAGGTAATCAGTCTTGTGATCACCTTTCTTTTATCTTTGTTCATTGTTTTACAATCACAACTGCAATCCAACCAACAGGAGAAGATAAATTCCAAGGGATAAATTGTCTTGTAATTTCTTCTTGTGCAGTGCCCAGCACAGAAAGACATCAAATAAAAATCAAACAGTTGCTTCTAATAAAGACTGATAAAACATCCCAGCATTCCATCAGCAGCATCCTGCACTGGCATATATTTTCAAAGTTTTCTCTTTGTGTTCCTATTTCCAATTATAAAGCAGAAGATAAAAGGCATGATAGTGAAATATGGTAGGACCTAGAAAATTGCTGGGAAAAAAATTACTGCTTACTTCTAAAATGAAATGTGAACTCTTTAATAAACCAGAAATGGTTTTGTGGGGTACATTCCAAGAACTGTAGAGTTGCAGATAAAAACTGAATATTTCAAAGAGAGGCTGAAAAAAATCAGCTGCAGCTGGTTATAGTTTTGCAATATGTTCATACACTGTGTGTATATGGAATAGCTAAGAACTCTCATTTGTTAAGGACTGCTTCACCAAGGTCACCTTTCTGTGTTGTTTACATAGCAGTCAGATGTTAGTGTTAGGGGAATATACTATATTATAGTACCTGATTCATAAACCTTTGCTTTTTGCCTCATTTATCATTCCACTGGTGGTATCAACAAAGTAAAACTCTGGTTGGCCACCTTTGTAAGGAAGTTTAAAAGTATGTCTGGAAATCTACTCTGATTGCAGAGTGATAAGAAGAGCTAAGGTGTGAAATCCCAGCTGGAGTGCAGTCACTGCGTGTTTTGCCAGGGACTTAAGTGGATGAAGGGGTTCCTACCATTCGTTTTGAGGGCAGAGAGAAGGGGCTTAACTGATGTATCCAAACTGATGCTAGGTGCTTTCCTGCTAACAAAGATGGCTCTGATTCCTATAGGTGGGAAGTATATGTGATATGACAGGTAATTTTAAGTATAGTTATATTTAAACAAAATTTAAAGGTTATTTGAAATTAAAGATTATTTAAACAAAATCCTATGAGTCAGATAAAATCTAAGTTTTTTCCTTGAGGAATCTTTTCATCCAGGATGCAGGGAATAATTTCCAAGTTTTACTGCTTGCTTTTGCAATTACATGTATGTTTTGCTATTATATCATTAAACAGAATTAAAAGATAATTAACATTAGTGGATTAAATTTGTATATATTCATTAAATAACAATTTTCAGCAAAGCATTTCATAAAGCTCTGAAGTCTGATCATAGTTCTCATACCAGCTCTTTTTTGTTAACTGTAGTTAGGTTACTGTCAGGATTGGAGCCCAGTTCAGATATGTACCAATCTGTGAATTGTCTTGTAATTATAAATACTAATATTGCTGTAGGGATCACCTCTAGTGGCAATTCTCTCGTTCATTGTTCTGATTTTTCTAGACACAGTATTACTTTGTACACCTGTACCAAGTCCCTAGTGAGTTTATGAACTGCACAGCTGCTCTTGTGTGCTGTTAACAAGTCTCTTACAGAGTTCTCTGTTGTGTGGAAGATTGCTACATTTAGATCAGTTTGTTTATCTCACCTCAGTGTTGGGGTCTAATTGGTTATCTTGTTAGCTGTATGCAGCCCTTATCTCAAATGACAACATCGTTCCTTGGTTTAGTTTTTGATTTTTTTTAAATTAATTTTAAGAGTCCATCCTTATTATTATTCCAAAGAATAACCTTTACTGGGGGTACCTTTTCATCAGTGAGTTCTTCCTGTTCTGGGATTAGGTTTCTTGCTCATCGTGTAAATTGGTGAGCATGCACAGTCTGTTCTTCTGGAAATGGGTTGGGGGTTTTGAGGGTCTTTGTGATCTCAATCCACCACTACTGGATTGACTCTTCGTAGACTGTTCATGACCACTTTTTCACCCCATTCCTTTGCTTGCTCTGTTCTTTATGTAGTGCAGTCACCATGGACCAGAACAGCGAAGCTGGCCCTACTTCTTTACAGCCCCTCTTCCCAGCCACATCCTGTTATAACTTGCCCACTTGAGTGGCCATTGGTGTTTGAGGCCTAGCAATACATTGACTCCTTACTTTCCAGGTTTTTACAGTGACTAGTAACATTATTTTAAGTAAATAATGATTCTTCATCATCATTGCTCAGTCTGTGTTTTGGGGTAGGTGATGTCCCAATCACAGTATGTGCCCTGTGTTCTGTGTACCTGACAGCTGCAGTTAAATTTTTTCTGCTTTTATTTAAACAATTTTGATCTTCCCTGATTAGTTTTGCAGCAAATGCATGGCATTATGTCACTTTGGCCTAGCCCAGGGTATCTCATAATTCATGATTAGAGCAGAGAGCTCCAGGGCGTTGTGCTGAGTAAGCAATACAACTCTTCTGTGCAGTTTCATGACATGAACTTTGTTACTACCCTTTGTATGTCTGCATCCAAAACTCTACCTGTTATATTTGAGATCTTGCAGAAGGAGACAAGTTATCAAGAGAATTGGAAAAAAGCAATCACACTGCTTGACTGTAAACAGAACAAAGAGAACAATCTGGCAATTGTAGACAGTTAACATCAATCCTCAGAAAAATTCTAGAGCAAGAAGTCAAATAAAGCAAAGCACTAGCTGTCATATATCTTTCATTCGATGCAGTACACTCTCTAGGATACTTTTATTAACAACCTAGATGATGGAATAGAGTATGTTTATTGTTTCTTGCGATGATCCAAAACTGGGAGAGAGCTTATGTGCTGGACGATGGGATTGGAATTCAAAATGATAATGACAAAGGAGCAGTGCATGTGAAAACATAAAGCGGGAATTATTTACTGCAGTGATACAAAATGAGGACAGCTGCTTTGGTAGCAGTTTTTCAGAAAAAGCTGAGCGTGAGCCCACTGTGCTGTAAAAAAAGTAAGCACAAAGCTAAAATACAGCCAGAAAGATGCATAAAATGATCAGAAATGTGGCCTCTGGTAGACTAGCCATCTAGAAAACTGCTGTTTGGGGCATTGTACTTCAAGAACTATGTGGTCCAGTGGAGACAGTCTGGAATAAATGAATGAGATGAATTGCAGTTCTGTAAAGTTTGACCTGTTTCATTATTGAAAAACACTTAAAAATGGCAAAGTCAATCAAGAACTGTCAAAGCTCTCTTTGTAAGTGGTGGAACCTCCACCACTGGAGGTTTTTAAGAGCTGGTCAAACATCTCTTGGAAACAATGTAGCTATCATATATCTAACCTGAACTAGAGGACCTCCCATGGTTCCTTCAAGCCCCATTTTTCTATTATCCTGTGATTATTAAAGCAGAATTTCAAAGTTTTGATCACAACTGAATTATATGTCAAATAACTGGTTAATACTTCTTAATTTCTTAATAATAGATCCCTCTGGATGGATTAGTGTGAAATGACATGAAATACATGTTAATACATGTATATATGTATATGTTGAGAGCTTTTGTTTCAGCTGGACAGTTTTGACGTGCTTGGTATAGTTATCCAGATGGAGTTGTCAGTGCTGCTGATGTTGAGGTATCTGTGATGGCCAGTGGTGGAAAAATTGGAATTCTTCCTTTAGCAAGTCACTCTTATAGATTCCTGTTATCAATGGCTTTTGTTTATGTTTATGCTGTAAAGGAACATGCTCCCATCTGACCTTATTACCATATTTAAAGATAGGTTCTACCATTTTTCCCATATTAACAAATGTTTGAGGAATAAAGAAAAAATTAATTTAAGAGCAGCAGAATCAGGATCTTGGAATAATTTAACTGACAGAATCTTACATGAACGGGAGTTGAATACATTCTTCAGTATACTAATGGGTGTGGACCCTTAAAAGTAGGATATTATCTTATTTTTCCCTTACTATGGAACCCATGCCTTTCATGCAACTCAGTTGTGGTCTTCGAATTTTCTTCCTCTAAACTAAAAAAAAAAATATTTAAGCAGAATGTAAGCATTTTTTGTTGGATGTTTTGTATTCAGTTTGAACTGCTCAGTGTCACCTTAACGATAAAACTGGGATAGCGTAACAGGTGCTTATTGTCTTTTTCTTCCTCATTGTCTTTCAGATGTTATATTTTGGCATATGTTAGTGGCTGTCAAGGGGATATTATTGATCTGCTGAGACATCTGCTCCACTCACATTAATTTGACTGTTCTTTCATGAATGATGAGTGCCTTATGACTTCCTATTCCTAGCACAGTAATACTGTCCATGTCTTTGCAGCTGGAAATTAACATTATTTAAGATGTACCCCTAAATTATACAGTTTTTTGTTTCCTTCTAATTGAATGCCATTCTTTTTGTTGGAATTTTCATGTCATGTACTACCTAAGGAATAAAAATCCAAGTATTTAAATAGTTACTTTTATTTTTAAAATGCATACTAAATCATTATTTTTGATGTAGCAATAAAAAGGCAAAAATCTTTTGTAGAATCATAGCAAGGCTTATGCCATGGGCAGGACACTTTCCACTACACCAGTTGCTTGGGTTCCCATCCATCCTGGCCTTGTACACTTCCAGGGATGGGGCATCCACAAATTTCTGGATCTCACCACCCTTACAGTACAGAATTAATTCCTAATATATATCTAAATCTATCCACTGACTGTTTCAAGCGATTTCTCCTTGTCCTATGACTACATGCCCTTGTGGAAAGTGCCTCTTCATCCTTCTTAAAGGCCCCCTTCAGGTACTGGAAGGTGCTCTACTGGAAGGTCTCTCTGGAGCCTTCTCTTGCCCAGGATTAACAATCCCAACTGTCTCACCCTATCTTCACAGGAGAGGCGTTCCATCGCTCTGAGCCTCTTTTTGGCCCTTCTCTGGACTCACTCCAGGAGGCCCATGTTCTTCTTCTGGGGGGTCCTTGGAGCTGGACACAGTGCTCCAGGTGGGGTATCATGAGAGTAAAAGAGAGGGTGGAAATCAGTGCTCTCACCCTCCTGGCCACACTGCTTTGGATGCAGCCCAGGACATGATTGGCTTTCTGGGCTGCCAGCACACCCTGCCGGCTCATGTCAAGTTTCTGGTCAACCAACACCCCCAAGTCTTTCTCCTCAGGGCTGCTGTCAATCCAGCCTCCACCCAACCTGTATTTGTGCTTGGAATTGCCCCAACCCATGTGCAGGACAGTCATAAAAGAGGCTTTAGAATATCTTAGGGAATAACCATAAGCCAGAAAATAATCAATTGACCTTTTTAAAAGAGGAAATTAATTAATGGGTCCAGGCAATACTATATTTTCAGTGATATTTCTAAAAGAAAAATGTGGTCATTTTCTTAAATTGAAAAAGGGTGTGAAATTCAACATGCTAAATGCAAAAATAGAAAACTGGGAGGCACCAGTTAAACCAGCATCCAGAAATGTACCTTCTTCCCCTAATTTAACCCATGACTCAAATACAAACCCCTTTCATACTACCCAACTTGAAAAATGTACTTTTTCTTTAATTAATTTAACTGAAAATAGTACAGATTTAAAAACTCTTGAGGACACAACAGTCATTTAGTCCAAGTAATCTAACTTTCCTCTTGCTTGAGCTACCACCAACTACTGTGGTTAGTTTTCCTAAGGTGTTATTTTGTAAGTGTTTTGATTTGTGTCTACATATACATTTTATTTCAAAAAGTGGATGAAGTTCTGCTTTGAATATCAGTTTTGCATTTCCCTATAATTCTCCTCATTCACACTAGCTTTAGTCTTTGAAGTCGTAAGCAGATCAGTGAATAAACTGGTTTGCTATCTGTGCTGTAATCCACGCTGGACTCAAAAAGAGGGAACAAAACTTGGTGGAATTTTCTGCTCACTCCTCTTATCTCAGAAACCTTGTGAGATGGCTTATGACTACCTTGCTATCTTGATATTTTGCCTGTTGTGGAGAAAGGCATTTCTCCTAGAAACACTCAGTACTCTCTGGTGACTACTTAACAGTTGGCTACTATACTGACCCATATGTAGGACCTAAAACATATCAAGTAACTGTGGTGTCTTACAGATTCACAGGAACAGCTGAGTGTGAAGCAGGAATGAAGAGGAAGAGAATACAGGTATAAGTGGAGGAACAAAAAAGACAGAGAGGTTAGCAATGGTAACATTTGGATGATATTTTGATGATAGCGAAAGACCTAACTTTTGCAGGCAGAAAAGCAGTGGCCAAACAGACATGTATGACTGAGTGACCATTGTAACAGTTTCTGTACAATACTGTAATCAACTTCCATGTCGATGCGACCATTAGGAAATTCCTATGCTTATTGCATATGCCATGGTTTTTACAAGGTCTGTACCTTGGAACGCCAGTGAGCCAATTTTTTCTCTAATTTTAATCCTTAAGAGAAACTAAGACAGATCTTATAAAGAAATAGCACTGAATTCTGGAATGGAAAAAGTGTTTTCTATCTCAAGGCAGACATATCCTATCTCTAGAAAAATGTAGGTTTCCATAGGCTTTGACAGAATATTAAAAGCTAAAATTTCAGATGCTGATAAATACAGTCCAGTATATAGTGTATAATCTAGTGTTACACCTCAGGTGATACCATTCTGAAAAAAATATTTTGAATGCTCTGGAATATAATATATAAATTCGCTTTTTTAATATAGCCATAGTTACATAGACAGGTACAGATATATTTCATTAGCAGAAGTTCTAGGCACCCAAGAGAAGGAACATCACATTTCTATTACACTAAACCAATTTTACTGAGTTATTTTCTTTGCTATCACTGAAATTTCAAATTATATTAGTATAACTATGAATGCATTGCATAGGATCTGGTCTTGTTTCCACTGAACTCAATGGCAAAATTCCCATTAATTTAAATGGCAGCAAGAATGATCTCCAAATGTTCCTCCTATTAAACTGTTCACAAGCTGTGCCTTCTTCATGTTAATCGGCAATGATTTTTGTTTGCCAGTACAGCTGACAATTTTGCATTAAAATAATAATAAAGAGATGTGATGACAGCCTGCCATTTTTTGTTCCTTAAGTCAAACACTTGATGTGACGGACTATGTGATTTCTTCATTTAATGACCCGCCAGCTGAAGATGCACACGCTGTAACTTACACAAATGAGAAATGTTGACAAAAAATCTTTAATATAATTTAAGAAATGTTTTTAGTGAAAAGAGAATTTGTTCCCTTGTTTTCTTTTTCAGACAAATAGCTTTTGGAGTTCTGTATGTTTAAATTTACCCTTAGACCTTTGAGAAAAGAAAATAGAAGAAGGAGATACAATGCATTCAGTTGTTGATATTTTGCCTACCACATGTGCTATATAAATAAATAAGTACAAAAATTCAAATTCGTAGAATGGAATCAGGCTTCTTGTAATATGGATTAATCAAAAAATCACAGGCAGCATTCTACTTTTCTTCCTAATTTTAATGTATACAAAAGATCTTTTTACTTCTACAGCGTATGAATTCCATTAAGTCCAAATTACTGGCTTTTCACATGCATGACTGTAACCCAGGGAGCCCTTTACATAGTTGGGCAGGGAAAAGAGCAAATCTTCCTTATCTTCCTTTTCGTTCATGGTGAACACTGCCTAAGGCTTTTTCCTTCTCTTTTGACCTCATTACTAACTTCGTTGCTTTTGAGGAAACTTAGGAAACTGTATTCATTTCCATTAACCAACTGTTCAGAAGGAAAGGGCAAGGAAAATGTAATATTAACATGACATAACAGAAAAATTGTTAAAATGGCTCTAGTGGCAACTAATACCTGTTTTTCAGATGGCCAACCATTAAAATTCATTGTCATTTTATTTTACTTTTTTTCACCATAAAACTCTGGTTGCGTGGTATATTACTATCTACACAATGTTCTTCATTACTGACTGTAATGTCATCACTTAGAGTAAAACTTTCCCTGTTACTGCAGAAAGTGGGCTAAGAACCTGTGTTACATATAAAAAATATCTTGAAAGCAGCCATTTAGTTGACAATAATCCCTGGACGCACCCATCTATGTGCCATTTACTGCTAGAGGCAATGCACAGTTTTAGACACTATGGAATTTGATGCATCAGGAACACAAAAAGTCACTGTCTTTTTGCAAAAGAGAGATTCACTGGTATAGAATCATAGAATCATTTAGGTTGGAAAAGAACTTTAAGGTCATCAAGGTCAACCATTAATCCAGCATTGCCAAGTCCGCCTCTAAACCTAAATGCTACATCAGCACCTTTCCAGGAGGAAAGTTTTCCTAATATGCAATTTAAACCTCTCCTGGCACAACATGACACCATCTTCTCTCACCATCTCACTTGTTACTTGGGAGATGAGACTGATCCCTATCTCGCTTCAATCTCCTTTCAGGTACTTGTAGAGAGATGACTTCACCCTCAGCCTCCTTTTCTCCAGCCCCGGCTCCTCAGCTGCACCTCATCAGACTTGTACTCCAGACCCTTCACCAGCTCTCTTGCCCTTTTCTGGCCACACTGCAGCACCTCAGTGTCTTCTTGGTAGTGAGGGGCCCAAAACTGGACACAGCACTTGAGGTGTGACCTCACCAGTGCTGAGTACAGGGAGGTGATCATTGTCTGAGTCCTGCTGGCCACACTTGCTGCTACAGGCCAGGGTGTCTTTGGCCTTCTTGGCCACCTGGGTACATGCTGTGTCACATTCAGCTGCTGTCAACCAGCACCCCCAGGTCCTTTTCCACTGGGCAGCTTTCCAGCCACTCTGTCCCCAGCCTGTAGCACTGCAGGGGGTTGTTGTGACCCAAGTGCACTATCTAGCACTTGGTTTTGTCGAACCTCAGAAAATTTGCCTCAGCCCATCAATTCAGCTATTCCAGATCCCTCTGTAGGGTCTTTCTACCTTCCAGCAGTTTAACACTCTCACCCAACTTGATGTGATCTGCGGACTTTGGGTGGGTGCATTCGATCCCCTCATCCAGACTGTTGATAAAAATATCAAACAGAACTGTCCCCAGTACTGAGCCCCAGGGAACACCACTCATGACTGGCTGCCAGCTGGATATGACTCCATTCACCACCATTCTCTGGGCCCAGCCATTCAGCCAGTTTTTACTCATTGAACAGTGCATTGTCCAAGCTGTGAGCCACCAGTTTCTCCAGGAGAATGCTGTGGGAAATGGTGCCAAAGGCTTTACTGAAGCCCAGGTAGGCAACATCCACAGCCTTTCCCTCATCAAATAAGTGGGTCCCTCTGTCCTAAAAGAATATCAGGGTGGTCAAGCAGCACCTGCCTTTCATAAACCTTCCTTTCTTGTTGATGGGTGTCACATTTGCTAATTTCCAGACCTCTCCTCCCCAGGTTACTGGGACTGCTGGTAAATGATGGGAAATGTCTCAGTGAACTCTTCCACAAGCTCTTCCACCAGCTCCCTCAGTACCTTTGGGTCAGTCCCAAGGTGCATTGGTGTAGATGCACCTCACCTGGGCTGTTGATCCTGACACCTTTTTAGGAGGCAGAAGCTCTAATTCCTACACCACCATTCTTGGGCACTTCCATGGTTACTAACATGGTTAGTAAGCCTACATGGTTAATAAGCCTTGTGTCTTTGTTCCTGCATGGATCTCCATCCCCCACCTCCCCTGAAGTGGCAGACTAAATGACTTTTGCTAGCCCACTGTCCCTCAAACACTGGTCTGCTGTCCCCAGACTTTTCTCTAGTGATTCTGGTTTTATTCCTTTGCCCCTTCGAATCTACTTTAAACCTCTTTCAGTGAGCCCTGGCAATTCTTGTGCAAAAATCCTTCTCCTCCTTTGAGACTGGTATACCCTGCCTGTTGCCAGCAGGCTCACTGTTGTGTAAACACATGATCAAAAACCTCTAAAACCTGCTGGTAATACCAGGCTCGGAGCCAGGTATTGATCTGCTGACTCTTAGTGTTTCTTCCTTTATCATTCCCTGCAACTGGAAGGATAGAAGAGGACATTTCTTGGGCTCCTGATCCCTTAACAAGTTATCCCAAGGCCCTAAGGTCTCTCAAATGCCCTCAGACTTCTTATTGCAACTTGTTTGCTGCCCACCTGAAAAATCAATATTGGATAATAATCTGAGGCCCATATCAGGGTGGGAAGCTTTCTCTTCACATCTTTAACCTGGTGTCACTCTGGAGCAGATCTCTAAATCCTCACAGCTTTGTCTAAGGCCCTCAAGTCTTGAAAAAGAGGCCTACATAAAAAACGTGGAACAAGAGTTTGTTCTGCGCCAGTGACCTGGACAAGGCCAGAGGGAACGCAAATATGAACGCTGAGGGTCATTCCTTCACTTGCCATAACAGATGTTTCTCAGAGAGATAAATGGCTACTGATGCCTGATACCGTATCTTAGAGGAATTATACTGTACTGCTTTAAAAAGGGGCATTATAACAGAATTTGTTTATGTGTGATCAGGTTAATCATTTGTGTTTTTCTGTACAGTACTGGTGAAACATGCGTACTGACAGCAAAAAACCTATGTTCACACTAATTTGAAAGAAAATGCTACTAAGATCACTTGGCAAGATTATTTGTCCCTGTCATATCTCATAACTGTCGTTTGTTTCTTTCTTTAGATTTTTGTATTTTTGTGATAGCTTTTAATTGTTGTAAAAATATAGGAAGACCACATTTGGAATACAAAAATTATGCATTTAGACTTTTGGAGGAACATTGGAAGCTGAACTGTGGCTTATAGTGATGTACTTTTAAAGAGATGTGTAGTACCACTTTTCAACATGACATTCTTCATTTTTCAGACACTCATCCTTTTAGAAAAGAGATTTCAGTACAAGTTTTTACTTGTAAATAGAAATTTTTGCTAGTTCTTGAAACGTTCTCTATGTAAATTAGGATTAAAAACCTAGGAAGGAAAACTTTTAAAACTTAGATCCTTAAAAGTCTTCCTAAGTTCTCTTTGGATTTTTAGTTGTTTGGTTTTTTTTCTTCCATATATATCAGCCCTCAGCTAGATGGTCCAGAAAACTACATTTGCTTGTGTAACAAAAAAATTACCCTGAAACAGTATGTTTTAATAGAAAGTAGAGTGACAGCCTCTTGTTTGCTCTTTCTTATAGATGGATTTATTGTCTTAACCTGTATCTGTTTTAAAGGATGGGGGAGAAATCTGCTCATTAAATTTACTTTTCATTTTCTACTTACATTTTCCTTAAGAGTGTTTTCAGAAAAGCCAGAAACATTGAAAGCTATTTGACAATACAAATAAGCACCGAAGAATATTGCTGATATACTATAACAAATGCTGCTATGTTGTACACATTGAATTTACAACAACTCTAGCCTGAAAATATACAGAAGTATTGCCATGACATTAAACTTCTAAGTGCCTAAATTGGATGGCTTGTTTAACTGGCTTGGATACCATCAAGAAATAGAGTTGGTGTTCCCAAAGCTAGGAATAGGGGTTTAATTTAGGTACCCTTTCTTTCTGTTGACCAGTTTAGGGAGTGTGAATACCTAAAGACAAACATTGTGAATAATCCACAAAGGCCCAGTTGCAAACTTAACATTTGACAAAACAAGTAAATTAGTTTTGTTACCTGTAGAGTAAAATAATATCCTTCTAGTCATTGATGGGACCTTTGCAAAGCTTTAAAAAAAAGTTCTGGCTCAGGTATTGTCCTAATCCTCAATTGCAGTTACTAACATATCCATACCTTCTCACTGAGGATGTAGGTGTCACTCAGGTACGATTTAATAATTATGATGCAGATATAATGATTTGGAGGGGTAGGAAGGCCATTTATAAATAGTCTCCACAAGTCATGTGCTAACATGATTGCTCAATCGGGAAGCAACCCACAATAGGTATAGTTCTATTGTAAAAATATATTTTTGTATTTTTCACTTTCTCTGACACAAACAAGAAAATATATAATAGACCTAACATTAATTGTTGATGAAGAGAAAGTACCAAAAACAGCCTCCAAACATCAATGGATGCTTTTGACTGACAATTTCCTAAATTCCTTGTGTTACTTATATATAACCAGACTGTCATCAATCTTAAGAAATGTTATCGCACCATGAACAGGGCACTACCTTTGATTATAACATAAAACCATTCTGATTTTCTACATTTAAAATCGGTGATAGACATCAATAATCCTTGGATAGCTAGAATCAATAGTTACAGGCAGAGGTATAGCAGGCTTCATTGTTTACTTAAAAATGCGGCCGTATTACTGTAGTCATTATAACAACAACTAGTACTATATTGACTGTATTTTTAAAATTTTAATTACATTCAGAGAACTCTATTTTATAGATGTGATATATAAGATACCATATAGACTTTAAAAACCTCAATGTTCTCACATTTTTCTATTCTTACTCCGAGTGTTGTTCAATTAAGGAGTACTTTTTAATTGAAAGGAAATAATTTTTGCAGGATATGGCAAAGTAACATTAGACACAGCTCTGCCCTCCTTTCCTCTGATACAGTATTTACCGGATTAGCCATATCCAGATTTTTAGATGATACTTTTGTCATTAGCATGTTTTCAGTGTCCATCTTTTAAAAGGTCTGTTATGTGAGACATTACTGACTCTCTGTACTTTCTACTTCTTTGACAGATGAAGCATTCATAAATATTGTATGTTTTAACTTAAAATTTTTTTCAGTTTGACAAAAAGTGGTGACATATATTGGCAGGACAGGACTTGCGAAATTAGTCAAGGAAAACGTTAATTGTTGATAAAAAAACAGTATGCTGTTTTATACCTTTCTGTGTTCATTTGTCTAGCCAATTGTGACTGGCTGTTGTATTCTGGAAGTTTCCTTCTTTATGGTATTACTTCATGGTTTTATTTTCATAATTTCTTAATCCTCAGAAGAACAGTGCTACTTGGGTTTTAGCTTGGTTTTTTGTGTTTTGAAATCTGTGTGAGATATTATTTAAGATATTTAGTTCCAGTTGACTGACTATGATCAGGAGACTTATTTTCTTACTCTAACAAAGAAAAAAGGTTCTCATCAACCAAAAACAAGCTCACTAGATATAAATGACAAGATTTTGTTGTCTACCTGTTTTCATGGACCATTTTGTTGAACAATGGCTTATAACTCATCAGCAGCTTGATATAAAATACATTGGACTTCTGAGACTTTGATGGGGACCACCACAAAAGAAAAAAGTTATATTTTTCTTTTTTTTTCTCTTTACCACAAGGAAAAAGTTATGATGTGATGAAATTCTTAAGAAAACGTCTAAGAACAATTCAGCCTATTGGTTAATAAATGCACTGTGCCAAAGCTAAAATATCTTAGTTTTGTTTTCTACTGTAGTTTGTTTTTTTTTTAACAAGAGCTGAAATTTTTAGAATCATACAGTTTGTTGTATTGGTAAATAAATACAGTGCCAAAGCTAAAATACCTAGGGTTTTGTTTTCCATTTATTTTTTTTTTAGAAGACGGAATTTTGGTTTTGGCAATAACATTGTCCTCGATTAACAAAATATTGCAAAATATTTAGTTAGTAGTTATTATTGCTCCTTATTGTTTAGCCTCACAGAAAGATTAAATTCTCACAAATACATATTAATATCAGACTAAAATATTAGTACTCTAATACCAGGGAAGAGAGTGAACTAAAATGAGCAAGCTACCTAGAATATATTTAGGTTTTGTCTTTTATCTATTAAAAATCCCAGAAAACCAAACTCTTACAAGTAGTAGCTCTCCTAGCATAGTTACCCAGCTGTTTTCTTTGCCTAATTCATCTTTCTGAGAAGTTTATTTAGAGAACATATTGGGGAGTTAAAAAGGACCACTATGTGCTCAGCTTGTTTATAAGATGTGAAACTCCCACATCAATTTGATTTTCTGCTTCTTCAGGCTTTCAAGATGATGGGGGTAGGAGGAGAAATAAAAAAAAAAAAAACCAAAACAAAACAGAAAATTTTTTCCAGGATATATAAACCAAAAGTGAGAAACCAGAAAAGAGTACCTTACACAAACACATTTCTAGGTAGGATAAAAGAGCAAGAAAAAGATTTTATTGCTTTATAACTTCTATGATCAAATGCATGTGAATGCAGTAGCTCTACATCTTCAGCAGAAATGAATGCCATACCCACAGTTCCAGTAACCTTTATTCTATTGAATTACTTCTCAAAGCTTCCACCTCTCTCTTTTTACAGTCTTGCTGATTTTTTTTCCAAGAGAAAATAAACAGAATTTGTCATGACCTTTCTTCTCTCTTTGGCTTGCGTTTTCTTCTCTTTTTCCCCTTTTCATCATGTTCAGAGAAGTTTCTCCTTCTCTTCTCTTTTCTTTTCTCACCTCTCCACTTGCTTGAATTCCTGCATCATTCATCTCTCCTCCATGAGCTGGTACCCATTTTACACTGAAGTTTTCATTACCTTAGCAGAGGTTGTAAGAGGCGAGGTTTCCACTAGATAATGGAAATTTCTAACTCATTGCTAATTCTTCCTGATTTCTCTAATGTTTTCCCCCTGATGTCTTACAAAGAGTAATGCTGTTTGTAAGAGTGACTTTTCCTTACACTGCACCTGCACAACACTGCTTACAAAAAGCTTTAACTTCTCATAAAGCAGGAAGTTATTTTTTCAAAGAACAGCAGTCCTAATTCAATAAATCAAAGGCTTATCTACCCCTTGGAATCTGCTCTTTCCTCTTACCTATAGATCCCTCAGGTGGGAAGCTATTTACTTACAGTTAATAGGAAAAACAAATGCAGGAGCATAGACTGACTTCAGGCTGTGTGTAGCTGGAGCAATGTGTGCAAACGGGATATATTTATTACTGTCCTCTGCTGATATTTTAAGACTAATGCAGCTCTTCTTTTACAAAAATACAATCCTTTTTAAAATCTGATGAGCTTTTTCTCCTGCAGTGTGTGATTCACATATAAACTGTGTTTTTCATGTGGGTGTTCAAATCTGGAAATCTGCACACAAAACCTCCCTGAGCCACAAGACATCTCTAAAAGCATATAAAAGAGACTGCTGTAGTCTGAACATTTAATTTCTTCTGAAGAGTTACTACTGAAACAGTTTATGAAGAAAACACCCATGCATACATCCATTTAATGTGTAAAGAGAACACTGTCATAGAAAAGCATCATGCTAGTTTTTGAGTGAAGAGTAAAGAGCATCCTAAGTGACCGTGATATGTGGGTTAACTGACTTAACCAAAGGAAATATGGCTGTGGTAATTGGGTTCACACCCTCATAACCTGCCTAAAGTGCTCACACTGTCAGACTGATGTTAGATTTATTCTGAGCTAAACCAGAAAACACCACAGCTCTTTTTCACTGTTTGAAGATCAGGCTGTGTTGAACAGAATGCCAAATGAATAGCCTTTTCTACTACACCATGTTTCAACACTGTAGATATATGAAAATGTAGTGCTGAACACGGATTTTAATCAAACCTCTCAGCCTAATTTATCAGTGTGACATTTTCCACACAGTTTTGCAAAGAAATTTAAGGACTTTTCTTCAATTGTGTTAAACTTATCATAAGTAAGACATAAATGTATTCTAAAAATTCTTGTTATTAGCAACAGCAGTTTCGTTCAACAAACTTGCTTTTCATTTCTGTGTTTTAAGAACAGGAAATTTTCTGATGGGTTTCACAGGTACAAGAATGATTGTTCAGCTTACAGAATACTAGGCAACTACAAATACTAGCAATAATTCAGGGCACAGAATTAATAATTTTATTCCAGAAATTTAGCAAAATTACTTTTACTTTTTTTCTACCTTTTGTATGAATTTTTATTGACAGTAAGAAGACTATATAAGAAATAAATCATAATAGATAAAATTGTCACTGGAATAAAAACAATGTTTACAATACCATGGGAGGAAATGAAACCTGGCTTAAAAATGGATGTCTGAAAAAAAATTGGGGGGAAAGAAAAAAAACATTGTGGCTTCATCAAGGGTAGAATCTTCTTTCTTTTTTTCTCTCCTTTCCTTCTTGACATGAAAAATATGTGCTGGACTCTGCTATCATCCCATTTATTCAGTTGTCTCCCTTATGTAGACATTTTGTTGAAGCTTGATAGTGTGGTTATATTTGATCTTGTGTTATCCAGAGATTCTCCTTTTGCTTTAAATCTTTGCCATTGACTAAGTTTCTATAGGTACCAAAACAAGACAGGTGAACTTGTAGTACTGATTTTTTGACCTGGACCTGTGTGTTCATTTCCCCTTTCTTGCAAGTGTTAGCTGTAGTTCTTTCCTTAGTGAGTGGGAAAAACTGCCAGAAGATCAGTGACTGGGAAGGGCTCACTGAGGCAGCTGCAGGCAACTGTTTGTAGGTTGACCTTTTCTTGATTTCACATCTAATACAATCTAATACAGATTACACATCTAAGACATACACTTTTTAAAAAAAAGTTTATGCATAACAGAAGAATCTGATCCGAATCAAACCCAAAATGTTTTTTGAGAGCAAAACTGTTGCATTAGAATTTTTACAAAATACACTTTTTAAAAAAAAAAAAATTTAAGCACATCTTGCAACTAGGGAATCTATGTAGTGGCAACAAGGCTGATACATGTTTCAAGAAGCTTTCAGTTTTTCCATTTTTCATCTCTAGCTACATGAACTAATCTTTTTCTAAGAAATCAATGCTGAAATGTTAAGAACCTCACATGCAGTGGTGCAGGATGCAAACTCAGGCAGAATGAGTAGAAAACATTCCGTTCTAGGGTTCATGACTCTGTCTTACCCCCTCTGGGTACAGATTATGTTTCAGGACATTTGAATAGCAGCATAAAAAAATCAGTTCCTTTTGTAGCTAAATGAACTATGAATTAAATTTGTTATCAGATGACCAGTAGCTGTTAAGCATTTTCCAGCTGAGTAAGCTAATAAACCTATTTACTCTTTCTGCACGAGCAAGCACAGGCCCATTAGCTGCAGATGCCTTCAGCAATATTCTTTGACATATAGAAGGTCATTCTCCTTGCATTGTCTTCATGTCTTTATAGTTTAATAGTTAGCAAAAAGAACAGCTGCAATAGTTCTAATTAGTAATTTAAAATTGCAGTTGTAGGATTTTTATCCTCTTTAACCTCATTCTGACAGATTACTGCTTTATATGCATTTACTTGGAAGACTCTTGATTTAAACTGAAATCACTTGTAGTAATTTGAATTGTCAGAGGCTTCATTAAAATTTGGTAGGAAAAATACTGTGCACATCAAAAGACCTCGCTCTTGTTCTTCACTTTGTTATTCAACATTTGAGTGTTCCCTTGCAAGATCCTTTGCAGGTGAGGGATCAGGCAGAACCTAATAGATGATTTAATTTACCATGTCTTTTGACAGGTACTGTGCACTTTCTCATTTTGTGACAAGGTGGCAGGACATTTCTGATACATTTCTCAGAACCTGTTGCGCTCCTGTTTCTGCAGTAGGGTAACAAAAATGAAAATAAATTACTGCTTTTATTACCTGTATGGCCATGCCTTCCTCATCAGTGTCAGGTACAGCTGCTATACTGGCTTTCTGCCTCTCTTGAAAATATTTTTTAGAAGGACAGAGCCAGTTCAAAGTGCAAGTTCATGACACACAAACATCAGCAGGAGACAAGAAAACAGATTTCATTTTTGCTCTGTAAGAGTGATAATGATGTTTTTCGGTGAATCTGTGGAGTGTTGCTTCTGGACCTTTGAATTTTTCTGCTTGATCAGAGCAACAGTTGTTTTAAATTTGTATCCTACTGCACTGAATAAAATACCTGGTGGAGAAGAGTATACTCTCCCCCACTCAAGCTAGAAAAAGCTCTATTCCTTGCTCTTTTCCCTCCTAGGGAGCTTATATCATGCCTAGTAATATCCAGTTGTTCCTATCATTTCCTCAATTTTCTATTTTATTTCTTTTTTTACCTTTATTACTATGCTACATAAGCTTCTCAAGTGTATAAGAGGGATTTAAATATCTGCTTACATTTCTTTGGGTTTCTCAGTTTTCATTTCACACCTCAATTGGCTTAGAATTATTTCCATATTTCTACAGTTCCACCACAAACTGGTAGAACCCTTTTGGAATTCCTGGTACCAAGAAGAGGATAAATATTCATAAAATGGCACTTTTACTTTTACTAACGGGCTAAAAATATTAATTCCATTAACAAATACTGATATTTTTACTGTGATTATTGATAAAGGATACTAGAAATAAAATCAAGTTAAATTATGATAAATATCTGTTTTAACTCAGTCGTTTTTCTGTGCTCTTCAAATATACCCAACTGTTCAGATTCAGTTTCTAGCCAGGGGGAAAGAAGTGTAAAGTTACTTAAGTGCTAAATTAAAAGTAATATTGGCAGTAAACCCTGAAACTGGCTGTGAGAAACTTCATGTCATCAGATGAACCTTCCTGCCTTAGGGTGATTTATTGTGGAAGAAATATGGCTATATCTATTCTGTCTTATTGCTCATTCAGTACTGGGCCTTCTATATATTAGAAATCTTTATCTGGCTTAGCCTCCATTTCTGTGTGTTCTCTGAGCTCTGCTGACACTGACATTTTTGATTGGAAATGCTCTTCTTTCTTTTGGTTGCTCCACAGCTTTTATCATACATGTTTTGGTTGCAGTAGAAGGAAATCCAGACTTTGCTTCTGCTTTTCCTTACATCCCCTTCCTGATGCTAGAGGATTCAAGTGTTTGGTCCTCAGGCTGGTCTTAACTCTGCAGTTATTGCATGTGTGAGGAAATTGAAGTTCTTGTTATGTGAGAAGTTTGTGTCACATGGAAAAGTGTTTTTCAATGTGCTTGAAATTCTTATCTCAAAACTTCTGAAGTATCATTTCCCTTCCACAAGTGTTTGAGAGTTTGAAGTGCTCTTATCTATGAACAGTTTACGTATTAGTGCTTAGGACCAGATTACCTTAAGAGTTCTAATGACTTCCAAAGTCTCTGACAATGTGCATTGCCTGCAAACCTGGCCTCTAAACACAGTATTTAAAAGCTTACATTGCTAGAGTTGTCACCACACTTTATTTTGTTAACCATCTATGTAGGAATCTTATTTTATTTTCTGAGTGTGTTAATCAAGCTGCCAATATATAATTCTTAAATCTATACATCTAGGATTAGTAGAAAATGCCAGAACTTCTGTAAAGAATACACCACATAACTGGTAATATAAAATCTCTGTTTGCAGAGGGAGCATATTTATAGCAGAAAAAAAATTGTAAAATCAAGAATGTGTATAAATCACAAAACCCAAAACAAAATGTGGTTTAAGAATAAGAACAGCGTTTTAAATAGAGGGACATGGACTACAGCAATATTTTGTAGACCAAATTTCTTTTGCTGTATGCTATCTTGTAGAGAAAATTACTGGTGCAAAACAGTTGTTTTACCTAGGTATGCATAGTCTTGTCATTCTTCAAGCAATTTTTCATAAGAAAGTTATGCCAAAATCTGACAGAAATAGGGGAAATTCTGAGTCTTGCTGTCTACCTCATGACCTGCGCTGCACCTTTAATAGCACCTCGGAAGTGCTGTCAAGGGCCTTCATGTCAAGTGCTGTCAAGAAGCCAGCTTTCTTTGAGCAGACAATACTTGAAAATAGAAAAATGTCAAAATGACTGAGCTAAAACAAATGGTGTTTGCCCACTGATTTCCTCCTGGTATCCATGTCCTTGCATGTGGTAGGGATCCTTTCTTCCTATATTGGTGCCAGCCCGCAAAGCTCTTGGTTGACTCCTGCAAGTTGCATCCACTCCCTTCTTTAGCACGCTGGCCTGTGCCGTTGGCTGTGTTTGCTGCCCTCAGCTTCTGGCCCCATGCTGGAGACCTCTCTCTCATGGAATGCATTCCTGCACTCCCCTGGGGAGGATCAGCCCTGCCCTTCCTCCACATGCTTCATCCAGTGGAAGGTGCAGGCACTAGGAGAAGGCAAACAAGGGCTTTCTGGACTGTCCAACCACAGACTATTGAAATAATGTAGCACAAATAAAATAAATAAATAAAATACATGTTGTCTGCCACTGCTGAACAAATTAATTTTTTAGGAAAATTCAGAAGACAGTTTGGGAACCAGATGTTGGAATTTGAAATCATACAATGTTGCTTTTTCTGTAATCCGTACACTGACATTTCTAGGACAATCTGTAGCATCGTGAATTGTGAGTTCCCACAGCCCCTTGCAGCCCTGCCCTCAGTTCCCCATTGGTCGTCTGTAATCCCTCCCCTGTTCCATTATCATCGGCTCTTTCCCTGTTGATCCCTCCCATGTTCCCTTTCTCTATTGGATTGTACCCCTCACCCCGCCTCCCTCATCTCAGTATAAAATGCCGGTACTTCCTCTATTCCTGGCTTTTTGCTGTACTTTCTGTCCTAGGGAGGTTAAACTTCCTGGAGCCAGAAACAGCAAAGCCGCTTCTCTCCTCCTTTGTCTCCGCTGGCGCGTCTTCCACCAGCCTGGGGGAAGCCCCTTTGAGTGGAAGCTGCGTTCTCGACCGCTCTGTGTGCGTTCCTGCTGCGACAGAACGTAGCACGAGACCCTGGGCTCCCTTCATCCAGGCTCGAGCGCCCTCCCAGGCAGCCGGCCTGGCAGGGCTGCTGAGAGCATCCTGATAACATGGCCGCCCAGCCACAACAATCCTAGGATGTCTTGTTATGAGTATATTATAATATTGCCAACTTTTCATTCAAATTTAAGTTTTCAAATTTTCTGAGTGCCATAGGCACTTACAGGCAAAAGAGAGCAGCCTGTGCCACTGAAGACAGAAGGGTTGTTCCTCCCTGTTGACACGATAGTGCTTACTTTCAGAGCAGTGATTCATTAGGTGTAAATTAGAGAGCCGTTCAGTGTTTGGTTTTCTCTGAGGACCAATTTGAATTACAGTACATGAATGCTTATTCTTGTCATAGTAGTGCCATTCACTCCACTGTCTTTCTCCTGCAATTTTTAATCTGTGGTCTGAAAGCCAAAGTTAAACTGATTACTACAAAGATCTCTCTCCAAGTGATTTGTTTTTAACTTTGAAAATTTTTATGTCATGATTTGCACTCCCACAAATTGCTGTACACCCAATGCTTCATCCCTTATAGTTAAGAATGATAAATCTAACATATTGACTCACTGCTCCTGCCAGCCTTATGCTAGGTTTCAAAACAAAGCTAAAGCCTCACAACCTCACAGTTACGGTGTCCTACTAATGTTGTTCTGGTTTAGCTACAAAAAAACGAATTTCTGCACTTTTTACACACTTGAGCACAGGTTTTGTGTGAGCTGTTCACACAGTTTCTATTGTTGCTAGAGGCAGTTTCAAAGCCCATTCCAGCCAGAAGTATCATCACAATTTTCATATGCTTTCATAGCAGCAGTAAGACCCTGGTGAAATATGGCTAACTGGACATGTAAACTTTATGGGCGGTGTTTGAATTCATAGCTCAGTGGTATTGACTGAGACAAGAAGGGAAGTAGGATTGTTGCATTTACAGAAAATAGTCCTCAGGAGCATGTCCTTCATTCTCCTTACTTTTTTCTACTCGTATGAATTTTAAGAAAATGAAAAGTAACTAGGTGCTAAGCTAGTATTTTCTGTGGGGTTGCATCCCTGAATGCAGTGCTTGGGGATATTCTCACCCTCTGTTGCACCAGAATGCTGGGGGAAAGGGGAAATATATACTCCTGATTTCTTAAAATCCTCCCCTCTCCCGTCAGTTCTGCTACCATTCTTTGCTCTTTTCTTTGGGTTTTTTAAAATATTTCAGATTAAGGGTTCCAAAAACTAAAACCCAGGCACAACCCCCATGCAGACAAGAAAAAACCTCATATTGTATCTAAGTTCTTATTCCAGCATGTGTCCTCCTGATCTTTGCACTTCCTTTGTTTCTGGTACACCAAACAAAGGACTACTTAATAAATATTTTTCTGTTGACCCTTGTGAAGGCTACTACCTGTAGCATTTCCAAGCTTCACTAAGACTGGAGATTTCTAATATTCAGTTACATTACTTGAGAAGAGTGAAACTTTCAGAATTAAAAATAACAACAGTGATGTGTTTAGAAACAAAATTATTGTGTTAGTAGATGCTTATCACAATACCAATGAAAGAGCAAGTCAGGGCTTTATTTCTACAGCCTGTCTATAAACAAGGGATAGATTGAATTTCTGTTGTATAGAAGGGTATAAACTTATGAAAGAAAATTCAAAGCATCGTCTATGTAGAGCCTTTATTATGGCCATTGCTTTTGTGATGGTAGTAAGGTTTCTGTCCAGCACTGCTTTCGGTCTCAATTGCTTTGACTTTAATGGGGAGTTTCAAGATGGCACCACACGGCAGTCTGTAAGAGAAGATTTTATGGATTTTTTTTTTAAACTATGTAAGTTCTTAATTCAGGTTTTATTATTTGTCATCGTGCTTGCCACAATTTTTTATTGCTCTTAGGTTTAAAATTCAGTTTCCCTTTTCCACTCATTTCTTTCAGTTTGGTCTGAATTGGCACAGGAACTGTGTGAATATGTATTCTATTAAGTATCATGAAATTTTCCTTCATGTGAGTTTTAAGGAACCTTTTGAACTTACTTTTCTTTTTAATCTGTTTGTATTGCATTAAGATTCTTCAGATGTTGACAGAGCAGAAAATGTACAGGTCTACTGTTCACTGACTGACAAGGACTGATCTAATATTAATTCACAATATTACCAGTAGATCCCTGTAATAAACAGAACATAAACTTTCAGAAAAATAGGGCAAGAAAAGAACTGCACAGAACAGCCAGTCTATCTCCTGCCCTTGCAGGATTGGTGATGCTGAACAGATTTTTGATCTAACTGGTTTTTCAATGCTTCCAATAATGGAAAGGCCATAATATCACCATCAGTTCTGCTCCTCTGCTTCACTATCCTTGCTGTTAGAAATTTTACCTAATGTTTGACCCAAGTCTTCCCTGTTTCAGAATAAGCTCCTTATTTTTTTTTTGGCATATGAAAGTAGAAATAGATTATTCCTTCCCTTTGGCAACAACCTTTCCCATATTTGAAGACCAATATTGTACCCTGTTGATCTTGTATTTGTTAGACTTAAAAGCAAATACTCTTTCAGTCTTTTCTCACAGGTCATGTATTCCAGAGTTCTGATCAGTCTCTCCTCTGCGCACTCTCTCCTGTCAAATCTGCAGACATCTGAGGCCCTAACCTGTATGGCATGTGAAAAGAGAACAACTTTCCATGCCTTGCAGCTCCTGCCCTTGCTTATATGTCCTACTATGATGCTTATTCATTTCCACAAATACCATGATATTGTCTACTTAAAGTGTGCTAAACTGTAACAGTGGTTACTTTTTTGTGTAGAACAGACACATGACATTTTTTCCTCCAGCTGCTATCTCGCAATTAATTTTTCCCTGCTGAGTTTAGTATCTTGTACTTGTCCTTACTAAATCCAATCGCATTTTGTTTATTTTTTCTTTAAGACATTTGTTTGGTTTTACAAGATAATTGTAAGCCTGCCCTCATGCTGTCTCAGTGACATACCCAGTCAGTCAGTCAGTCAGTCCCATCTGATTAAAAAAACCCCAAATTGCAATTACTTATTCATCAGTATTACGTGGGGACACCCCATTTAACATAACATAAGGAAATGGCCTTGACTTGCACTAGGGGAGGTTCAGATTACATATTAGAAAAAAATTTCACTGAAAGAGTGGTCACACATTTGAATAAGTTGCCCAGGGAGGTGGTGGAGTCGCTGTCTCTGGAAGGTTCAAGAGGTGTCTGGATGTGGCACTTAGGGATATGGTCTGGGGGTGATTGTGGTGGTGCTGGATTGGTGGTTGAACTGGATGATCTTGAAGCTCTCTTCTAGTCCTGACGATTCTGCAATTTCAACTGTGAATGACTGGTTAGGGTACAAGTTTTTGACTCTCCATCAGTTCAGTTTAAAGTAATTTCATCTAGAATGTGTACTTCACATTGTCTGTGACATTGCTGACTTTGTCGTGTGGGCCACTGTCAGAAGACAATAGAAATTCAATTAACAGACACCGAAGGTTCGTCCTCATATATGAGACTTTCTATTCTAACACAAAAAGAAGTCATTCAACTCTAGGCAGACAGAATGTGGCCTGCCACTCCTTTGCTTGTGTTCTTCCAAGTGTTTATATACTGTTACTTGTTTTAAAATTTTTCCTTTCACCAGAATTTCTAATTTCTACAGCTTCATGACTAGTCAGCCTCTGTTCCTTACCCGTTCCCTTTAAAGGTTTAAACTCTTTTTTCCCTTTTTAATCTCTTAATACCTTGTCCATACTCCACAAGATCGAGATAATTTAATAGAATTTGTGAAATAAATATTCCTACATGTCCTACAAGCCACAGCTACCAAAGAGCAATATTTTTCTGCCACAGCAGGAATGTGGGAGCCTGCTGCTCCAGGTACCTATCTCTAGTTACCCTGGGTTCTGCTCAGCTAGGCCAGAATAAACACACTCAGTGCAGAGCCAAATATAGAAAGTCATTAAAAAAACCTTGAACTAAAAGGAAAAATGGTCTATAACTATCAACTCTCCTTTTGTCCTCCATTTACTTATAAATATGCTATAAGTATTTGTTCCACAAATTTTCCAGAGTTGTGCACTAGCATTAGTCTGTTTTCATACCTGTCTTCAGGTGGCATAAATCACCTCCTGGAAATGTGTTTTTCTCTGTTGGTTATAGAAGGAGACTAAACAAACAGCACATACTATATAGCTAATTTTTCATAGGCGACATGCAGACATGGTTAATAAGGAAATTTCCTGAAGTTACTCGGCAGAGCAGTAGTAGAGCTGGGAATGGGCCAATGCTTCTGAACTCCTTTCTTTGGCTGTTCTGCATCTCTAACTGTTGCCTTTGTACATTGTATTAAAAAGAGAACTTTAATGTGCAGCAAAAATATAGAAAGGACAACTTTTGCTATGTCTTTTTAAAGAAAATTATTTCTTTTTTACTTGAGACTCAGAGAACTCTTTCAATATGGGCATTGGTGAATATAATGCAAAATTTCAATTTTATTTTTTAAAGCTATTTTTAATTCCGGCACCTACTTTAAGTACTATGCACCAAATTACCAGGTATCATTGTGAAAACTGCCCTCACAGTTAGGGTTTGATATAACATATATTAATGATAGTAATGGCGATTGATGTGATATCAGCTTTTTGAAGGATTTTATATTACTGATCATACAGTTTTACCTTTGGCCAACGTTATATAAGTTTATTCGTGAGAAAATTTAAAGCAAAGGTGAAGCATATTATTCTCCCCCTTTTTTTTTTCTTTTTTTTTTTTTGTTTTTTAAGTGTCTAGTTTGTGGGTCAGGGTTAAAGTTTGGCAGAATATTTGCACAACCTTTCCATCTTTTCAAGTTTTTGGTATGAATTTTTCAGATCTTCTGTCTAAGGAAAACTGTACTAAAATAATTAGTTAAATGAAGTGAATCCCTTGGCATGTAATCAGAAGGGTTGAAGACTCTCTGTTTTGCGATGCCTGATTTTTTTCTCTTCTCTGAGGACACAGCACATCAGATGTAGGACATGCATCAACCCAGATGCAAAGTTCCTTTTATATACTTGACCTCTGTATATAATCAGTGGCAGTGGTGCTTTCATTGCTGGCAGCTGGTCCTTGTAGGTTAGAATTCAAGGTTTAACTGGGAAGTCAGACTCATTCAGCTGGCCCTTAGGCAGAAGAGTGGTGTGAGTCTCTTTCAACAATGAAATAATATTGATAATGGAGTCTCTTCTGCCCAAAGGTACCTGTGCAATGCTGAAGACATTGGTAAAAATTAGGAAACCTTATGATGAAGAGAATTAGGGCACATGGATATCCTGTAGTTGAATCTAGGGACAGAAGAGAGCTGACTCAGAACTTCGAGGAAATTTCTGGCAAAGCACACAGCACTGGCCATAAGAAGCCATTGCCCCGTTGGTTTAACTCAACTGCTGCTCACGTTGCCGTAACATCCTGCTGCTCTTTCAGGATAGTTGCCCATGGAGCAAAGGCTGGAAGAGGACAGATGATGGGTTGACAATGTCCAACATCTCTTTGATGAGAAAAGAGCTATATTTTATATATATAATGTGTAAGGAGAAGATGAAGAGGGCAAGACCTCACAGGGAAGAGGAGCAGTAGAACTCCAACGCAAAGAGAAATGTGAGGACAGACAGTTCATGTCTTTGGGAACTCCAGGGATGGGAGCAAACAATACTTCACCTTTGCTGCTTTAATGGCTTAGAACCTATTCTGTTTGTTTGTCTTAGTACAGAGCTGAACCTACTGAAGAAACTTAGGGTGGATTTGATAGGAACACCTTCAATCACATTCAGAAACTTCTCAATGTTAGCAAATTCTTGACACTATGCAATAAACTTGGGTGAAATGCTGCTTGAATTTATTTAAAATATGCCCAGGAATTAGAAAGCTGTAAATTTTTGCTAAGAATACAGATGGACTTCAAAAACATGTTTTGTAGTGTTGTCTCAGAAAAGAAAGAAAAAGGTAAAAAAATCCATATTAATTTAATGGTATCTCTTCTGAGATTATAAAGCCAGTTCTAAGAAACTGTCTTGTCTGAGGCTGCTGACTTCAGTTTTCTCTCATAATTCGACTTTCTTACGTGATGTGTCACATTCGGGTGCAGTAAGACAATTAAACTAAGAAATATGAAAGATAGATATTATCCTCTCCACTTTATGTCAGTGAAATAGTTCTTCTAACAACTAAATTACTACAAGATCTGTAGGACACAGAAAACAGCTCCCTTTTCTCATTGATAATAAGTGCCTGAAAACAATTGTATCTTACTTTTTAAGCAACAGTATTAAAAATTATGTATCTTATTATTTTTATAATACATCCTCTCACAATATTCAATTGGCTCAGGATAAATGCTAAGTAGAACAACAGAAGTTGTTTGGACTGCTTTTCTTGCCTTTTTTTCCCCTTTATTTTTTATATCATAACCAAAGTTCCTGACAGGCATGCCATAAAATAAACTGACAAAGCAATGCTACCAAGGCAAATGAAGATTGCGATTAGAAACATATTACTGGAGGGGATTTTGAGTTTTCTAAGTTGCATGATTTATTTTATTTTATTTTATTTATGGGTGATCTCCAGAGTTGTGAGTTTGTGAATTTGAGAGGGTTTGAAGGGGTTTTTTTATGGCTCTCATGATATAGATATTTATGTTGCATTGAGGTTCATATTCATCACATATCCAGATGGGAAAATGTTGTTTCTACAAAGTTCAACCAGTTAATTTCGGAGGCAGATCTAATTCCATATCAAAGCTGGTTTAAAAAAAATGTAAATTAATGCAACTTCCAATTGTTACAGATTTTGTTAAAGTAAACTCCAGAACATATAATATGTAGAAATGCTATAATATGAAAGGAGGTCTTTGTCATTTAGAAATTGCACACTGCAGACCAGACTCAGCTTCAAATACAGGGTTTTTTTTTTAATTATCTAATAATTTTTTTCTTCCATTTGAAAATGCTGATTTTTCAAAACTGAGTCTATTCCAGAGAACAAAGCAGTTTCTTTAGAAAAGTTTTTCAAAGCTGAAGTTTGTCAAAGTGAAAGAGACCCAGAACAATTTGGCTACTTGCCTATTTGCGTGCCAGAGTCCAGAATTAACTTGTAGCTCAGTTATATATCCTGGATTTAGAGATGGTAATTGACCTGTTCACTTTGTTTTAACTGTACATTCATGTATTTTTACGATAACGTTCAGAAGAATCATACCTAGGATTTAGTTATGAATAAATAGTTTTTTCTCATCTAATAGTTGAATATTTAAAATCTAAAAAATCAAATACTTTTGGTGGTGAGCGATAGTCTGCACTGGAATAATTCTGTGGACTCCAGTGAGTTACAACATGAAATAACTTTTCTCCTCTGGTTGTATTCCACTTGAACAATGTTGAAAGCACAAAACTGTGTTGAAAGAATGCTAAACCAACCAAGTGAAGCAATCAAATCTGGAAATGCCTGTGGGCAAAAGCCAATTCAGCCTTTACTTCATTCCCTTGTGCATGGAGATTTTAATTATATTATCACAAACCTTCCCCCATGAAATCCCTTCTGTTTCATGGTCTTTTCCTTCTAAATTCAGTGCAATTCTTACCTCTATGAAATTAAAGGGTGTCTTGCAGGCATTTCTGGTAGAAGTCTGGTGTTTGTCACTGAAAACATTGACAACTTTCCTAAGTTACCACTTCAGAGATTGGCCATTGATCAGTGAATGAGACACAAACCACACCTCATCGTGGATGCACAGTGTCTCCCGGGCCAGTCACCCAGGGGTGCTTTTGCCACTTGTTCCCAGGCAGGCTTGTTTCAGCCTCCAATACAGTTAGCTCCTGTCACTCCAGAAATATAAATGGGTTCTGCCTATAGTTTGATGGCATTAGGGTACATACGCTGTGCGCTGGTAACTACTAGAGCTTCATATTCCTGATCCAATGGAAATGAGTTCTAATATATTTTTAGAAAAATTGGAGAATCCTACTACCAGTAGTAGAGGAGCCCTGCCTCCGAACAGGTGGAGAGGAGGGACAACTGGCTGAATGCAGTATGCAACAATCCAACACTATACTCTACTTTTCCTACCCTGATGAAAAGCTGTAACAACAGATGAAGTCCAAAGGCATGGACTAAATGAATTCGATGGACTTTTTTAGAGATGGTCCATAAACTAAGTGACTGATGTGTGTGTGCATGTGTGTGCATGTGTATATAAATATATATATATCAAGGGACTGAAAGAGTGACGATGGTTAACTGGGATTTATTGGAAAGTGTAGGACCTGGTCATGACATAAATGATATGGAATAAAGGTGGATACTGTCCTGGTTTCAACTGGGATAGAGTTAATTTTCTTCATATTAGCTGGTACAGTGCTGTGTTTTGCATTTAGTTTGAGAATTATATTGATAACACATTTATACTGAGAATTATGTTGATAACATTTTTAGTTGTTGCTAATAGTGTTTACCCTAAATCAAGGACTTTCCAGTTTCCCATATTCTGCCAGTGAGCAAGTGCCCAAAAAGCTGGGAGGGAGCATGGCCAGGATGGGTGACCCAAACTGGCCAAAGGGATAAAGGGATATTCCAGACCATAGAATGTCATGCTCAGTGTATAAACTGGGAGGAACTGTATGGGCAGGACCAATCCCTGCATTGGTCAGCAGGTGCAATTGCATTGTACCTCTCTGTCTTTCTTGGATTTTATTACTCTCCCTTCATTTATTTCAGTCATTAAATTGATCTTATCTCAGTCTCCGGGTTTTACCTTCTGATTCTCCACCGTATCCTACCAGGGTGAGGGGCTGTGAGCAAGTGGCTGCGTGGTGTGCAGTTGCTGGTTTGGATCAAGCCCCAGCTACTTAAGAATGTACTGCTTTTTTTGGTTGGTATTTTTTTCCCCTCCCCCTTAGCTTTTGCATAGCTACAGCCCTTAGAAGACTCAGCTGGTTTAGTATAACCAGAATTGTCCTAATATTTAGTAAATCACTGAGTCAGCTTTGTCATATAAAGCTCGGCTTGGTACTTTATGTGTCAATGTACAAACACAGCTATTTAGTCTTTCTGAAACCAGGCAGGGCATCAAAGTCTTGAAAAATTGCTTGGTTTTATCTGATAAAAGGAAAAAAAGACAGGAGAACGAATATGAAAAATTACTCTCTCATGGTTAGCAGAACATAATGAATGATATATGAAAGACCAGATCAAGCTGAACACAAATGTGAAAACAATCTCACATGAGTTAGAGGAAGAGAAGCTGATACTGAGTTGAAAATGAGAGAAAATAATCTTTTGTTTAGGAAAGCTTTCTGATTCAAGAGCTTATATTTCTGTAATTTTCAAGGAAAAAACAAAGTCACTAAAAATCAGGGGAAGTAGGAAAGAAGAGGCATTTCCAGAAGAGAAAGATTGAGATAAACTGGAAGAATTTGACATGAAGAAGCAGCTTCTGAAAGACATGTCATATTTTTTGACATGATTAGTGGCATAAAGTGAAACAGTTGAATTTCACAGGATTTCTTGCCTTTCTCATGAAGAAAGCAGATTTAGAAAGGATAGGCAGTAAAACTGAGCAGACATATTATCTTGAAGTTCAAGATTTTTTTTTTCTCTTTTTTCTTTTTTGGTGTAATATTATGGAACCTCTGTTTGAGACTCCTCATTTGCCTAGAGCCTACCTTCAGAATTTCATCAGACTGTTTCACAAATATCTCAACACAACATATACAGTTTGAATTTTATTTAGCATGTTTTTTAATTTTTACAGTTTTCTGGTCTTGAAAATTTGAAAGCTTGATATTTCTAAGAGTCATGATATCACCATACCATGATGTGTATTATGTTGTTACTTCCTGAGTCATGGAATGCATATGCTCCATGATAATGTATGATAAATTGAAGTTTTAACATTTCACATGGAAAGATAATGTGATTGAATGTATAGATCAGATTCAAGTAGATTGTCAAATTTCTACCATCTATTTGCTGTCAGATGTGGAAACTCTATGTACAAACAATGATTTTTAGATTTTGAGTAAGTATAAATAGCCTATAGCTGCCTGTGTTAGCCATCTCCTGAATTTGGAAACTGTGTTTTTTCTCTGTGGTATTATTCAGACAAACAGGAAAGAGTTACACTTGCCATTTGAGAACAGAAATCAGCTCTGGCCCAAAGTTAGTGCTTGAGGTTATTAGCTCAAGAACAGTACTGTACTAACCACAGCTCCACAGATCCTGGATATGGGCAGGCTACAGTTCTGGCTGGACTGGAATAAATTTACAGGTGTCCTTTAAAAAATGAGTTAGATATACAACTACCTAGAAAGTTTTAGGTGTCAGGCTGTCCCCATGTGTTGTAAGATAGGCTGATGGGGAAGAAGACTGGCCAGGATGAGCAAAGAACCTTTACTGGAACACAGGAAAAACTGGAAAGTTTATGAACTTTGGAAGAAGGGGCAGAAAACTCAGGAATACAATAAGGATGTCATGAGGTTAAGAAGGGAGGAAATTAGAAGGGCCAAAGCCCGACTGGACTTAATCTGACTACTGATGTAAAAGACAATAAAAATGTTTCTATAAATACATCAGCAAGAAAAAGGGGGTTAAGGAGAATCTCCATCCCTTATGGGATGCCATGACAAAGGATGAGGAAAAGGTTGAGGTACTTAATGCCTTCTTTACCTCAGTCTTGAGCAGTAAGACCAGTTGTTCTCCAGGTTCCAGATTCTGGAGCTGGAAGACAGGTACAGAGAATGGAATGAAGCCCCCATAATCCAAGGGGAAATGGTTGGTGACCTGCTATACAACTTACACACTCTCAGATCTATGGAGCTGGATGGGATTCACCCAAGGGTGCTGAGGGAGCTGTTGGAAGTGCTCATCAAGCCAGTCTCCATTAATTATCAGCAGCCCTGGCTAAGCAGAGAGGTCTCAGGTGACTGCAAGGTAGCAAATGTGAGGCTAGGACAACCAGGGCCCAGCCAGCATGAGTTTTTGAAAGGCAGGTCCTGCTTGACTGACTTGATCTCCTTCATGGATATTGTCTACCTTGACAAATAAAAAGCCTTTGACACCATTCCCACAGCATTCTCTTGGAGAAAATGGAGCCTATGGCTTGGATGATGCACTGTTTGCTGGGTAAAAATCTGTCTGGATAGCCAGGCCCAGAGAGTTGTGATGAATGGAATTACATCCAACAGGCAGCTGGTCATGAGTTCCTCAGGGCTCAGTAGTGGGGCCAGTCCTGTTTAATATCTTTATCAATGACTTGTGCAAGGAGATCAAGTACACCCTCGCAAAGTTTACAGATCACACCAAGCTAGTTGGGAGTGTTGATCTGCTGGAGAGTAGGAAGGCTTTGCGGAGGGATGTGCACAGGCTGGATGCATAGTCTGAGGTCAATTGTGTGACATTCAACAGGACCAAGTTCCAGGTCTTGCCCTTGGGTCACAACAACCCCCCAGTGCCACAGGCTGGGGGCAGAGTGGCTGGAAAGCTGCCCAGAGGAAAAGGATCTTGGGGTGCTGGTTGACAGTGGCTGAACATGAGCCAGCATGTGCCCAGGAGGTCAAGAAGGCCAATGCCATCCTGGCCTGTACCAGCAATAGTGTGGCCAGCAGGACCAGGGCACTGATTGTCCCCCTGAACTCAGCACTGGCAAGGCCAGACCTTAAGTGCTGTGTCCAGTTCTGGGCCCTCACTGCAAGAAAGACACTGAGGTGCCATAGAATGTCCAGAGAAAGGCAATGGAGCTGGTGAAGGGTCTGGAGAACAAGTCTGATGAGGAGCAGCTAAGGGAGCTGGGGTTTTTTAGCCTGGGGAAACAGAGGCTCAGACAGAACCTTGTTGCTCTCTACAACTGCCTGAAAGGAGCTGGTAGTGAGGGGAAGTTGGTCTCATCTCACAAGTAACAAGTGATGGGGCATGAGCAAAAAGGTTGTGTCAGGGGAGGTTTATATTGAATATCAGGAAAACTTTCTTCACTGAAAGAGATGTCAAGCATTTGAACATGCTGCCCAGGAAAGGGGTGGAATCGCCATCCCCGGAGGTGTTTAAAAGACACGTAGATGTGGCACTTAGAGACATGCTTTAGTGGTGGACTTAGCAGTGCTGGATTAATGGTTGAACTTGATGATATTTAGGATCTTTTTCAACCTAAATTGTTCTATGTTTTTAAGGTGTTGGTTGTTCAGTGATCAGGCATATATAATTTTAAAAGTGCTTTTGAGTTTAAAAAGGTTTGTGGCTATGCTAAGACATTAAAGTGCAGTACGTAAAAGAGGTGCTTTCACCTCTTCCATGGCTAAGCTAGCTTCCCAAGTGGAAGTCACTGGGAAAGCATGAATGTCTGTGCTTATTGTTCTGAAAAACTTTTTCATTTGTATGCTTGTTTTACATAAATGCACGGATGTACATGACAGTGTGCCTGTAGATGATACAGTATGCCTTCCTGAAAGTGTTTGGATTACATGTGATGAGGATGGCAGGCCTGTGGTAGTCCACTGGGAAATCCTGGCTCAATAAGAGGCAGTAAAGCTGTGATGAACTACACAGGGTCCAAATTACAGTACACCTACCTCAGATGATAGGTGTCCTCCATGACGGCTCTCAAAGAGCTGGGGAATGCTGCCTCAATAAAGTCTCTGTACTCAAGCAGGGTGGGTGCTGCTGCTGCTGTCAGTACAGCATCCATCACTGCAGGAAACCAGGGCTGGGGTTTCATCCGTAATGTACTTTTAGTTTCCTGATGAGAGCTACTTTGGAAAGCATTAATGTTCTGATCTTGAGATGTCTGTATGCAGCTGTAGGTTCTACAACATACTTTAAGATGCTCTTTGAGTTTGCATAAACCAGTCCTGCATTGAGTTTGGATAAACCAGTCCTGAGGCCATGATTATACTAGGAAGCATGAAGCAGGCCAATTGCTTGAGATCAGCAGCAGAAGAAAATGGATTAATGATGGCTTTCAAAATGTAAGGAAACTGTTTCTGGAGTTTTTATTTTTTGTTAGTCATTTCTCTTCAGTTATTTAAAGTGAGACAGAGTGAAGAAATGAGGAAAATGTGTTTTGGGAAAGGAGAAGCAAATCATGATCCAGTTTAGTTGGCCAGGGTAGGTGCTGCTGCCACATCTGGCCAGGCTCCAGGATACATGTGATGAAGTGAAGGACCCTTTGAGGGACTTCCTGGGCAACCACCTGGGAGTCTCCATGTGCTATTATGATCCTGTGCCTCTGTGCAGACACCTGGTGTTGGCATCCTAGTTATGCACTGTGGAAAAGTGTGAGTGTGAAAGTGCAAGAGTGAGCTGTGTGAACAAAGACTTCAACCAGTGTTAATGGTTACCAGTTATTAATAATAACAGATGTTCTATTACAGAAACCAGACTTATTAATAAAGCTCCCCTAATCAATACATTTTTTGTGACCTGTCTCCCTCAATTCAGTTGTCTAATCAGGAATAATTCGCTTCTTTTTCCTATTGTGTCAACACTGCAGCCATATGTGGCCCATAATCTCCCTGGGCAACCTCTGCCAGTGCTCAGTCACTCTCATCACTGAAAAAAAAAAGGTGTTTCCTGGTGTTTAGATGGGTCCTTTTGTGTTTCAGTTTGTAGCCAATTGTTCAAGTTCTTTCTGGAATAACATAAATCAGAAGGCAAAATATAAAGTGACAAGTATCATGCTATATAATTATCATATAATTTTAAGAGAAGGGGAAACATGATCAGTGAATCTTTGCTCTAGAGGCTGACAGGACTAAGTTTATTTTTGTCCAGGACTTATTTTAATGAGCCATTTTAGAGATCTGAGGCCATCAAGTTTACCAATTGTAAAACAGCTATTATTCCATGTCTAAATCATTCCCATTTTATTTTTGTGACTGCCTCAGCTCCACACCCATATATGTAGATTATTTTCCTGAAAGATTCTTGTGATGAGATTCATCTCCAGTTACCTGCACTATAGGTTATGTAGATATGTAGCTGTCTAAGCTCACACTGTAGTTATTAGAGATCTTGTCAATGGAAAGAGCTGTTCTAACTATTCATCTGTACAAGTTTAATTTCTACTTTTCAATGTAATTAATTGACTCAATTTCAACTACTTCTTCATTGGAGCTAATGGAAGCTCAGAGACATAGCTCACAAGAAAACACCTCTACTGAAGAATAGTAAGTTTGAATCTTGACTCTTACCGGTATCACAGGAAGGAATGCTGGTTAAATGAAACCCTGGTTAGCAGTGTAAATGTAATCTACCTGTCTCAATGTGATTTAATTTTTTTATCAAAAAAGTAATACTTTGAAGTTGAATCAGAGCAATAAATAGGCTTTGGAATGTCATACTGATAAGTCTTCATAACTAACTGTTCAGCTGGATTTTTTTTTCTTTGAATTATCTCCAAAAGTAAAAATGAATTCCAAACACCAACACAAGTGAGCAGTGGGTTTTTAAGATGGGGACTGCACTATTATGAATTCTTGCTTGCAATCTTTATGCTAACTTTTTTTTTTTTTCCTGTCAGGGAAATTCTCATAGAAAAAGGTTTACATTTTCATTAAAATTATAAGTGTGCTGTTTAAAGGATTGGTGGCCTGTGAAAGCAAATAATCTATTAATGAAAATAAGAGAGACTCTGAAAACAGATTTTTTGCAGTAGGTTAGGAGCATAGTGACAGCTAATAAATAGAGCAGACCCAAGCTGAGGCAACAGGACTGTGCAAGATTTGCTTCTACTGAAAAACCAGTTTTTCAGTGAATAATTCACATAATTTCCAAAGCTCAAGGAAACTCTCTAGAAGCGAAGGCAAAATATTGTTCACCTACTTCTCCTTTAGCCTCTGGCTTTAGATTTGGGTAGTGCCAAATTAACTCTGAAATCTTGGTGCAGCCAAACTCACAATCCTAGTCCAATCCTGAGTTACATGCCAATAGTTTTCACTGACCTGATTGTCAAAGCTACAGTTGTAACTTCTAGTTAATGCAAGTCATCTTTCATCTTCGGTCACTGCAGCTCTGTGTCTCTCTTCATTCTCTTCTTTGCAACCAGCTGTCTGTATTCCAAATATTATGAGCAGCTGGACTTCAGTCCACTCACCTTGTTTAAAGAAGACTTGAGCTTTGTAGAATTCATGGTCCAGGTGCTGTGCACATCCGCAAGGGTTTCTGAGTTCTGCTGCCCAGTTAGGGGCTTATGGTAAAATACAATTGAATCTAACTAAAAATTTAGCAAAGCAGAGACACTCATTTCTTGCCAACAATCGCTGTTAAAACACCTAGAAGCAGGGTAAAATCTTGTATTTTCAAGAGAGCATGATTTAGCATTCATTTAGCTTCGTATAACCTTTTTAAGCAGGTACCAGCTCCCAGAGATGGTTTGGTATTACATCATTTTGCTGCCAATGCCATGGAGAACCTTTAACGTTAAATGACTTAAATGTGTTTTCCTGTGCACTGTAAAAGTCATCCCTTCCACTCATTTTGTGTTGGCATTCTGCCAGCACATGTCAGTGGCTTTGATATTTTACTGTAAGCACAGCACGAGGAGTACCATGAGGGAGGAAGTCAAAGGCTGAGCATTGCATTGTGCAGTGAACACTATAAACTAGGAAGAACGGGGCCTTGGAGGCAAGATACAGACAGGGCTACATCTTTGCTAATCAACTCTAGGAAGAAATAATTAGTTTATTGGCATGAAAATCTTGTACCATCTCCAACGTCTGTTTTGCATTGAGCTAATAAGATGACTGTGGTGTACCAGAGATACTGCCTGCTAGAAAGTGCACACTCATTCCCTTTTTAAAAAATCATGCTTTGCATTATAACTCACAGTCAGCTTTATTGTCAAATCACCGGTTTTATTACCTAAATCAATGACTTATAGTATGAATCAGGTCTGGATTTCATGAATGTAATTCCTTGCTAACTGCTGCTGTGGACATGCTAGCTATGTTGCTTTAAAAAGGGGATGAAAGTGTGTGTCACTTTTATGTATTCCACTTTCATCTCAGCTTCCTGCTGCTCAGAAAGTCTTATGTATGAAAATAAAAGTGAATAGCAACAAATCTGGGCAATTCACTAAATAAATGGAAGGGAGGAAAATTGGATTCCATTTGTTCAGGCTTATTTAATTGAAAATCAAGTCAAGGAAACTGAGAAATGCTCTCAACAATAGCAGGAAACGATTTTTCTACTGCCCTTGGAGTCCATAGAAGAGTAGAAGAAATCTTATGGCAGAGACTAAATACTCCAGTTGTTTCAGTCACAGAAAAGGTTTCATTCCATTGTAACTGCAGTAATTTCATGTATTTAAGTCTAGCAGGGAAATGTTGCACACTGTATTTATCTTTATATGGGAAACTTTACCTTGCCTGCCTATGCAGTGTCAGCTCATATCATTCTTTGTGAAATGTAATGATGGAATTGGGGCATGCGGATCATGATTTGTGGGTTCAATAAACCATAAACTCTTCTGGTTTCAGCTAGCAAAGTAGGTCTGATTTTATTTAACAGTTCACACAGGACACATGCTTGGGTGACAAACTACCTTGTTTTCAGTTAGTGTAGGTTGACTTGTTAGAAAATAAACACATCCACAATTTATATCATCAGCTTAACACAAAGTATTACATAGTAGTGTTGTTTTGTGCTGGGACAAGAGCCTAATTAATTTGAATTAACTTATCTGCATTTTTTTCAGAATAGCATTTTTAATAGTGATTTCTGCTGCAAGTTACAATATGTACATGAACTTTTCAGATACAAGTCCCACTTTTCTGGTTTGGTTGGTGGTTTTTTGTTTTAGTTTGGGTTTTTTGGTTGGTTGGTTCATTGGTTGGTTTTTTTGTTTATTTGTCTGTTTTTCTTTTTAAAAATCCCAGTGTCTGAGTAGACATTTTTTCACTGCTATGGGAAGAAGAAATTTATTTCCTCTTCTGTTCTTTTTCTTGGATCTTCAGGTTTTGCATCAGGATATTTTCATTAATAAAATGACATAGAACAGATGTTTTCAAACACCTTAAAGCCGTGTCAGGATGTGCCACAGGATGTGCACAGTTGACAGCAGTTTGGGCAATTCAAGTATTAGATATTTTTGGGGTTGATTCTGATTTGCAAGCTATATGCTGTCTCTGTGCTTTCAGGGAGCGGTCACTGCCTAGCTAGCTGCTCCATTTATGCATAACCTGGTTTTGGTGTGGTTTTTATGGGCTCCTAGGGGGCAACAACATTCTTCTGTCTCTCAGGCTCTGAAAGAAAAAATCCTGAGGTTGCTTTTTTTTTCTCTGTATTTTATCATAAACCTTGAGACCCCACATACTGGAATTGTTAGTTAATTCATTGTGTTCAGCAATTTGGATTTCAGAAAGCAATTATCTCTAGTGCATTTGTCACATTTTGAGTTGGTTTTCTCCCATGTTCACTTACAAAACTAAGCATGTTCACAGTCCTCAGGAAATGTCTCATTTGAAGTGTTGTAAGTTAGTAGAGCCAAGCACACTTTTCCTCCTGTCTAGAGAGTTCTTACTGCAGTTCCAGGAGTTAACTGGTAAATATTTTCCCAATAACTTTTAGAATGAATTACTATATTACAAGAAGTTCAGAATTTCTGTAGCCTAAACCATTAACTTAGAATCATGTGTCTGTTGACTGTTGCAATAAGAGAAAGCTTTTTTTTTTTAAGATGTAGTTCATAAACAGTACTAAAAGTTTTTTTCAGGACTGGCTAGTAATTACATTCAAGTCCTAAAAATGACAAGAAAGCTCATGTATAAACACCTAGTAGGATAGATTGGTCAGCCACAATCTGTCTGTTGTGCTTTTCCAAGAGAGTGTAGCTGCTGCAGCCCTCTGCGATCCCACTTGGCATACGAAGGGAGGCAGGACAGTCCTGCTGTCTTGGTGAGCTAACCGGGACCTGGTGGACTGCCCCTAGCAGCAGGGCTTGTTCTCCAGATGGGCTCATGTCACTGCCTTGTGTGACAGAACACTGTCTAAGAAGGGGTTTCTTTTGGCCTTGTGTGCCTGAGAATTGGCCTTTTACCATGGCAATGCAGTAGAATCCCAGCTGGTATTGACTGTACTTTACCAGCCTCCGCTACTCTCCTGGCTATGGTGTAATCCTCGAAGTTACGAAATAAATCTTAGTTAAGAGCATGGAGTTTCCACAGGTGCAAAGCACTTCAAAGATGGAATTCTGTATTCTGGTCCTAGTCCACATTTAGAAGGGGCCATTCTGATGCCTCCAGCATCACTGATGTGCCTTCCTGCTGTTCTTCAGATGGGAGTCACCACTGAAGCCCTCCTTTATGCTTTATAGTGTCAGCAGGAATAATTCCAGCCCTTTTCTCTTATTTAAAACAGATAGATTGGGGGGAAAAAAATGCAAGTATGAACAGTAGAATAGACAAAATTAGGTTTGTTATTTGTTATGATCAAGAAAGGATGTCTTTTTAAAAGGGTACAATCTAAAAAGCATTCTGCACTTTTCTAATTATTGTTCTTATGTATAAAGGCAGAACAAAAGTTTATTCTCAAGATATGGGTTTCTGAAATCAGAGGTTCATTTAAAAAATATTGTAAAATTCCTATTTAATTGTGGTATGTGTGTCTTAAACAGTAAAATAAATTAGCTTCTCATAGTGTTCAAAGCTTTCACCTTTAGATAATATTTTACATCTTTACAAAACTATGGGGGGGAAACCTTCATAATGTAATGCTAGGTGTTCTGATTTTGCTTTGACATATATATGATTAAAATTTTATATTGGTGATAATGTGATATTTGGTACCAGGTTTGATTTTGATTTTTTGTGCTTTTTATTATTAAATTAGTGTTAAAGATTATTTTTTCACTGTTTTAATTTCAGATTTGGATTCTCTAACAGGGCATGCATTTCCAGGTAAAGTGGACAGTTAGATTAGATTATGTTATTTGTTTGTTTTATACTGAGTTTATTGAGCTTTCTTGGAGGGTGGGGGGAAAGGGGTATTGTATAATTTATTTGTGTGCTTCTGACAGCATTTTGTTACATGTCAAAATTGTACTATTAGTTGGGGGGTTTTTTTAGATTTCAGATAAATGAAGAAAAGGTAGCTATTACATGCACTAGTTTAGATAATAGAATTCAAAATTTGCTTTAAATGTTAACTACTATATAATTAATGTAAACAAACCAAGGGGAGAGAAGCCTGTTTTCAAAACAACAAGTCCTAATGGAAAAAATTTAAAGTTTTTCAAACTTGCATGTGATTCTGTAAGACAGGTAAAAAAAAACCACTTGTCAATATTTAAGGAAAGCAAAGATTCAAGAAATACAAGACTTAGTTTCCAGTTTTATTACTAGAAGTGTATAGGAAAGAGGTTTTGAATAGTAAGAACATCATTTTCAGTAGAGAATCGAGAAAGAATGGTAACATAATTATGTTAATTCTCTGGATTCTACTGTACATGTACATTTTATATGTGGAACTTAATTTTAAAAATAGTACATTCAAATCAAAAATTTTAGAATTTTATGAATATAATTACTTTACAATTCAAACATTATGAGTTGGGATTTTTTTAGCAGAAATACAAGAGCAGAGAATTTGATGCTGAGTAGTCATGTGAACTTCTGTGTTACTTGGGCAGAGATTTTGGCACAGAAGGAATATAAATGAGCACTTTTTGAAATAAAGTAAGTCTCTGCTGCAAATATGTGGACTCTTGCTGTACTCAAAATTTTTTTGAATAATCCTTCAGTTTAACAGGCTGTGAAAACTATGGCATAATATTTGTATCCCAAAGAGATACAAAGAGATGTAACACAAAATTTGTGATGATATTTATCATTAGAATGATATTACTCTTTATTATGTCATTGGCTTCTAATGTGTCTACTGCATAATATAATATTCCTCCTTCAGTTTTTCCTTAAAGATCATTCTCAAAAAATTATGGGACAGTAGATTCATTTGAGGTTTTCCAAGCATTCCTTCACTGTAGGCATTAGGTATGTTGTAAGATATAGACCAAAAAAGAACAATAGAACAAAACAGTTTAGAAGTTCATTATGATGAAATTTGTGTGCAGTGTGGAGCAGACCTGGGTACAGATTCTGTCAGAGTTATTTGTACTCAAATTCAGCAGCACAACAAGTGATGTCTGTTTGAGAAGTCAGAAGACTGTAAGTGCAGATTTTGTCATTTTCATCCCAGATGAAGAAACTCTTATTCTGAGTATTTTGGTTTGGTTTGAGAAAGGATACCAAGGGAATAACATACTGCTTAATTAGGGCCATGTTCTAAATTTGATCTTCATAATTGCTGTCAAATAGATGCATATGTCACCAAAATAGACATTGAGACAAGCAGGATCCGTGTATCTTTTTTTTTTCCCCCTCTACTTTTTAAAGGTTGAGTCTGCTTTTGTTTTTGCATGAATATTTTATGTTACTAGATGGTGCTGTCATGGTGTGTCCCGTTCTTACTTTGTAATATGACAACATAATCATAATGACCTATACTGACAACAGAGCCTTATATTGATGTGTATGCTTCAGAATTATGGCAAAGAGAAATGATCCCTATTCTGCATGGAAAATGTCCTGAATTGCAGAACAAGTGATTTACACGCCTGCATTACATTCCAGGTGTAGCTGTGCACAAATCCATCAAATCGCCATTATTTAGCACAGACAGAAATATCTTTGAATCTAACAAACTGTCAAAGGGGTGTAGGAGAATAGTATAGGTAGCCAGTAATCGTAAAAGCCTGGTGTGGACTTCACTTAAATAGATATTTATTTGCAGACTCACAATATGAACATGCTACTGTGCAGCTCACAGAAATCACTAGAAGAACCATTTCTCATTTTATGCTTTATTTGACAGAGTTAAGACATACTCTTTTCATATAAAAGGGTAAAGGTAGCAGAATGTTCTGTCTTGCCTTCATCTTTACTTACATTTAATAATCAAGTCACTATAGTATTCTGCTGAAATAGTGCAGATTTTATAGTTACAGATGTAGCTAAACTAAAAACCAAAAGGGATGCTTATGTATCGAGTTATGCTGGAAAACACAGAACAGTAAATCCTGATACCTGTATGTTAACATGATTACTCTAGTTAGGCTAAAGTATGTTAACTTTCAGCAGACAGAAGAGATCAAGGTGTTACTTATGCATCTTCAATAACAATTAGTTAATTAGGTGAGATATGTCCAAATGATCTTAGTGTGTTATCAGGTGATTTGTATCTCACACTGAGTAAACACAAACCAAACTCATTTGAGATTTCTTTTAGCTCACGTTGGAAAAAAGCACACCCTTTGAGCTAATCTAGCAAGATTCATTAACGAGGCCTCTAAGGGTATGGTGATCCAATAGTTTTTCACTTGACCCTTGGCCAGTGCTCTGCAGGAGCAGAGTATGAAATGACTCCTTTCCTTAAGTCATGTAGCAGTGTCAGTCAAATGCTGAGTGGGTGCTACTGCCAGACCCTTAGCAGGGCAGACAGATCAAACCTGCTTGTGTACTGACCTAATCACACAGGTTGCAGGGCAGAAGTGGTTTGCATCCATCTCGATGACTTCAAATTCATGTGAGTTCCTGTTTGGATACAACTGCTTTGTGAATTTCAGGCTAAGAGAAAGTACTTTCCCTATCACCACTGGCAACTGCATCAGCTGCCCCATGTTTTCTGTAGATTTGGGCAATCTCTGCTACTTCAGAGACAGATCAGAATATAAACCACACAAAAGTATCTGTCTGGTTTTTATGTAAAGGGAAAAAGAAATTCTTTATAACCCTTGCAGTTGATCAGCTGAAACCCTAAAATATGAGATTTGATTATAGTCATTGTCTCAATGCAGAGCTGCAAGTGTTATGGGCATGTTGAGAACTTCCAGAAGCTGGATTAAAGCATCTCTTTTACAATGATATCTAATCTCGTCCTAAAGCTCCAAGCAATGGCGAGTCCACCAGCTCCCCTGGTAAGCCGTTCCAATGTTTAATTACCCTTAGTGCTAGGAAATTGAAATGTTGTGGAAAGGTTGAATTTGTCTAATTTCAGCTGCCAGTCTTCCTTTTGCTATGCCTTTGTCAGCAACACTGAAAATTCCCCCTTTTTCAGATATGTTTTCTTAACAAGTGTCTATGAAAAACTGCAGTGACCTGTTGAAAGGTCTCTGTACACAGAAGCTGTGCCTCCTGGCCTGATGAACTTATTGACTTGATCTGCAAACCTGGCCTCTTTCATAGACTATCACAATTTTATCACCCCTATGACTACTAAAAATTTGTATACAGTACTCAAGGTACCTTTCAACTTTTGTTCTGGTAAATTTGATATGTTTGTACTCTTTAAGGCTCACACTGTAAGACTGGTTTTCTGACAGCTGTCCTAGGAACTCTTGCCCCTGTTTTTCAAAAACTATGAGAATATATTCATGCAGAATTTTGTGAATGCTGTGTATAGAATTAAAGTGCTTTCTTATTTGTACATAACACTTCCTTCTTCATTCTCCCTTTTTAAGGATTTAGCTACAGTTCAGGTTACAGTGATTGTCTGTGTCAAGCAAACCAAGTGGTAATCCCAAAAGGTAATTGATAGAATAGGAATGAGCATTTTTTCCCTAGTTTGATGTGGCTAACATGAGATTTGAGGCAGAAGGGAATGCTCGTATGGCAGCACATGAAATCTAGCTCTTTCAGTCTGGTGAAACCTGGGTGGGAACTGAGTTTTGGGTGAGCATTAGCCCAAGAAGAAGGAGAATTAGCCAGGATGTGTCTCTAAGGAGTGGGATGAAGAAAAGTTAGAGACTTTTAAGCCCCATTCAAATGCATTCCTCAGACTGCGTCCCTATAACTAATATCTTGTATTAACTCACTTAGAAGACTAAGAATGTACCTTTAACACAGAGGAGCTCCATGGTGAAGGTAGTTAATAGAAGTTGTGTGCTTGGATTTCCATGGGCTATGAAGCACACCTATGAATTCCTGTTCTGGATCACATAAAAATTAGTTAGGTGCCACCTGAGTTAGGAATCTACAGTAAGTAATCCAAATGCACCTTCTGCATCTCTGTTAATTTTTCTCTTAATTCTGCTTTAGCATGTAGTGTTTTCTCTTTTCCCTACTACCACCCCAAAGCACCCAACTCAACAGTAAGATCCACAGACTTTGTTTCTCATTGTGTTAATGATGAATGCTGTTTTGTTGCAATTCATCTAAATAGGCTTGAGGTTTTCTGAAATACCTCAGGGACAAAGCTATTATTCTTTCAAAGACTTCTTCACTGTTGGCAATGTAATGCTAGATTTCAACTTCAATTTTTTTTTTTTTTAATTTCTGAAAGTCACTTAATAGTCATGGGAAAAGACTTTTGTCTTCAGCACTGTCCGTAAAACTGAGATAACGCTAAGTGGAATGAGCATTCTCAGGTCTTTGAATAATAACTCGAGCTATGGTAGGAATTTGGCATGTGCAGTCCTGTGGGAAGTGTTTAGAGAAAGAGCGTCTCAAATGCTAATCAAATATGAACTCAAAATACCCATTCTAATTCCTGGGTGTATCTGATCAAGGTAGTTGGTCAGTGACCTGCTCATTTTCCAGAAAAAATAAAACTTTGTCCATATAATGAGCATCATTTCATGAGTTAGTTAATGGCCTGTTGAACTATGCACTTTCCTGTTCACAGATCTGCTAGGTCAAAAACTTAAATGAACATTTTAATCCGTACACCAGTACTGGGTATTGTGGTTGAAAAAAAAGTTTATCTATGAGTGTCTGCTCAGCCGTATTATTTGCAGTTACTGTCGCATTGAGTCAGAAGCACAGTCTCATCTTTATCCTTTTTCTCAGCCCTTGCCCAAAGCATGTGTAAGGTTGGGTAGAATATTAATGAAGATTGGATGGCTTAGAACAAATAACATTGAGTGGAATTTATTTCAAGAGTATCAACAACAGAATATCAAAGTTCAGTGTTATTTGATTAGGGCTGACAGATTTTTAAAGAACAAATTTGGAGAAAATACTATTTCCCAGCTGATTTTGACTATCATCTTGATTTTATCTGGGGAAATTCTTGCCTAGTGAATTGAGTCTGGCTAAGAGTTTGAGGTTTTTTTAACCTTTCTACTGAATTTCAGTAACATTATTTTTAATGTTCAAACAATATAAGATCTGTCAGCTTAGGCTGAAGACAAGCTTGATTAAAAAAAAAAAGGAAAACAAAACATAAAATGAAAGTCATCAAACCATAAGAGGGTGGAGGATGATGAGCTAGTAAACAAAACAAAACTAAAAGGTCACTCACAGCTGAACTCCTTTTGAGCTTCCATAAAATTGAACAGACAGAATCACAAACTAAAGATAAGTTATCTTTCGTTTATTGTACTCATCTAATATTCATCTAGTATAGATTTTATCCAAATTAATAACCTTTTGAGTTCTGTTAGTTTCTTCCAGTTCTGTGTTTTCCCCTTGACTTTTTTCTCTCAAGTTAAAACCATGAGGAGAAAGTTTGTGTGTACCCTATCTTGCCTTTAGAGTCTTGATTGGGATGTAACTGTGCATAGTCCTGCTGTTCAAAATATCAGTTTTCCAGATGAACCTGCAGGTAAAAAATCAAGGATTATGTACCAACATAAAAAGTCTGCTCTGGGAATTTGCGCTTGGGGGGGATATTAAAACATTATTTTGAATTGATTGGATTTTTTTAATTTGTTTTGTTTCTGAGCTCCTTCAGGCTCCTGGTCCAAAATAGCTCATATGTTTTCAGTCTGGGTTGCTCTGGAGCCTGCCTATTCTGGGTGATTGAGCAATGAGGATTGCACGTCACTGAGCAAACCTTTCCCGGGGTGGGGATACAGACGGGTTCTGGGGAAGCTGAGATGGGACATGCACAGCATGGTGGTGTGTCCTTGCTCTAGAGTGCAACTCAGTCATGGAGTTACAAAGATGGGAAAACAAATAAAAATGCCTAATCATGCAGGAACGTGACAGTTGTATGATTCATTCCTGTATTCAAATGTTTATTTCTATATCCTCAGTTTCACCTGCTTAGTTCCCACCTAAATATATGCAAAAAGGAAAAATGAAAGGGGTATACACTTTTCTTGAAAATATGGCAATTTCAGAAGTGAAGGAATTATATACTCCTTCTTTGAAATTAGGAGTCTCACAGAGAGATATGGTACTGATGCTTTGCCATGTGAGTTTATTTTACTCTTTAGGATCACTTGGTCTCATTTCTTTGGTTCTTTGCTATGATTCATAGTTTTTTAACAAGAACTGTATAAAGAGGTGTTGATATAGAGGTACAGCAGGTAGTACTAGTAATTTCTTAGCCATTTATATAACATGAGTTATAAAAAGTCTTATGAGTTCTGCACAATTCTTGATCTTGTTTAATGTGAAGTTAATTAATTCTTTTTTGGTATTTTATTAATTATTGGTTTTAAGTGGTCTGGGGTATTTCATGTTAAGGGTAAAGGATGAATCAGAGTAATTATATACCTCATTCATTACCACCAAACAGAATTTAAAGGCCCTAAAATAAATTTTAAAAAGTGTTTGGACTCTACTAGATACTGCAGAGCTACATGATGTATCTCTCATTGGTAAATGCATGAAGTCATGGCTTGATTCTTCTTTAATTAAGCATGTCTTTTTAAAAATATAATTATTTGAGAGCAGGAAGGGTTACAGTATTTATGATATTGGGTTTGTCAAATTATCCCCAATGTTCAGTTAGGGCAATAATTTTTCCAAACCAGCATTTAACTATTCCTAGTCTTAGCTCTGTGTTTAGACTGTGATGCTGCAGTAGATTGTTGCAGCACTTCATAATGTTAAGAAAAACAGGTCAAAGGAAGACTCTGAAATGTTAAGGTCTCCTAAAAGAAGTATATTCAGATGTTTTAAACTAATTCTATAGTCCACAGGAACTCATGTGAAGAAAGATATCAAATTGGAATTAGAGCCAAAGGCAAATCCTTAAGGAGAATAATTTAATTTTTGAATTGAAAAGAGGACAACCATGTTGGCAGTCAAAGCTCAGCTTCTTGCAAGCTTTTACTCCTCGTTTAAAACCTGCCTCTTTTAATTTCCTCATTTTGATGGCGTGGATTAAATGTAGATTGTTTTCACAGCTAAATGTAGAAAATGTTTTTAATTCATAAGGTGGTCACTTCTTAAATAGAAAAATATGGAATATACTGCATTGATGAGGTTTGTATTTACTGTGGTTATGTGCAGTCCAGTGTTATTCCTTAACTACATGTTTAGGCAGCTGAAGGTTGTACTTAGTATATTTTAAAAAATAAGTAGCTCATATCAGTACATATTCTTCTAATATACATTTTTAATTTTTTTTTTTTACAGGACACAATATAAATCATGAACATTATTATCCTCAGTGGCCAATTAAGTGGTCCAGCAGCACTTTTTAATTAATTTTAGTTGTTCACTGTATGCAAAAAAGAAGGATTTTTTAAAAATTGTTTATATTTCAGTTCTGATTTTTTATAGGTATTACTTTATCAAATATTATTTTCCCTAAAATTATATATCACCTCAGAATGTTTTTTAAATTGTTTTGAAATATATATTTATTTCAGACCTTAAAACTTCTGTTTTTCTTTAAATAAGCAGTTGGAGCTGTGAATTACAAAAACTATCCAAGGAGAATAGATGTCCAGATTATTTTCTATAAGCAAAAAGACTCTTCCCAGAAGTTTTATGTATGGCATAGATCATGAGTCAGGTATTTCTTTGCTGTTACAAGATTTTTAACAAGAATAAATCATTCTGCTATACAAAAACATTCTTATGAAAATACTAAATGACATTCTTGAAGCTAAAATGCCATAAGCAGTCTTTACTACTTCAAAGTAAACTTGATGATAGAATTCCAATTTTATTTTTGACATAGCTCTAGAACTGTTTCCTGATTCAGATTTCAGCCAAGAAAGTGATCATAATGATCAGAGATGATAGGAGCTGGTGTTTTCCTTGGTTGTCTCTACCTCTGAATAAATATGGCTGTGATTCCTGTAATCATAAATCTTGGAGGTGGTAGTATAAGACTTATCTATCAAGATCAGTGACTGGTGTATGTGTGTTTGATTTAAATGCAAGACTAGGCACTGTTAATTAATATGGAGATGGCTTTTTACAGTTCTGATGGTTAACACTCAATCAATTTCTCAGAAACAGAATAGTTACTATTCTTGTTTGGCAGGGATACTCAACCTGCCTCGCAGGTCAAACACTGGTCATTGCCGTGTTTACGAGTCTGTCAGAGGGGATTACAGAATTTGTCCTGTAGGATGATAAAGGCTCATGCACTATTTTGGTAGCATAATCTAATGCTCATTTACTGCGTATGTTCAACTGCAGGATAAAAATACCCTTGTAATAATTACTCTGGTAGGTGTAATACTTTTTTCTTTTTATATCAGCTGAACACTTAAGCCTTCATCAAAGTGCTAGATCATACATACTTAGTTTGTATGAATGAAATGATAGTCAGGTTGTGCATATTTGTTTGGAGGGATATAGAAGTAGAGGATTATTCCTTTGTGTCAGTATCTTTGGCTGTCAGAAGTCATGCATTGTGCTGCAGCTGGAAAAAAGAAGCTAAATACGTTCTTTAGGAGAAGTTCATATGTAGCATAAATTGCATCTCACTCTTGATCCCTGAATTGCTCCTGAAAAATTATCATGTAACCTACCCACAGGACAAGTGATTGTGCTCCAGCACCACAGCTCCTTTTCCAGCTCCCTGTGCCATTTTCTGTCTTTGGTGCACTGTTCAACTTGCCAAAATGAGAAAATAATTTAGAAGTCAGATACGTTATCTGTGTCCTAATATCATGTATAATTAATTCTCAGTAGTGAAGTTAAAAACTTAGTGTTTTTATCTTCTGCATATTTTTATAGTAAGGAAAATCTGTGAGGATGTGAGTGCCTTAGGGTCCCTGTCAGGTGCTCAGCTCAGGATAACTTCAGAGACAGAGCCACCACTTCATTACAGAGTCTATGAAATGCAATGTCCAATACAGCTTGCTTTCAAAAGCATCCATTTCCCATGGACAGGTGGTGATTCACTTGCTGACATCAATCAGATTTCTCCTTCAAAAGGAATTCTTCCAGCCTCACTGAGAAAACAGTATAAGACATTATTCTTTGCAAGGCTGCAATCCTCTGCTTCCAGTAGGTAGAAATTGATGGTGCTCCCCCTGATCTTTCCATTTAGACCACAGCTACTCGAGTGTGAAATTTCAGAGTACCTTTAGTGAGAATATTAGTTCTGCTGTCTTTCTAAGTTCCTATTTTAAATTTTTTTCACAGACATTTTTTTTTTAAATTTAAAAATATGGAGCCAGATGTTTTTAAAAAGCACTTTAAAGTGATTCAGGTTAATAACAAGATTCGCAGAACCGTTGGGGAAGCAAAAGACTTACGACTATGGGAATGTGTCAGCAGTGCGTTAAATTAGCAACTGTGTGTAGGCTCAATATGAGATTTAACAGGTGCCCCAGATATGTTGTGCTGACTCTCTGCATTGAAGTGAATTTTATTTTGGTAACTGAGAGGAGGAAGGAGAGAAAGAAGGAATTGGCCAGTGAAGAACCTGCTTCTGCACATTCCAGAAAGAATCAGACTAACATAAGAGACAGGCCAGCTTCAGACACCTTTCACTGGATCCCCCTGCACCACAAGGAGAGCTGGATTAGTATGTGGCGAGTCAAGGATGGTAGAGAATCCCATGAAATACAGGTGAGAAGAGAAAGAAGCATTTTATTGTCCTGCATCTGTAATAAAACCTATGCCTTCCTCAGCATTTCCAACATTTCCTCTGTTTACTATATTAGAGTCTTAGAAGACATACCTTTGGATTTTGTAAACTGCAATGACAATGAAGTCCCTGGAATGGAAAGCAGCCAGCGTAGCTAAATTATGTTGCCTGTTGCTATGGAAATGGTAGCTCACAAATTTTTAAGTAAGCGCTTGAGCTGCAATACTTATGAGATCTTACTCTAAAAAGCAATGTTTTTACTTCATCCACCATCAGCTTTTTGCTTTACTTTAGTGATAATATTGGGCAGTAATCCCCAAGAGCAAATGCTGAAATAACACACCATTCCATAGAAATATCTTTCATCATAATTAACTGGGTAATTTTTGAATTGCAACACAATCAGGAAGTTATCAGCCTTTAAATCTGATTTACTTATCTATTGTCGGTGTTTCAAATACATATAGTTACAGAAGAATGCAAATCATTCTAAGCAAACGTTTATTCTGCATGTTGCAATTAAGACTCTACCTGCCTTCTTTCAGTATAACCTTTATATCATTTTTTCTTCTAAGTTGAGATGTAGCAAAAAAAAATCAATATTAAGATAGGCTTCAGAAATGAAGCCCAAGCTCGCATGAGCTTTATCCAAAACCTCATTTCCTGTTACATCTTATAAAACATTCTCACTGAATCTAGCCAAAACTTTGTTTTCTTCCTGCAGAGAATTACTTGCATCCTTGTAAAAACTTCCACATCATGTAAGATGCACCCACTGTAACTGTTTATTTCTTACTTAATAGAAAAGTGTTATATTTGTCTTGAAATCACAGACCGGAATTTGAAACTCCTATTTTCCTCATTATTTTATCAAATTATGTAGTTGCTAAATAAACAGAGAACTATCTATCTTCAAGAGACCAGAAACAAACCAAACAAAAGATATTTTTCCTGGAACACTATATTTATGTTAAACATGGGATCCCAGTAAGGTAGTTGAATATTATGAGATGAAAGCAATTCTTTAGGAATATGGAGATGCTGTAGTATCTTGAGAGCAAGTACATCAACTAACACAGGACCAGCACAGTGTGCCTTCAAGCATTTGGTGGATCATTGCTGAGATCTTTGTCACAGTAACAGAGGGAAATATAAGTAGTAATAAAAAATGTTTTTCCTCTTGCTTTTATTTGGTCAAACCTTCCTTTCCTCTGTATCCATAATTATCCAGCCTCATCTATTGTAGGACCAGGTCATCCCTTTCTTTAACATCTGGTCTGAGTCCCAGCTGTACCAGGTCAGTGAACCATTCTGCTGGTGCCTGTGACTGCATCTGCCACAGTAAACTGCTGTGGGCTGCGCTCTGAGTTCCCTCGCTGGCGTGTGGCCATCCATGCAGTCAGGTGCCAGTGCATTCCTTGTGTGTATGCCTGGGCGTGTTTCAAGGACTTAGGTTGGCAATGCATCTTTCCCGAAAAACAGTCTGGATGCAGGCATCTTGTGGAAGAGAGGATGAAGGATTTCAGTGGTACAAACGAGCTGTGTACTGTCAGCTAGCCTCAAGGCCTGTGTGATGGCCGAGGCCCGTTTCATTTACACAATGTCATGGTTTAACCCCAGCTAGCACAGCTACTCACTCACTCGCCTCCAAGGGGAGAGAATCAAAAGGGTAAAAGTGAGAAAACTCATGGGTTGAGATAAAGACAGGTTAATAGGTAAAGCAAAAGCTGTGCATGCAAGCAAAACAAAGAATTCATGCACCACTTCATTCAGCTGTCCCCAAGAAAGTAGGTCTCCATCCCATGTAACGGTGACCTGCGAAGACAAAAGGCATCACTCTGAATGTCCCTACCTTCCTTCTTCTTCCCCCAGCTTTATGTGCTGAGCATGACACCATATGGTGTGGGATATCCCTTGGGTCATTTGGGATCAACTGTCCCAGCTGTGTCCCCTCCAGACCCCTTGTGCACCCACACCCTCCTTGTTGGTGGGGTGGGGTGAGGTGAGGAGCAGAAAAGGCCTTGGCTTTGTGTGAGCACTGCTCAGCAATAACAAAAACACCCCTGTATTATCAGCTCTGTTTACATCACAAATCTAAAACACAGCCCCATACCAGTTGCTGTGAAAAACATTAACTCTACCTCTGCTGAAACCATCACAACATGTAAATAGAACCCATACAGATATAATCCTGAGCAACAGTCTGCACTGGTACAGAGATACTGTCTCAGACTGACTATTGCGCTTGTTTCTTCTGTGGCCATCAGATTGCCAAGTTTTCCCTGTTCGGGCCTGCTCAGAACTTGGGGGGCAGTTCCTCCCCTGGTATGCATTATTGTAATGCCTTTGAAGATAATTGAGCCACGAGACTTTACATTGAGTGAGAAAAGGGTACACTGCTCTGCCATTTCCCTCCCCTGTGCACCATGAGGGTGACCCTATTCACCCTCACTCTCTAATACCTATGGAGCTTTCTAGAGATGTTAAAGTCCGAGCTCAAAATATTCTGACATATTTCATAATGAAAGCTTTACAGCCCTCCCTGCCTGGTCTCACAAACAACTTTCTTTGCATGATCTGATTCCTTTCAATTAAATAAGTTTTGTCACCAGGAACTTGTCTTCAACTGCATTTATTCTCCAGTCATTTCTGCAAACTTTCTGCTCTGATTTTTCTGTTACCTGTTGATATAATTTAAGATGAGGAATACATTTCACTCTTTCAAACAAACCTTGTTACTCTTCCAATTAAGAAAGTGACAGGACTCCCAAGTCAGGATTTGCTTGATGCACTAACTTCTGTCAAGATGGATTATAGCTGTTTGTTGATGGTCACACATTTTAATGATATTTGTGAACTTCATGGTCTAAACAGATGTTACACTATTCACTCCTCATAAACTCAAAAAAGTTATGCAGTGTGTTCTTATTTTGCTGTTTAAAATCATACCTTTCAGTTTTCTTGACTGCTTTCTCTCTATTTTAGTGCTTAGTCTTTAAAATATTGCTTACAGTTTGCATGACCTTTTACAAACCTCTCCAACACATTCGTTATGCAATAGGAGACAAGTCTGCAATAAAAATTAGGGATATGATGATATGAATGTTTCAAGTTTTTTATGTCTTTGAAGGCATCTTTTTTATTTATTGAGGCAAAAGCACATTTTGCGAACAAGATCTTTCTCAAGTGGATACTAAAATCTTGGTCAATTTGCACAATACAGCAAATTATTTTTTCTTGAAATAGAGGTGTTTTGGGTGTTTGAGGTATTTTTCATACTTACATAGCTGAAGTCTAACCTATTTTCCCATCAGTGCTAGATATGCAAAGAATGCTAGATAAGGTTTCAGCCATGTTAAGACAACATAAAAGTATAAATTATCACTGTCTTAAACTATTTTCAAAGTAGCCTTTATATTCTTAATATTTCTAAAAAGTATAAAAATAATTATTATAGATCTATAGACACTCTGGACCAGATTTAGTACACCTTTCTTCTGGATTGTTAATGCAACTCATATTCTTCTCAAACCCTGATCCTAAATTCAAAATCCCTAAAAACTGCACTGCTGATTTGCCCGAGTTATCATTACCAGACTTTGGCATGAAAGTAGGAGCATAGCTGGGGCCCTGACTTCACAGGGCCTCCCTTAGAGCGGGTAGGTCAGCTCTGGAAGCTCATTTCCATAAGGTAGGCAGTAGAGAAGTACAGCCTGCAGCAGGACAGTGGATGCTGGAAGCTCTCGCTTCTGAGTTTGCAGTTCTGGACATGAGCCTCCCCACAACCTGCACCCATATGGGTGTGAGAAAGGGCAGGGCAGTGGCCTTCGCCTTTTGTGCCCTGCCCTCCCCGCTTTGAGTTACTCAGCAATACGGGCAGCTCAGCCCACACTGAGCACCTTCTGCTCTGGGTGAGCTGTGGGCCAGGCCTCAGGGGCGTGCAGGGGTATGTGTCAGATGGTGAATCAATGCTGGGTTCACAGACTCTTTAGGCGTTGTGGTATAAGGCTTCCCTGTGTGCTAGTGTCCCTACATGTGAGTCATCTCCTGGAGGGGTTTGGGGTAAGAAATAGCCTACACAGGTAGTAAAGAATACTGTTAGTAACTACCTGCTAGAATTTGGTTGTCATATTTTTTTTGCTTTGCATTTTCACTGCTTTTTTTCCTAAAAGATCATTTTAAGTCTTGCTAAATCTTCCTAGACAGCTATTCGTCTTCTTCAGTTGGGGCAAAATAAACAGAGTTAAAACTGACAAGGTTCGGTTGCAGGAAATGCAAAGGACCGGGGATGGCAGGGGCTGTGGGTATTTCTTTGCAGTATGCCACAGACCAGTGTGGGAGATTGTGCCATCAGCTACCAAATTTGGGCCTCACAGAAAAACTTGTTTGGAAGAGGAGACAGCAGGAAAGACCTCTGCTTCCAAGTAGTGATTAGTGTGTCTGTCTCTCATGTTAGCCTAACTGTTCAGGCCAACTGTTTGTCTGTATTAGAGATACAGAACAAGAACTTTTGAAACAAAAAAGATTTATTCTTTGGGTTTTACTCAAGAGAAAAAAAATCAGCTGGGGTTTAGTGAGACTTGCCTGGTTCATTTTGGTTTTCCTTTTAAGGAAATTCACTGTGGAATCCTTGACATGATTTATTTGTACATTAAGTATCTGACTCTACATTTGCATTTCAGAGGTGACATTCATTCCACCTGACTCTAAGTGTTTACACTCTAGGTGTCCCTGTTAAAGCTAGTTACCTCAGACTCTACAGTAAATGGAGAGAAGCGAGTACTTTCAGGATAAGATTCATCTGACCTATTTAAGACGTCTGTTTTAAGATTAGATGAATAGCAGCCTATTCACCCAATAGCACTTTATCTCCACATTGACTGTATATGGACTCAACAGTGTTTGCCAAGATTCATTTAGGCCATTGAGTTTTGCTCCTCTGAGCCAAATAAACATGAAAGATACGTTCGGGCTTCTAAAGTACTTGGAAGTATTTTGGTAGAATTCTAGCTAAGTAATATACATCTCCTTTTGGGTTTTTAGCAAATGATGAGTAAAATGGTTTTTCAATCAGCTGCTCTTCATAAGAATTGATAAGGTATCAAGTACACAGGCAAGTCTTAATTAATCAGGATAACTGATGGACATGATAACATGCACAAAATGAGTTCCTATTTAGGCAAATGGAAATACTGAATCCAATTCCCCATGAACTGTGTTCATTGTCTGAGTTTTCATCCCACATAACAGCCCATACAGTGGCAATGTTGTTGCTATCCTGCAACTGTGTGAGCATTGCTCAGCTAATACCCATGTGCCATCTGGGCACTTGGCTTCTGCCAGCTCCAGTGTCATGGCTGGCTTCTGCCTAAGTGGAGTCACTATTGTGCATTTCCCTACTCATTTTATGATTTTCTCAAATTATCTCTAGTAATTCTTATTCCCTTTTAAATCAGGCCTTGAGTTCAGAGTTAGTTGCAAACTGCCAAACCAACGGACAACCTGATTGCACAAGTCAGATCTTCTTAAAATTCTATGCCAAAAGTACAAAAAAGACATATATAAATAAGAATATGTAGTGAAATGGCAGTTGCAGACAACTAATATTCATGATGCTGAGGGAAATGGAAATGAGAGATGCCTAAATTAATATTTATTTGAGTGGTAAATCTTTGTAACAGTGCCATGGGTAGGCAACTAAACATGTAAAGACGGGTCAGTCTGTTCAGAACTTCCTTGGGTAGGTCTGCAGCATAAAAAATGTTCACGTGGAAAAATGCAGGATTTAGTAAGTGAGAATCTAGTGTTTGAAGTGCTGTTCTGGGCACTCATTGCCAGTAAAGGAGGCTGAATTGAACACAGTGTTGATAGCAGGCATGGGAGACACAACTGAAGGGGACTCGGGGAGCAGCTGGGTTGGCTCCAAGCTGCTGACAGCCAGGGGAGCAGGAGGTGAGCAGACACCGACCTGCCCGGGGCAGGGACAGGGACCTCGCCAGCCTCCGCTTGGGAGCAGTCTCCATGTTGCTCCCGCCTGTCTGCACCGGGATTCGTCAGTTCAGCAGCACCGGAACTTCTGTCCACTGAACCCAGCTTAATGCTGCTGTTCTTTGCTTTTTATATCTTTTTCCATAATAAATTTTAGCTGGTCCTTTTTAACACAAAACATTTGGCAGATCCCCAGGTGGATAAACAGGCTGAATAGTATAAAAATCAAGTAAGTTAGATCAACTTAAGGTGGCCAAGTCTGGCTCCCACACTTTAATTCATGGTTCTTCTAGATGTCTGTATTTATAGTCATTTTGGTCAGGCTCTGAGCTGGTCATTTGAGAGCAAGTTTCAAGCCAAAAAACCTTGCAGCCATATTTAATGTGATACAGTTCAGAGCTAAAAAAGCCCTGCTGGGAACTGAGCTGAAGCCCAGTGCTGTGCTAATGACAACTTACACGGTTATCACGTGGAAGTTGGCTCAGGCATAATCATCAAAGCCTGGCAAAAATCTTTACAGAAAGCCTCGGTACTGATAATCTCATGTTGTTTTTTACCTGCAGTTTGTGAGAAGGAAGAGCTGACTGAGACATTAAGCTAACTAATAAGGCTTGCAGAAGCACATGATTCAGAAAACACCATTAGAGCAGATGATAATTGTGAACAACACCTCTTCAAATATGATCTTTAAGACTGACTTGAGTGCCACTTAAAATGCACTTTTAGAAGTGGGTTCTGTATCCAACTGCCTGAAAGAAGTCTCATGAGTACTTCTACAGCTCTAATCATGATGCTGTGCTTTTCAGGCCTTTTTTTTTGCTGATCCTGGCTTAAAAGGTCAGACATGTAACATTCATTACTTTGACCTAGCAGCATCAGGCGTCTGTAGCAGTTAATTCGGTAGCTATTATTCTCTAAACACTTGGAGTGAAAGCTAGAAGCCTCAAAGTCCTGACTTTTGAGTTTTCTCATGTTTCAACAAAAAGATTTTTCTGTTGAAAATGACACAAACTATATCTTGAGTCTATCAATAAGGCTGTAATGTGGGGTGGGAATATGAAAACAGGAACTGGCTGCCAGCAGCAATTCTTACACGACGAGAATACACAAGTGCATATTAGAAGCACAGGATTTGGGATTTTGGGTGGTTCTCTTTTATTATTTTATGTATTTATGTATGGAATAATATGTGTCTCTAAGGCCTAATGAAGTGCTTCCAACCTGTAAGGCATCAGGCTTAATATAAACTCACACTAGACATTTTACTTTTATTTGTCTCCATAGAAACTAAATGCTCAAATGTGCTAAGATATTTTTGTCTTTGGGGTATTTATGTGCCTCAGAATTTGGACATGTACTCAGAGGGAAAAGCTACGATCTCAAAAAAATTGTGTTGTCTTATGGGCTATCAGCAGGTAAATGAGATGCATTTGAATGACTGGTGCAGCAAAAATAAATTCTGCAAAGAGAGAAATTCAGAACTTTGTATTGCAAATAAACTAACCCTAATGTTCCATCAACTTGCAAAATCTGTACAGTGGAATATATCCTATTTAGAATGTCCAGAACCATCACTTTCTTGCTGTTCTGACTTTGAAATCTAATTGAAGTAAGGAAGTCCATTGAAGGATGGTTATCAATACGATTGTGTGAAATTTAATCTCAGTTGATACTTTATTTTTCAGCAGAGATGCTGTATTTTCTCAGAATCAAGGAAAAGCACCACTGCAGCTGAATTAAAGTTCACATTATTTGACTTTTTAATATAGATTTTACTAAATAAAAACTGTCATCTGAAGTAGGAGAGTTCAGAGAATGAAGAGCTTCAGCTCAATAGTAGAGAGCTTCAGTTGCAGCAATTCAGAGTGGCTGTTTTCAATCCCGTGACTTTGAAGAAGAGTTGGTGGTTTTTTAGTGGTTTTATCTGGATACAGGTAATGCCTGAAATTCAATTGCTGTGTGGGGTTACTGTACTGAATCAGTACATACTGGTATTTTAAGGGTAATCGCTTCCTAGAAGGTACTGACACTCCTTCTCTTTTAAAATAAATATAATTTTATTGCATGAGGGACAATTAGAATGAGTTACGGTAAAACTACAGCAATTTGAATAAAACCAAAGACAAGATGAAGCCACATTCTTTGTGTCATATAATACCTTACATTCATTTGTCATTATCTTTTGTAAGGCAGAAAGAAAAAAGGAGGCAAAGTAAAGGGAAACCACAGGAAGTGCAGGAAAGATGATATCCAAAACATAGCGACAGACATGCAGAGACAGAAAATTTCAACATTCAGCAGAGAACAAGCTTGATGTTTATAGAGATGCTGTGACACAAACACAAGCACACGTTACATCTTCATGGCAAAGAACTTTACTGCGTCCAAGAAACAACATAATAAAGTCTTTAATTTCTCTTCAAAGGTTTCAGGTTAACTAAAGCATAGCAACATATTTAGTCTGAAAGTAATAAAAATCCATGGGATAGTAAAAAGGGTTTTAAGAAAAACATGATAAGCAGAGTGTCATGGACAGGTACACTGGAAAAGAGGTCAATTAGCAGTGGAAAGGAGTACAGTAAACTTTCGTGTTCCAAGTAGCTGTGTGCACTCAGGGAAATGCCCCTTAATTGCACGGTAGTGTCAAAAAATGCCATTTTATGGGCTAAGTCAAATTCTACGAGGTTATATTTTCTTAGGGTATACAAAGTCATTTTTAAGGCAAGTAGATTTGTGTTATCAAATGAACAGAAGGCAATCTATTTATTAAACATACTGAGCAAAGAGCATATGCTACGAATGGTGTGCTATGTCTATGCAGAAGGTAGTGACTAAATCATATAAAACAGATGCTAGCATTCTTTCTTTTTAGCTAGAAAATATCTGCCTTATGAGCATGCTGTACTTTCATTGTTGCAGTGTCAGACTTGCAAAATTATTTCTTGTTTTAAGAATGACAAATATGCTGTCTTGATTTTATGAAGTGAAAATTGAACAGGATATGATGAACAAGAATACTCAAGTACAATTCTATTCACTCATAAAAGATGGAGACAGGTTGATGTAGTATGCAACAGAGCTAATACTTTTCCAATCAGTGTAAATGCATAGTATTCCATATTTTTATGAGCAGGTTGTTAAAATCTAGAATCACAAAATACTACAAATTTTAAGGGAGCTCTGCATAACATGTGGTCCAGATTGCACTCAAAGCAATGCCAGCCTGGAGTTTCTCAGGGCATTGTAAAGTCAAGTTTGAACATCTCCAAGGATGGAGATATCTGCAGCCTTTCTAGAAAACCTGGTCCAATATTTGAAAGCCTTCAAGGGTGTCCCATTAAGTCATATGCAACTCTATCCATCAGAATTCCAAGTCCTTTTCTGCAAAGCTGCCTTGGAATCAGTTGACCACCAGCCTCAGCTGAGGCAAGAGGCTATTACAGGCCAGATGCAGGACTTGGCATTAATCTTTGCACACCACAAGTTTATTGTCAGCCTGTTTCTCTGTCAGGTTCTTGTGAACAGCAGTAATAATAGGCATTGTACTGACCTTTCCCCTAAATTGATGCTGCTGACAGGGGACTGTCACCTCCTCCAGAAACCAACGAAGGTGTTAAATAACTGATCCCAGTTTTAAGGTGTGGATATGCCACTAGTATCCAGCCACTGGCCAGACTTTTTATTGGTGATCACAACACTGCAAACCTGGCTGTCCAGCTGATTTTGCATTCACTGTAAGAATGGGTAGTCCACCTATCCAAACCCATGCCCATGGATTTATGAATGGACATTAATTATACTAATAATACATGTGATAATCATGAATATTAATGCATTGCATTTGTGTTACTCTTGCTGAAAACTGTATGCTTCCAGTACACGATTAGTATTTAGTCGGTACACTAGGATGTTTCTGGCTATGCAGCTGTTTCCACTTCATTTCAAAGAGTCTTTGGAATTCGATATTTCAGATACAGATACTATCTTATTCTGCATTTGAGTTCTGTTCCAGATGGGGTGGTAAATGATTCTTTCTAGAAGCAGTATTATTAGATGGCTATATTCCTACAGGTCTGATCCCAAGAAAGCTGAAATGAATGAAAATAGTCCCATCAACGTTTCTTGGTTTTATATGAGACTCAGTGAACTCCCAAGTTGATGTGAAACAAATGCACTTGCATTATGGAGGCACTGGTGAGAGCACCAGCAGAGAGTGTTAAGGAAACATCGTAAGTATGAATAACTGTAGTTTAAACCTTAACCTGTAACATTTAATTAAATTTACAAGAGATCACTACAAATGTTTATGATACTGCTCATCACATAGAGAATTCAGATGGGAGTGAGGCAGTAATGTTTTAGGCCAGGATTCCAAGCAAGATCCTCAAAAGAATTTTGGAAGCACATGGAATATTTAAAATATGCATTCTAAAAAGTATCACAACAGATTTAGGTCCTTATTCTGAAACATCCACTCTCTTAGTCCAGACAGAGTAGATGTTGTATTAGTATCGAGATATTATAGTGCAAAACACCAAAGAAATATAAATGCATGCACACAGCAATGGTGTGTGGTGAAAAAATATTCAACAACAACAATTTTCTGACTAATTTAACTGTTTTGGGAAATGATTTTTCCTTTTCCCATCAAACTGGAAACTTGCTCACAGCAAATTTCAGTCTTCTGTGATGATCTCCCATAAAAAAAATCTTTAAAAACCTTGTTACCTGCATACAAAAAAATGTATGCTTGTATGCATTCACCTAGAAATTTGAAGCTTTTCAAGTAATATGGGATTAGAGATGGTTCTGGAAGTTTTGAGTCACATATTTAAAATATTTTAAAAGCCCTGGTACTGAAATGGTTCAGCCACCTTTTTGTCAAACAAATGCACATTATTTAAATAAAACCACCTGGAAGTTTTCATCAGGTCTAATATTTGCTTGGGCTTTTTTTCTTACTTTTTAACTTTTTGTTGTCTTTCACAAAGCTTTCCATTAGCAGTGAGTCTCCTAGTACTCTTTGTACAGGAAAGTGAAGCACCCAAGTGAAAAGTCAAAAGAGTAATTTCTTAACTGTGCTGTTTGATGTACCAGCTGAGGGAATTTAGGATCATGTACCTGCAGCAGTGTCTAACAGTGAGGACTGTCATGAGCTGACGACGAAGGCAGTCTGTGGCCATAAGAAGGAGCTGCCTCTATCCTTCCTCCCAGCTACCAGTCAGAAAAAGCGTGCTGAACCACAGTAGCACAAAACACCCACGGAATAGAATTGGTACCATTATCCTCCCAAAGCTTCCAGTTTTACTATGGGAGAGTTGTTGCAGCTATTCCTTTTGTTTTTAAACAGAAATAGCATTTCTGTTGCTGCTGATAATATGTTTAGATTGCAGTAGCTCCACATGACACTGGTAGAGAGCCATTCCATATTCCACGGGTGAAGAGTAAGGGAGAGGAAAAAAACCTCACATTTTTCTTAGTCTGATAGCTTCTATATATTTAACTAGGCCCAATTTAAAAATTTCTTTATCATGAACATGAAATATATAAATTTCATGTCTAACGTCTTTTCTGTTGTACAGAGGTATATTAAAAAATTACATTGTACATGGGTCCTTTAGGATATTGATTAAAATTTTATGTTTAAGTAATATCTCTGTAAACCTATCATCTTGAGATTAAAGCTCTTTGTATCGCTGAGGTAGTGGGAAGTGTATTCACACAAGCTTTTGAAGTTGTTATTCATGAACTATCAGTGACATTGAATATTGCAGTAGAGAAAGAAGTGTGACATATTTGTGTTTTGTAGTTCTTAATATGCTTTACACATGTATTATTAATAATAAGATAGGGAAAAATGAGTATATGTTTTAGGCAGTGCAATTCTTTGCTTTAGACTATCACAGATGCTTTAATCTTTTTAAATTTCCCATTTTCTTGAAGTCTGAATGTAAATTGAAGATATCTTATTAAAAAACTGACAGGTCATATAAGATCTGATCCTGAATTATGAACATCCCTTAAAACTGAAAAGTTGCAATTGCACAGAGTTAAATAGAGAATCATGTACAAAGAGAGAGAAATGAAAAAATTTTGCAGAATCATCTCGTTTAGTTAGAATCTCAACAGAGTCTCATTCTTCTTTACTTAATTTCTTTCTGTTTCAAGGTGGAACAAACCCCAAGTTTGTCCTCAATTTCTGTTATTTGCTTTTGTGTTGCACTTTGAATTTCAGCTGTTTCTCCAGAAATGCCAGAGGTTCCCCACTACCTAGGCTTTAGTTTGGCATGCCTTTGAGTAGGGACCTAGAATAAGATCTGTGTGCTTTATTAAGATCAATGTGTGGGTTTTCCATTTATTTCTGTGAAAGAGAGTTTATTGTTTGTCCTTTTGTGTGTTTTGTGTAGCATATACAGCATGGCCCTGATCTCAAGTCATAAAAATAATTTTCAATAACCTGGTTTTTATTTTTTGCTGACTTTTTCTATTCACTTTCTATTCACTAAGGAAGTATAATGCTATTAAATTAAAATCCACAGAATAAATATATATATGGAATCTAGATATTTTCTGAATTGCAGTAGCAGTCATAAGAGGGACAAGTCCTCCTCCTCCTTCATCTATTTTATTTTATTCATTTGAAATAAACCCTAAGAAGTCATACATAAAATATAGTAAAAGAAACTCATGATGAACCCAGATGTTGGGACATGCCAGTGTCCAGACCTCTGCCTCTCCACCTTTTAACTAGTTACTTAATAACTTAATATTTTCCGGTTTGGGATGACAGGCAGCTTTTAATTGTTGTCAACATAGTACTTGTTCCTGTCCTATCATTTCCCCACCAGTTTTTGATCTGACAGTTTATCAAATGCCTGGGTGAGATAGAGACAGATTGCTTTCATCACCTTTCTATCATCTATTTCCTTGGTCACCCTTTGAAAGAACTCACTCGGGTTTGTTTGGCAAATATAGATTAGTTGGAGTTTGGGATTTTTTTCTTTCTGTCATGTTCTAAGAAGCAGAACCTGTTTTCCTTAATGACTGATATGAGTGGTTTTGCCCAGAAGATAGACTGGTCTCTAAGGAGTTGCATTTTTCACTGCTGTTCATTTCTTGAATAGAATGGCTGATGTATTTAACCCTTTTCAAGCAGCTGGTCTGTAACAGCACAGATTTCAGCAAGACAATCTATTTCTGAAGGTCCGGGAGGATGCCACTCGTGTATCATGGATAAAATCTGTTCAAGCGTACTGATGATTTTTTAAGCTGACATGTCACCTCCATGTCAACTTGTACAGGGGAAGCCTAGAAATCTCCTGTCTGCAATTTCAGCCAGTTAACTGTGTTTTGCAGCTGCTCGCACACACTGCTGGGCTCTGTAGGCATAGCAGAGAGAAATCAAATGTTAGGATCTGCTCCTGAAAGGTTAAAGTAAATAATGAAAACTGAAGCCAGGGCAGTTTCATGGGGTGGTGGTTTTTACCACCAATATCCTGCAGGCCACTGAGTGTAGGGACAGGCTCTCCAATGCCAGTCCCTGGCAGGAGAGCTGCAAGTCTGCTCCGTGCTTGGTGGGTGCCACCTTCCAGTTCTGTGTGCCTTTCTCCGGAGCTGGAGGCATAAGTTGGGGAATCAGAGTGGGAATGGGAAGAGCATGTGATGCAGCTCCCAGCTGCTGAGAATTAGGATTCTGGCCAGTGGCATGAAAGGTCTTTGCACTGCACCCCATGCTGTCAATGTGTGTTATCACGAGTGTCACTGAAAGATCGAGCCCTTGTGGAAATTCAAACGGAAATCAGCTGCCTGGCCTATGATTTTTAGATGATGGTAGAGCTCAGGAAGGATTCAGAAGCCTAGTTTAGCAGCAGTAACATTTCAAAAACCTTGCCATATTACCATAAGGGGCATTTTCTGACCAACAGAGAAGCTACTAGTGAAAAGTAGAAGACATTGGATTCTAGACCTCTCTTAGCAGCTGGTTTTACCAATGTCCATATTTAAGGTTGCCTGAATGCCATATCTGATTTCTAAAATCTAGGTCACGCCAAGTGACAGACAGTATGACAAATCATTTATCTGCATTAAGTGGCTTTCTTTCCCTTTGCAGTCTCAAATATCATTACAACTGACATTTTATTGACTAACTCTTTCAGGGACTTTTCTCTGATACATGCTTACTTCAGTCCTATAAGAATCCCATGCAAATTTTTGGAAAGTTCAGTGTTAACTTTCCTAGTGCTGAATTATTGGCCTGCTCTCCCATGCAAGGACAACAGGCCATATGACCTTCTTAGGTGAGAATGAAGGCTTGATATTACTTCTCTGACATAATGAAAGTACATACATTGTGGTAATGAAAAATATTACTTTGAAATTAGTTCTGTAATACAGTTCAAGTGTGTGGACCATTAAATAACTCTCGTAGTGCAGCGTTGCCAATCTATTAATTTCCATCCCTTTATAACTATGGATCTTTTCATCCTTGTTTTAATCTTATTTTTTATCTATTTGTCCTTATTTTATCCTTTGATTATCCCTCTATTTCATCTTGTGGAGAAGAACAAAATTTAATATTGCTCCTTAGATTTGAATTTAAAAATGGATATGACCTGGCTTAATTAATCATCCATGCATATGACTAACTATATAATACCTACCAAAGCAATTAAAAGATATCTAGCACTGTCAAAGCAACTGGCAGTATATAAGGGGAGGTGAGTAAGAAGAAAGACATAGTGCTCATCCTGCAGAGCCTCTCTGGCTGGTTGGCATGTCTGTTTCCCCAGGCAGCAGGGAATGCACAGAGCACTGGATACAGTCCTTGAGTCTGTCAAATGGCAGAAGCAGAATTTTAAGATCTCTAATTACACCCAGTATACTATATTTCTATAAATAATATAGCTTATTTTTATGAAGGAATAGATATAGAAAAGCTATGTTTCTTTTCTATATAAGGTAAAAACTATAATATCCAGGCAGAACAAGTCTTGCCTCCCATGTCTGTGTCCTCAGCTCACTCAACATCAATAGAAATTTTAAAAAGTTATTTCATCTTTCTACACTTTTTGTTTAATGACAGTGGCACAAATACAGACCGGATCTTCCTGTAATTTTTAGTTCCAAACATTGTTTTACAATGACTATTGTAAAACATTCAGAACTTGGGGGTAGGGAGTGAATGACAGACAAAAAGATCATTTATCCAGGACATGATTTGCACCTAACAATTGTACACTGCTTTGGCGTGACTAGATATAGTGAATCTAAAAAGAATGTGACATTTCTCCTGTGTCACTTTAGCATGGCAAGATTTACTGTAATGCTGAAGGATAAATTCCAGTGCCTAATTAATTGTAAATATTACTCTGCTAATTAAGTCCTTTTCATGGAAGCAGGAAGGATTCTGCATTATTCTAGTTGCTATATAAATAAATAAAAAGGAAGAAAAAACCACGTTACACTCACTCTCGAACATCTTGTTGAAATTGCATATTTTGCAGCACTGGCATCAAGTGTCTTTGTATCAGGTAAAAAAAAAAAAAAAGTCGTTTAATTCAGGTAGGTGTTAATTCTGCTTCAGTGGACAATTCAGACATGAGTGTCTAGGGAAATCCAATCCCAAATAAGAAATAAAATCAGCCGCAAATGAGGCTCAGCTTTTTACTATGCTTTTCCAAAGACAGGTTATATTTGAACACAGCCCCAGGTTTGTGGCATCCTGTGGGCTAGCAAGACATGCAGATTTTACATACTGCAGCATGCTGCCATTCAGAAATAAATAAAATAAATAAAGTGCAAACTCAAGCTTCTCTCCATGGCAACCGCTGCATCATTTGAGCCTCATGCCACGTCCTGAACAACTGCGCATAGGAAAATAAGCCAGCAGCCAGCATGGGGAAAAATAATAGGGACAGGTATATAAAATCTGCCCAGGCTGTCAGGCACAGTCTTTGTATAGAATGTTTAGGGCTGCCTTTTTAGCTTTGTTTCAGTATGTTCTGTGGTGGGTTCTGGTTTATCCTCACTCTGGCATGGGGAGGCAGAAGATGGGTGGCTGATGGGAGAACTGAAGCTGGGATGATTCAGACTCCTCTTCCCAGCATGGGCCCCGTGCAACAGCCTTGCCCCTCTGCAGGTCTGGTGGGCAGGAGGCAGGACAGGAGGAAGGGCAGGCTGCCCTTGGGTCTTTGCAGAGCCACCAGCATTGGATCTCTGCAGTGATTCTTCCCAAACGGGTATGGAGCTGCACTTGAAACCAAGCCACAAAAACCAGGCGGTAAAGCGGGTTGTGGCAACAAATAACACTAGTCCCTGAACTGTATCCAGCCCTGCAACAGCTGTCCATTTTACTTACTTACTCTCTTTCACTGAATCCATTTTAGTAAGTAAAATGGGCCACAGTAAGTGGCTAAACTGTCCTCTCTCAGGGCAGTCTTCTCTCATTCAAAATGTCCTGGAGAAAGAGCCCTAGAACATGGCCGTGTGCTGCCTGGGGGGAGCCCGGGTGGGAAGGCTTCAGCCCATCCCAACAAGTATGCTACCTGTCAAAAGCTGTGGAGGAAATTGGAGCAGTATTTACATGCCTGCCCCACACCACTTTATGAATTTCCAGATAAAAATGTTGGAAACAGATAGACATCAGGATGGCATAAATGGGCTACGTTTTTTTTTTACAGTTTTGCACTTTGAACAGAGACATTCAAGCAGAGCTGGCAGAACGAGCTGCTGGAAGGGCCAGACTTGCTTTACATTCAACACAGTGATTTGGCTGGGAAGAGATTGGCAGTCCTCTAGCAAACTCCTTGTGTCACTGCCGAGATGGGATTCTTACAGTGTTTCTGATATTCTTGCTGCTTAATAAAGTTCATAATGGAATTAAATACAGTTGTGCCTAATGCAGGGTCAAAGAACAAAGTTCATGACCCTCTACGATATGGAGGCACTCCATATCTACTGTGTTTCTCTGCTACAGCCATCTACGTGCTCCTCAATATTACTTTTTTGGTACTTGGTACCATATGAGAGATGGAAAGCCTTTATTCAGACTTTATAAGTGTACACATACAACAAGCAAGTACACATAAGTGTATCAAGTGTGCATTTTGCATCTATCTATATATGCACTCTTCTTTAGCCCTTTTCCAAACCAAGTAATAACATTTTCAGAGGTAATTGCTTTAAATCCATTTTTTATTATTTATGTTAACCCATTTTATGTTATACAAACATTTTGTTACACTTTGCAAATGTGCTGCATAGAGAATGGCTCACTTACCATCACTATGAAAAATGGCAACCCGTGGTGAATCAAGAGATAGGTGATTATTGAGAGAATTAATGCAGGGACAAGTAAAAAAACCCAAATCCCTCCTTTTTAGATAGGAATAAATTGACTATAAATGTCTTTGCAGAATACTTTCTTACATCAACAGGTCAGTTTGCCAAGCAAATGTCCTAGTCACTGGATTAGAGAAACACACTCTTTAGGGGTCACTGAATGCTTAATTATTTAAACAAGATGGAGTAGCTCCAACTGTAGAAAAAAAAATCCATTAGCCTTGTGGTTAGGGTACTTAGCTGTCATTGAGAGATGTAGAGTCAAGTCTCTGCATCAAGGCAAGCAGTGTGTGGGCACCACACAGGACAGCTGAGCATTTGTCTTTTGGCTGCTCTTCAGTAGTGGTATTTACATCTCTAATAGTAGTGTTTACATGTCAACTTCCTCATGACAATTTTTTAATTTGATTTTTGCCCCAGTGAAGATTAAGACCCATGCCTCATCTTAAAAATATGATTTATGAAGAAAAAGAGGCTGGCTAGCTATACATCCTGATTAATTTTCAGAAATAGTTTTAGTGTGGTTTTTTTTCCCACTGAATATGCAAAATTTGGTGGATTTAGTTGACTGAATTTATCAACAGAGTGTAAATATGTGTATGTATCATTGGGACAATGGGAGGTCAAAAGGGAAAAGAAGATGTCATGAGGAGAGTAGTGAGAAATATCACTCTACTGATGCCATTGTCCAGCAGCTGCTTTGGAATTTTTCTTTTTCCAATTTAAAGGAAGATCGTGCAAATTCTCTATGGCCCATTTTCTATTTGCAAATATTGAACAGCGTTGCTCTTCTACCACGCCTTGTGTGGGAGATGCTCTCTGCTGGATGATCTGCTGCACTTAGGGTCAGTCAAGGTCTCTTCTTCCTTTGTTGGACTCCTGTAGACTCTGGTAAAGTGGCAGCCTGCTTGGAAAAGCAGAGGAAACAGCTGAAGGCAGCATTTGTCTTCCCATTGCCACCGAGAGCTATTCAAACATGTATCTTCCTTGTTTCAGGTCATAGCTGTATGGTACTTTTGTACACGTAATCGAGTACATATGTCATCCTTAATGCAGACATTTTAGAAAGCTGTGCCATTTCAGACTTATTTAGGCTGTACATTTTAAAGACTGGCTGTGACAACTCTGTGCTATAACATAATTCTTGAGTTTTTCTAACATAATTTCTTGAGGGGGACAGAAATTAGATAAAACATAATTAGGGTGGAGCTTTTGAGATGCATGTAATAGCAGGCTCAAGGTGTGGAAAATTTTCCTTTTATTAGTGTGAGGATGATATGAAGCTCAGTGACTTCAGAAAAAGCTGTATTTTTATGCCCAAAGGTAGATTTGAGCCTTCAAGACATAGTTTATGTGTTTTGTCCTCATAGGTTTCCTGGAAATGGCTGTAATGGATGTTTTACAGAGATGTGTACAAAAGCTCAAAATCACTTCAAAACACAGTTACTCTTTGAAGTAGTCAGCCAAGAATGGTCACCTTATCAAAATTTGAAGTGACATGTTGAAGTAGCCATTTGGATGCTGTGTTCAGATAATAAATGTTCAGAATGAGACTTCCTTTGTATATCTATACCAATATAATATCTCTGCAAATCACATACACATCCTAAGCCACCTTTAAAGTAGTTTTGTAAGTACTGGTTCCAGACCAGGCGTTGTAGACTACATCTTTGTGTGGTTTACTCTGTACACCTGTTTATTTGTACCCTGTGCTCGGTGTTTTGCAGCAGCAGCAAAATGTCTGGAAACACCAACTTGGAGGAGCTGTTGCTGACTGCAATATAATTCAAAATTTTGTGTGAGTCTGAGAGAGTCAGCTGTTGCCTCTGGGTCTAAACCACTGTTACCTAGATAGACACAAGATTGCTCTGTCCTGCTCCAAGGCAAATGGAAGCTACTTGGATGTGACTACCAGGGTGCTGACCCAGAGCTAATACACTGTCCCTTGCCAGAACTTATTGGCTCAGACTCATCACCATGTTAATTGCTTTTCATCACTTACAAACATAAGCTATGCAGAATGGACAAGGGAACACATGTCTGCTTATAAATAACTATTCAGACATTGAATAAGCCAAATTGTCTGGTGGAAATAAAAATGAGACACAGACAGTCCTTGAGCCCAACTGTTTACTCTGGTTTTCTTATAAAAGCCTGAACACTGTGTGTCTCAGATGGGATGCAAAAGGAATACCAAATTACATTAGCTGAGTTTTCCTCTGGTTCTTTTTCATCTCAATGGAAAGCATCCCAAATCTCAGGTTTCCACTTGGCATAAAAGAGCAAGAGTAAATCCTTTTTTGTGATATTTCTGTTGAAACAGAGGAATAATTAGAGACTGTTTATTAGTCTATGAAGACCAACTGACTCTTTGCTTCTGTCTTTAATGGTTCTTTTGTGTTCATAGCTTATCTGAATAGTGCATTAACCAGGGATTCAGGAGATCTACTTATTAATGTGACACGACTTCTAGCAACAAAACCTTACTTAATTGTTTCCCAATTCATAAATTATGAATAGTGACACCAACTACCAACTGTTCCATCAAAAAATCTGAGACGTACTGATGAGGAGAAGTACGTATTAGAGAGAGGTATTATTATAATCATTGTTTACTTCTTTGTTAACTGAACAATAATTGGTGGGTAATATGTGGTGCATTTAAGTATTAATATAGGAAATTTTATAGATCTCTTGAGAGGGCTGCTCAGTGTAGAAAATTAAAAATAGAATTTGAGAGAATAGATTAGATAGATGAAAAAATTCCTACCTTGCATCTCCTAATGGAATTCAGGTGCTTTCTAGTACCTACCTAATACAGTATGTTTCAGATGAACAAAAGTAATGAAAAATGTTAGATTCTGAGGGAAAATAAGAGTTAGTAACATAGTGCAGATCTGAGATCTAAACCTTTGGACTTTTACTTAGGTAGATCTATGGTTAGATCCTGGCTTAGATAGATAGGTGGCATTTATATTATATATGTATGTAGTCAGAGCAGATTTGAGAATCTAGATCCCTTTGTAAATCTAGCCCTGAAAGCAGGTTCTGTAAGTGTGAAATAGGAATTCTTTTTCAAAAAGATTGCTTAAATTCTGGTGTGTCACATATGTCATATCTATACTAGTGCCAGAACAAGGATTTGAACCCTATTTCTTTTCAGAACATATTCAATTATGAGCAAATGTGAACTTTACGAGAGTCATTCAAGTGTACAGTTGTGCACAGAGATGTAGCAGATAGTAATTAATGGCTACAGAAAAGAAGACTATCACACAGAAATTTTCTGAGACCCTCTTCATCTTAGGAGCTTTCAATCTTATATTTCTATTAGAGAAGAAAAGGCAAGAAGGCAAACCAAAAGAAAGAATTGGAGGATGCATTTTTGAATAGTATGTGATGTAGTACAGATTGCCTTTACCTCCATGTTAATGGTTTTCACAAGTCAACACATTTTTTTGCTGAAAAGTAAAAAAGAAAATCTCATAAATGAAGGTTGGGAGGAGAGAGAGAAAACTGCTTCATTTCTTTAGCAATAGTTGGCAACAGCTGTAGCACAGCTGAGTTCTTATAAGTGTAGTGGGGAAAAGCTACACCACTAATGGTAATTTATCTTGTGTTACTCTCCAGGCTCTGACTATTATCTAAGTGCTTTGTGCCAAACGTAATAAAATGGCCAGATTTCTCATTATAGAAAGCATAAATTGCTGGAGGCAAATATATTATGAGGGAAACTGTCAATATGATAATTGTGCACTCCTGTCACTAAATTGAGTAAAATATATATATTTATGAATATGCTAACCCTCTAGACCATTTACTGGTAGAATAACTGGAAGAGTGTTCACTGAGGATGTTTTATTCTTTTTGTCATTTTTATTGCTACATAGCCTATAGAGATTACAAGTACAATATATTTAAAAAGCATTATAAATAGGTCAGGATGCCACTATTTGCCCAGTTCCAGTCAGATACTTGTAATAATATAATTTTAGAAATTACAAAATTATTTGAGCAATAAATTAACTAGCAATTCAAGGGAAATGAAAATCAGTGGATTTCAGTTGGGCCTTTGTTAAAAATATGAAGTCAGCTGGTTTTACTGATGAAATACATGCTGCTCATATATAAATCTTTTGGATGTTTCTGGTGATAGGCATCAAAGAAGTACTGGCTAAGGTAATTTCAGCAGTTTAATAGTACAAGTAGCTAGTTCTCACACACTGAATTTAAAATATTTTTTATTATGAAAATAATTACATTTTGATATTTTAAAAACACTTGTATGCTATTAATAACTCCAGTTTTGGTATCTTCAACAGGAATAGTTTGTAACTATATGAGTTAAAACATAGTGAACCAGTCTAACTTTTCCCCATTTTAGGGTTGTTTACAAAAACTATGATGCAATTTTCATGTATTAGATAAAATGATGCATCAGGAATAAAATTTTCCCAAATGGGAAATCTTGAGATGTGGATAGGATGGAAAGGAGGAAAGTGGAAACAGAGAAGAAGAAAGGGAAGAACTCCAAGTTCTTCTTGGCCATTGCCCATGAATGAGTTCTGTGTTACTCAAGTTACCTTCCTAGTTACCAGGAAGGAATTTGAGATGAAAGGGATGTAAAAGAGAAACCCCAGGTTCCGTCATCAACAAAAGGGAGAGGGGGGAATGTGAAACATAGAAGGTACCCACTAAGTATTTTGAGTGCTTCCCAGCTCTCGGTTCATGCTTCATCTATCTGCATGCTAGAATGACCTGCCTTCCCCAAGCTCTTTTTCATGGACATCAATAGGAGCTGGAATATGCTCCAGTCCCAGTGTTAAATGAGAGACACAACTCAGCTGACCTATGCACCCCAAGCTGCCAGGCCTTAAAGTCAGCCAAGATGCTAGAACAGAGAAGAAGGAATAGGATTTCATGTACAAATTAAAACCGTACTTTCTTGATTTATCATTTGGTTCTTTAGCTTCACTTACAATTTTGAAATCAAGAAAATTGCACTGTTTTTCTCGTGTCCGTATGTTTAGAATGATCTTAGGTAATGCTGGCAAGCACAAATGTGTCGGACAGAACTCAGTTCAGAATTAAAGTGTCAAATATATGTATCTACAAAGATGTCTAGATGTCTAAGTTCCCATGACAGTCAATGAAGATCTCAGCAGTGGGGCCTCTGCTCACCATACAGAGTCCATTGACTATACTGAATAAATCTTTGAGTATGTGGCAGCTCAGATGCTTAGCAAGTATGTAGCCACCTTCATTAATGTGTAGCTACTATGGGTGAATTAAATCTCACCTATAATATCTTAATAAAAGCATAACAAATTATAGCCAGATGTTTAGAATTTTTTGGCCTTGATACAACCTGGTGAGATGGCTGTAAAAGCTATTCCTGCCGCTAGCATTCCCGCATGGGGTAGCTATTGTGTCTACATCTATGTAGAAACACACCCTGGAATAGTGCCAGGCAATGAAACTATGTGGCATGATCCGAACTACCTTTTGGTACTAAATCTGTCAGCCTCCAAAACATGCCTGTGCCCATGGACCTGAGCAGGAAAAGTGTCTGTTGGAAACAGACTCGCTGCAACATTCTGATCTCACACCACTGCAGAAACCCCTTTAGGTTTTATGCTAGGTGGCACCAGCAAAAAACATGCAGCAGACTAATCTAACAATTTATCCACATCTGACTACCCATCAGAGCCTGGGGATGTTCCTGGGCATTGTTTCATTTATTAGTGTACTTACAGCTTGTAAGTAGTACTTCTCATCTATGTAACTTGTAGGCTTTTCCTTTGAACCCAGCATGATCCAGCTGGACTGGAAGAGTGTTACAGTGCTGTGAGTAAAATATAGCAATTTGGTTACAGATGAAGAAAAAAATCCACAAACACCAATCTAAAAATTCAAGAAAAAAAGCACACATTGCTTTGTTTCCAGCTTCCTTCCACAGCTTATGATAACTCAGTTATTGGTACAGCAATGCAACATTTCTTGGGATTTTCTAGTAATGCACACAGAAAAAGTGGCACGGGAAGGTAAATGGTGCCATGGAAACAGAATTTAGATACTGCCTTGAGCAGGATGGTAGTATTGTGTAGGACTAACAAAAGGATATATAATAATTATGTTAAATATGGTCTAAATGTGCATGAATCTTACATGGAAATAGAAGATAACTCAATATATTTATGTTTGGCTATTTTCCACCCCCCTAAAAAAATCTGTCTCACAGGACAGTGAAATATGAGGCTTTTATTCTATAATGCCAAGCCTACTGACTTTTAGAGGTAACAGATGTATTTTTGTGCTGTATTTGAATGCATCCTCAAGTCATGTTTCTGTTCATTGTTTTTACTGTAGAAATATTACAGTTAGCTCTAAGTGTGTTGGAAATCTCTCTCATCATCGACTTCAGTGCAAACTTAAACTATGATAGCGAATAAAAGAAAAAATGAAACTCAGATGGTCCTATACTGATAGCCTAGTCCAAGGAAAACCTGTAGCTTTTGTAGTAAAACATGGATTTGGTAAATAGCAATGTTTTTCTTTTAACTTGTCTTAAACATTCTCTTGAAATTATTTCAATTTAAATGAAAAGAAGATTGTTTCCCTTATTTCATTCTTTTTTTTTTTGCCTTGCACATTACCTTTTTCTTCAAGTATTGCTGAAGTGTTGCACCTACCACCAGATTTTGGCATCTCTGTGCTGAATCTAGTCTTTGTATCATGCAATGTCTATTATCTCTTTCTGCTTGTTTGAAATTATCCACCCAGCTATTCTGATCTATAAATAGCAACATACTGGTGAAATAAAATTCTGTATCAGAGGTAATTTAACAGGATTTATGTTTCTGTCCCTACTTGTTTTGAGTGAGCTGCCACAGTGTGTTGGGATGCCTAGAATGTGTGCTTTAGGAGCTGGGACATGAAAATTAAGGCGGTTTGGAACTAGTAGTTGCTTGGTATTGTATTTTATAACCATCATAATTTTAATCATTATATTTATGAGACAGCAAGCTGGAGAGGGGCAAGCAGAGACCAGGGGAGGTGTAAGGGCCTGAAATGTCTCAGTTTGTGGGAGCAGCTGATGCCATGGTCCTGCATAGGCAGCAAGCAGCTGTAGCAAACAGGTGGACGGACACACAGCCCTTCTGTGAGCGCTGCCCATTCCACTCCATCTCAGCACTGCTTTCAGTGGGCCCATCGCAGCCACTTTGGCAAGGAAGAACTGAATAAACTCAGAAATAGAAGCTCACAAGCTGTCTTTGAAGAGTACAGCTGTATTTCACATTATGGAGATTGAATAGCTGAGGCAGAAAGACTGCCACTTGCCCAAGGTTTCAAATCAAACCAGTAGCAAAACCAATAATTAGGACCCCCAAGTTCCTTATTCACAGCTTTCTCCCATTTGCCCAGATGCTGGCACTTCACCATTCTTTTATCTTTATCTTTGTTTTTTAGAAAGTTAGCTGTAATTGTGAATTTTAATTCATCTTTGAAAGGCCCTTTGAAAGGCCAGGGCATGACAGCCTCAACATGCACTGGAAAGCATGGCCAATAGTACTAACTTGTCTCTTGAAAATTGAAAATAGGATAGCGAACTCCGTTTTGTGTATTAACTGAAATATTTATCACAAGAAATTTAGGGAAAAGGATTTGAAAGGTCAAATTTTCCATTATGGTCTAGCAGCAGAAAGGACAGCACAGATCTTCAGAGAACAGCTAAGGTAAAAATATCACTTTATTCTTAACCTTGACATGCAGACTCTTTATTTAATTCAGCAAACTGCATCCTGTTGCTTCTCAACCCTTTATCCCCTTGACATTCATCTACAAGAGCAATGCTTCGCAACCTCTATGTATTGTTTACCTTTCATGAATTCTTCTACACTTTACTTGTGCTCTTTCTGCATGCTCAGAAGCAGATCTGTGAAAGTAAAATCCTTGAAAAAGGAATTGTGTAGCTTCTTCCACTCTCTGATTAATTGTAAACAGGTGATTTCCTTTTTAAAAATGTGTGAATCTCTTCCTCATTTCTGCCTGGTAAAAGTTAAAACTTTTTCTGCAACTTTCAGGTGCCCAATCTGCAGCCGATGGGCTGGGAAAACATCTGAAAAATATCTTTTGCAGCTTTCTGATTGCTCAGCCACGCATAACTTGAGCATTCATGTTTTCTAAGCATTTCAGACTCAGTTTTTGCTGTGTTTGACTTCTGTCCATCCTTTCCATGCATTTTAATAATTGTCATCAACTCATATTTGTTTTTAGAAATGAAGGAGCTACTCATCATGAATGAAGACTTTTTTATTATGAGGTTTTTTTATTATTATTTTTCCTTAGTTTGTAGTTTGACTTGCTCATGATACTGTTATCCATAGAGAGCTAACATCCCAAGTCTGGCACCTGGTCCTTTTTGCACAGAACGGAGATGGTATGTGCTGCAAACATACCCTGGTTCCAGGTTTTTAGTACAGTGCAGTCTCTATGAATCATGAGGAGTTATCAATAGAAATGCCAGACTAGTAGGGAAAAGAGAAGAAGGGGAAATGAATAAAAAAGGTGTGCAAACTGAGCATAGTTAATCTCATTTAGATTTTAATTTTGATGCACAGTTACAAAAAGTTTGGTATAGACATTTTATTATAGCAGAAACAGGCTCCAAGAAAGTAGTGACTCAGATTAAGGGATACTCTGAAATCTAAGAAAGCAACAAGAGAAAAGATCTATTATTTGTCTGGTGGGTCATTTCTAATGCAGAATATTATCTCCGTAATGTATTTTTCTGTAGACTTAGTTATTTGCAAAACAATTTAAGCAAATTTTTACATTTTGAAAAGCTGTCTTTGGGGCTTTATTTTATTTTCTTTTTCTCACAAAGTTGGCTTTGCTTAGACAAAGCAAGACATATGGCATATCTGAAGACAGAAGCCTCAGGACTCCAGCCATGTAGTAAATTAAATTCTATTTTTATTGCTAATGATTAAAAGCAGAAAAACAAAAAGCAAGTGTTAGCACCTTGGAACCCACACAGACCACCAAAATTCACATTAATTCAACAAGCAGAAGCTGTTGCCAATTGAAAAAATGGCAGGTTCATTTTGACGAAAAGTAGGGTTTTATGTACCAGGTACAATAATGATACAAAAAGATGTCTGAAACTTAAAAATAATGGAGAAAAAAATTAGTTAGAGTAAAGAGGTAAACTGATGTCTCATACAAGCACTGAGTTACCAGTCCTCAGATTCTGTGGTTTAATAGCCCAGGAATTAGCTAGACTTATATTAGTTCCTTTTAAAAGACATCCTTACTTGTATTCAGCATTATTCTCTAATTTCTTTTTCTACTAATACACCTTTCTGTTTCCTTTCAGACAAAATCTGGTTGTTTTCGTTTTTTCTCAGGAGGTTCTTTTTCTTCCCCTTTTCTTTTCCAACAGAATACATTTTTTGGACATATAAAAGCTGTAACTGCACCTAGGAATAAAAGTTCACTTCATGAAGGATATTTTAATTCTTTTTAATTCTAGTTCTATATAAAACCCTCTCAATTTTAAGTTCTTCAGCTAGAAAAATGCTGCCAGATTGGGCACTTCCTATGACACGCCTGTCTCAGAGCTTAAAACGCTGCTTAGCCAGGTCTCTGGGCTGCAGCCACGCTCCTAGAGAAGAGAGGAAGGGATCCAAAGGGAAATGAATTTATTTCCCTTGCTGAGCTATGGTGAAGCTTTGTTGCGATCAAAATATCTTCATAAAATGTCTTGACTCCAGGGAACAGGAGCCAGAAAATGATGGATATTTTCTGAGCAGCACTTACGTTAACAAGATTTCTTTCGGTTTTCCCACGAAGGCTTGGCTTTTTGAAAGTGCTTGATTGGTATGAACTATTTCTTTCTCATGTACTCATGAACTGTCTTTTACCACATATGCTATATTTTTTAACAACTTTTCTAATAAATTCTGGCCTTCACCCACTTCAACAAATCAGAAGTATTAACATTTTTCTCACCAGTGGTATATGCATAAGCACCTGTTGTAATAAACACAGTGAATTTTAGGGGATATTGATACATCATGTTATAGGAGACTCCAAATGATGAAATAAATAGCTGTAAGATTAATGGAAAGAAAAAATGTAGTGTTGATAGCTAATGAGGAAATCTTGAACATGTTTAGATAAATAATCTCTGATATAAAAAATGCAGTTTAAATGCCAGCAAATGTTAATTACTTGCAATTTAATAGGAAAATTAATTAAGGAACAGTATAAGTACAAAGTCAGAACGCCTGTTGCTTTTCTCAGCAGATAATTGACAGCTTTGAAATACTAATGAAAGTCAAGCCTGAGACATACAAGGCTATTATAGGGCCTATTATTTCATGTAAAGGTGAGTTTTGGGCACACATTGAAAAAAAAAATCAACTTCATAAAGAAAGGACCAAGAATAATCTGGAGCCATAAGAAAAAAATTGATGTTAAAAAATTTATCAAAGAAGGAAATCAGGAAGGTGGTACATAAAGTGAAATCTCAGCAATAAAAGCAGGCTGGAGATGTAGTTACGATCCTGAAGGATTTCTACAGCTATCTTCTGCCTCTAATTTTTGACTTTGTGTCCATGGAAAATAGAGAAGATTGAAAAGAATATATAATTTATTAATATGATTTACAAGCAGTAGAATAAATATATTGTTGGCTAAAAATGGGTAAAACAGAAAAAAAATGTTGTTACTTGTGAGAAAGGCTCTTAGGATCAAGGAGTCATATGTATCCTACAGTGTGGTGTCTTAAACGCTTCAGACAGGAAGGATTCTACTAATCCTTTATAAACTCCTGCTTAGTATGCTGAGTAAAGATTTTTCTAGTTTGCACTTGTAGGTTTCTACCACCATTCCTATAAAATTTATGTTGATTATCTGATGAATCATGATATAAGGAAGTTTTGTTTTTCCGCTTGATATTTTCCTTTCCATAGACGTTATCATATTCCTCCTAATTATGTTCAAATGGATAGAAAAAAGGCAAGAAGAGTGGAAACAACCAAAGGAAGCATCAGTGCCTACTTTTAAAACTTTCGCAGAGTTTATAACACATGACATAATTGAAACAGCAGAATAAAAAAACCCACAGAATTTTTATAGACTACAGACTAAATAATTGAAATTACTTTTACTTGTACTTTTACATGTTCTGTATAGTCTTAGATGCATCTCCAGGGGAAATCTGATTCCTGTAAATGGAAATAGATGTATATGCCAATTAATGATGGCTTTTTAATTCAATATATACAGACAGTGCAGTCCTAAGTTGCCACCCCATTTGCATATCCACTTGTTTACTATTAGTGGTAGGTTAGAGAGTCTGTTTCTGCACATCTTATGTGTTTATTGTAGCGATATTTATTTGCCAGTTACATGAATCATGACCTATGCAAGAGACATCTGTATCTTCCTACTTAGAGCACCCAAATGTTTGTTTCTTTGTTGCTTTTATTAACTTTTCTAATGCCATTTTTCATCCTTGAAGCTATTAGTGTTCGTAAAAAAAAATAAAAGACCAGGATGAAAAATTCTGTGGCTGCAGAGTTTCCAGGTGTCATAAATTCCATTTGAGGGCCTTGCTGTCCCAGACTGTGGACTTTCTTCATGAACTGTTTTCAGTAAAACAATTCTTCTAATAAGTATTAGAAATACTAATACTATCATACTACTAGGAATAACCCAAATAATCTAGTATCAATTACTTATTTCATTACTTATATGTTACATCTAGCATTGTAGCATTAGGAATCCATGAGCTGAGCAATGCAGCAATGAGATTTTTTAAATTTAAGAGAATAGTATTTATAATCTTTAATTTCAAGATGAACAAATAAGAGGAGAGTTACTACAACACAGATTAAGCAGGGATTTACACATATCATGCTAGTTCTCTGTCTGGGAGTTCTTTTAATGGAGTTTTTCTTGTTATTTACAACTTTTGATTGGAGTTTTGAGAAGAAGAAAACTGTTGCCAACTGAGAAACCAAACAAAAGAGAGCAGCTGAGGATGTTTCAGAGGGCCCTGGGTCTACCCGGGGCTGGGTCCGTGTGTCCAGAACACCAGGCGCATAATTTAATGAATTGTGAAGGAAGCCCTGTCATGCCATCCCGGACAACATTATCCGTGGACACATTTATCCTGCCATCAGGTGTGATTTCCATTAATTAGCTCAGCAGATTGGCTGATGTATTTAGGTCCAGTACTGATGGCAACGAAGCTGCCGTTGCTCAGGCTTCAGTGAAGTTTTCACCAGGACGCAGTGTTTATTCTTGGTGGTGAAGGCCTGCGTTGCTATTGCTTAGCAACTGGTGATTTCTAGCCAGATTAAAGTTTCGTGTGTTGCAATCGTTCTTAATAAGAAGGCATATGATCTTGAGCAAGTGTGTTTATGGGTGTGAGAACAGAGGGCTGAAGATGGATAAGCGCACATCAACATGTAGGAGATGGAAAACTACTGGAGTGAGCACAGGATAGCACAGGAGGCCCTGCTCTCGATGCCTCAATGGTGCAGTAAATTCAGGGTGGGAGAGAGGGTATTTAAGCATAACATGGGGGTTTGCATCAGTGAAAGCACTTCAACAAAATATGTCATGTTCTATATCTTTCAAAGGTGGTAAGTTTTAGTCACTGATAATCCACCTTTTGTCCATAAATCAAAAAGTTTTAGATGAAGTTCTGTGGGGAAAAAAATCCTTTCCCCTCCCTTTTATGGAATGAGCTTCAAAATACAATCATTAAGGTTGGAAAAGGCTTCTATGATCATCAAATCCAACTGTCCACTAAGTTGACCATTTGGGTGGTGCAAATGATAGTAATTTCAAATTAAGTGTGGAAGATATTCAAACAGGTACTGGTCTTATTTGGAGAATTAAACATTTGAACAGAAAACAGTTTTTCACTATCACAGGACTTATCAGGATTGCAAGTTTTCAGAACTGCAGCAAAACTGGGTGGTGGGCTGACCCCAGCCAACAGCCAAATGCCCACACAACTGCCTCCACATTCCCTCTGCCACGAGATAGGGAGAAAATAGAAGGAAGGTGAAAAGACTCATGGACCAAGATAATGACGGTTAATAAAGAAATTAGGAGCTGCACATGGAGCCAAACAGAGGAATTAATTCACTACTTCCCATCAGCAGGTAAGTGTGCAGGCATTCCCTGGAAACAAGGGGCTCAGCACCCATAGCAATGACTTAGAAGACAAATGCCATAACCACGAACATCCTTCCTCTTCCTCCTTCATTTGGGCTGACATGAAGAAAGCAAGCGTCATCCCAGACGCACCCAGCAGAAACTGAAACCTTTATGTTTGCTTTTTCCTTTCTCCTTTTTATTTTTTTTTTTATGAGTGGCTGAAGGGGTGTATGACCACTAGTGGCAATATGAGAAATCCAAACATGTTTTTCTGCTTTTTCTATTCTACATGACATTACTTGACTTTGGCACGGTGAATTGTCCTCCCTCTGTCTTAACAAACATTTAACCATTTAAATTAATTTAAATAGGTCCAACAAAAAAAACCCTAGAAAATATCAAGTCCAGAACATCAAGATACTTTGAGTGCTTGATCAAAGTGAGGGACTTGTTTTCTAACACCAAACCTGACCCAGATAAAGTAACAGCTGACAGCTGCTTCTTCTGTGCTGAATCAATGTCAAAATTAGCAAGTTCTTCTAAGGCAGATTTCCTTCTCTCTTTGACTGGAAGAGGAAACCTTCATCAAAATTGATACATTCCTGCAAATAAATGTAGGTCGCAAGGAGTTGATATTTTCTAAGAACAGGAATAATAAGTGGAAAAAAAGAGAAAAACAACAAGAACAACAAAACTCCCAACAACCCTCTCCCCCACAAATTTACTTATCCATCAAGGAGTAAGTCAAGAAAAAATTTCTCAGGAAATCCAAAAGGAAGGGATGCATAAATAAGGCATGCTCAGAGGTTACATTTTAAATTAGAGACTGCACAGAGAACAGCCATCAGTGCTGCCATAGGTGATTGTCTGCATGGATGTGATGGGAGATGCTTCTACATATAAGAACTGAGGGTGCAACAGTGAAATTTAACTCATTAAATGCTTTCAGTACTGGAACTGGTGGCTAAAAAGTCATTGATTTATGTTTCTTGTTAGGATGGCGTCTTGTTTATTCATTTTTAGCTGCCACTTTCACACGGTCATATTCTTTCTGCCACCTGTAAATATATGTTGTGCTTTCAGTGCCTTTGCCATTTTCCTTTGGACTGACTCCAAATAAAGTTTAACCAATGGAAGGTCTTGTGTGAAGAGACTGCATAATTTGACTCAAATTAGCTTTTTGCTCAGAGGCCGGAGAATGAATACAAAAAGTAATATTACTTTCAAAATAAAGTCATTAGTAATCATTAAAGCAGCAGCCAAATGGAGACGGCATTACAGCTGCATTAAAAAATGGAAGTGGAAGTCAAACATTACCACTAATCACTGCCATTGTCCTGAAAGAGCAGAAATTAAGCACTGATTTAAACTCATTTTAAATCCCATTACTGAGAGACCAAATTACTAAAATTGTGGAGGCCTTACTCATGGATTTCCACAGAACAAAACCATCTTTGCATTCTTAAGCACTCACAAGTGTCCTTAAGAGCTTCCAGAACGACAGCATAGGAACTACATCCAGTTGCATGGGTGAATAATGGGTTCATGGAAGCAAGATTCCTAGTGCTGTCTTGCTGGTATGACTTGACTCTGATGGGGTAAGAAGCTGACAGGTTATTTTGTTCCCCTTGGCCATTCATTCTGAGACAACAGAGAAGAGATGAAAATTTTGTGGTGATGGCATATCTCTCTTGTGGGAATTCACAGAATTTGCTAATTCCTTTTTAGCCAAAGGATTTGTCACTACCAGCCTGGGCTTGATTTGAGCATTGCATCAGAAATTAAAATCTCAATAATCCATTTGCAGCTTCTGGCCTTTCTGATACCCCTATTTAAGGCCTTGAATAAACAAAGATATGGAGAAGCAAAGTGAGCCTAACAGTAATTTGGTTTCCATTTGCAATGAGAGCGTGAAGACCTTTATACAAGCCTTTCTCCTTCTTCCCTTGAAAGCACAGACGTGGCTGAAATACTGCATGTCTATATGTAGCATCCCAGCAAATGTTTATGGATATCCTGAGCAGTTATTAAAGTAAAATTGTGGTAAAAATGGATTGCAATTGAAAGATACTGTGTTCAAGGTACTGAAAGTGCCCAAATGTAAATGGAATTATGTGTTTCCACTATATTTTGTGTCTGTGATGGGCATATCGAATTTAGGACTCTGTCACACCAGTATGTTGCAGTAGTTTATTAAGTCACCATGTGTCTGCTGAGCCTTGGTAACTGAAGTTCTTTGCACTGTACTATTGGCAGATATGATCTAATTCCAGGTATTTTTGCCTTACAGGCTATGGTTTAACTGATCTGTCTTACCTTACAGGCAGATGAATGGTTACTCCAGCAGAGCTGATATTCTTAAGCTCATTAAACCAACCAAATCTGATCAAGCATCTAAGTAGATATTATTAAACCTTTTTTCAGTTAAATTTTTCAGTAATGTGAGTTTTTCCAAAGAACAATTTGGATGTATTTCTGACCATGTATTGTTGCCAGGGCAGGAAAAGGCCAGGTGAACAACTGTCCAAAGTACCTTTAGTGTGTTGCAGATACAGGAGTAGAAAGAGTCCATGTGCATAATGTCAGTGACCTTGGCTCTGCATGAGTATTTGCCCGCACACAGACCTCAAAGAGAAATTCTTGTAGTGAACAAGGTCTGGAAACTATTTTACTTTGTGGCTCAAGTAGGATTAGCAGCACTTAAATGTGGAAGAAATTTAGGTTGTACCTCTGCCAGCGTAGCAGCTACAAATGTAACTGCAGCTGGCGAGGTCACCTGAACAAACAGCACCTTTGCTGAGAGAGCAAATATTTGTGTTCAGCTTCTCTGTTCCTTTTTAAGTAATCATGACAGTCTGGCTTAATGTCATTTTGCTTTAGGCCCTCATTTGAGGACTGGAGGTGATGAGCCTGGCAAGCCAGCACTTTCCTTAGTCCCTGGAGAAATGGGCTGGACAGGGACCAGTCCAGAGCTGCCCACTCCTCCCCACTAAGGGGAGGAAGACAAGGGTGCCCAGGCTCCCCAGATGCTTCAATGAAAAGCCTGTCCTTGAGAAATTAAATGAAAGATTGATCTCTTTTGATGAGATCAGTAGAGTGAACTTTTAAGATTAGGAACTGGCCAAGCACCTGTATACCTTTTGCAACATCCTAAATATTGATTCTGGCCATCCTGCAATACACAGCTTATCATTTCGTTTTCTGTTTTCACTGGCCACACAGAGAATTGATTCTCCTTCATTTCTGTTTGTGTCATAGGGAAAATCCAAATAACCCAGCAGCTGCTCAGGTTGTAATTGAATGTCACAACCAACAAACAGAAAGGTTCACCTCAGCCCCATTGTAATTGGTTTTAAAATGTAATGAATCAGTGTGTCTGTGTATCCTAAGCAATCACAGAAATATCTGCTATATATTACACAATTTCTAGAGCAGCTAGAGAGAACCCAAGGAGGGTTGCACCCACTGTGCAGGGTGTTAAACAAAATCATTAGTGAGAAAGCTCTCTGTGGTGAGGTAGCTGGCAAAAACCTTTTTTTTTGTAAAGCACAACCTTCCTGAAACTGAAATTGTTTATGAGTCAGTTCCAAACAAATTCCTTCTTAAAATAAAAATGCAGGGGGGAAAAAAAGATTCTTAATTGTTGAAGCACCCTATTTCGACATTTTTAGAAGTTTCATTTTTCTACCTTGAACATGTGCTGCCTGTGGTCTCTTTTAACTTGTGAAAAAGGATAAAATGGTATAAAATTAATATGAAAACTTAGATGTTTCTTTCATTTTAGATTATCACTTAACAATTTTATTAATTTTAAGTTATTTCTAAGCTGTGATTTTATAATTTGTAGCTGAAAATTGCCATGGGAAGGGGGAAAAGTTTATTTGTTTTTTCTAAATATTTGCAGTGCTTCTTTAAAGAGCTGGTGGTACAAATAACTCAGTAAAGCACACAGTTGGGACTACACATGCATGCACAAAATCTTCAGGTGACCCTCAACCTGTTCCATATTACTTGTACCTCAGTAATATTAGGACTGAGGATGGAAGAAGAATATAAAAAAAAAAAAAGAAAGACTAATGGGGGAGAATTAAAAGGAAAAAGAAGAAAAAAAAAAGCAGGTCTATGAAGGAGATGGAAAAGAGAGGGATATGGGACAAGGGAAAGATGAGAGAGATGGAAGGAAGTAGATGAGAGCAAGTCTCACATTGCAATTGCATAGGGGTGGTGGGGGAGGAATTAATAACCAATTTCTGGAAAATGCATTAAATCTGAGCTGCTGAGCATAACTTCAGCAGCCTCCATGGGATGATGAAAACATAGGTCAAAGAAATGAGGCATCCTGATCCATCAGTCTTTGCCTGCTACAGCTGCTCCGGACCCATGATTCTTTCTAGGAAGAAAACTTGTCCTGGTTATTGCTATTTTTGAGAGAGAAAAAAGGGCTCATTTATAGGTACTGCATTTCATATCTGCTTAAATTGCCAAAAGGAAGCTGCATATTATATATTATGTAATCATATTTGCTAAATAAAAAACCCCACCAGCTGTCAATCTTACCACCCCAGCATTTAAGTGTTCACAGAAATCCTCACCAAAATTGTCTTGTGTAGGAATGAATATATTTGAGCCTTCCCTCTGCTCTCTTTTCACCTCGCACACAGAGAAAAGCACATGTGCATCCTGTCTCCAGTTATACAGAGCTTCATCATCTAATGTCAAAGGCCTCATTGAGGGGTTTCACAACTGCAGATACTAATAGCTAATTTCAGTTTTCAGTGGAACTGCTGACTTTGCCCTCACATCCCATTGGGGTCAAAGGTTTTCCATGCTAAATTTTTCCTACCATGGTAGATCAGTATAATAAATGCAGTTGTTCTCTAATGTTAAAATATCTTATTTATTGAACATCTGAAAGACAGGGACATTGCTCAGACCTTTTGCCCCACCATAAAATGAATCTGTAAAATCAGAATGCCATGACCTGTTGGTACTAATTGTTGTATATCTGGTTGTGGTTTTTACCAAAGAGTAAAGCAAAATGTAGTGTGAGCTTATCTAGTTTTAACCTGACAATGGAAAGGTTACAAAACTCATGTTCTGTCAAACATAGTTTGATATTAGAGATCTCATTCATTTTTAAGGAAAGTCTTAAAGAAATGCTTGTTCTCAAAGTGATTTTGAAATATATTGAAAAGGCTAATTTCATCTACAGTTTATTTTTTCTAAATGCCTTTTCATTTCCATGCATGTGCAGAAGATAGTAAGATCAGTAAATAATTACACTCATCCAGTAAGAGAAATATCCTGTTTCCTCTTCACAAACCAGTGCAATTCAGGGAAAATTTTTATGTTTTTAGGAGAGGTGTAAGTCAAGTTTTCTGACTTGTATACTCCTCTCTCACTACTGGACTTTTTCCTGTGCTTTGCTCTGGCATTCTTCCTCACTTTGGACTCTCTAAAGTATGTTTCCATATAATTTCTGCAGGTATTTTAATAGACTTGGTGAGCATTTTACTTCTCTGACAGAACAGTTTAGCCTTCGCAGCTGTGCAAAATCCTTTTGTTTTCTATTTCCTCTCTGCCAAGGTCCAAGATACACTTCTTGGACCTCCTTAATTGTCCGCTGTGCAGTAGCTGTGAGTCCTTCCAAGAGCTGGCACAGTAGGTGGAAGATGAAAGTGTACCAAAGGCAATGTTGCAGTTTATCTGTGTAAAGAAATATAATGGATTCTGAAGAGCTGTAGAGAGAACTAAAGATTTTTCTTGGGTATCCAGAACTACTGGGTTCACAGGATATGGGTTATAAATCACAGTAATGAGATAATATACTTTTTAATATTCCCACTTTTTATTATAGAATATTTGGGATTCCTCTCACAGATCCTGAAAAACAATAAAGGGTAAATAGCTTATTCAGGGGCTTGACATAGTCATTCAGCCATGAAAAATCCAGGAAGAAAGAACTTTTAGGAATTTCATAGACTGTTTGAAGCACGTCACACAGAGCTGAGTCTAAACACAATGTCTTATCACTGACTTACTCTTTTTTTGCTCACAGTCACTTGTTAATTTTAATATGAAAAGATAGAGTTATTTAACTGAATTATTCGTTTAAGTTTTAGTATGACTGAAAAGTGACTCTGCTTTAAGACTTCACAGCATCAACCAACACGTTTTTGCATTTATTGCTTTAAGTGGGGAAGGGAATAGGAACTTGCAGATCTCTGGGCTAAAAGGGATAAGGCAGCTCAGAAAGACTTCCAAGGAGCAAAATGACCCTGGCTGGCTCAGGAGAGGCTGCTGTGGGGAACCAAAGCCTTTCAGGGTGATCATCACAATATTGCTAAGGCAACCTGTGTTTTGTGGATGATTTTCAGCTGCCAAAAGCTGGGAGGTAGGAGTTAGTGTACCAAGACCAAGATGATCCCTGACAGCTTCTGTGGTCCCCTGCAATATATTTTATTTTATTCTTTTTCCAAGATAGGAGCTGAGGGGCACAGCCAGCTTCCTCTCTCTGATTTATTAGGCTGTGTTCCTGGCTACTCTCTCTGAAAACTGATGCCTGATTTCATAGTCCTGCTGTCTGGAGCTATGCTGTGTAAAAGTGGAAAGGCTGGATGAAAACAAGAGAAGAGGAATTCCTCAGTCCTGATTTTCAGGGAGTGGTTTGTTTTGAGGGTGGTTTGTTTGAAGAGTTTTGATAGTAACCTGAGCTAAGTAAAAGGCTGGGATTCTTCAATATTTATTAGTGTAATATATAAGAGAAGTATGTTTGTGTTTGGAAAGCCAAACAAATTGTCTCTCTTGGGCACAACTTAATATGACTAATGAATTCTCTAAGTTATGAAAAGAGCAGAAGAAGATATTAAAAAATAAAATAGAAGGAAAAAAGCAGAGAACCACACCATAACACAGTAAAAAAACACCCCATACTGTAAAGCCATTTTAATTTCTGGCTGCTGTGTCTGAAAATGGCATAGTAGAGTAACAAAAATGTACAGAGAAGAGTGAAAAGGATAATGGAAGTTTTAGAATAGCTTTGCCATAGTAAAATACTAAACAGATTGATTCCTTGGTTTGGAAAAGGGAGGACAAAGGGAGCGATATGGTCTACACAATTATAAATGATATAGACATAGTGAGTAGGGCTCAATGATCCATTATTTTTCACAACCAAAGAACTAGAGGCACCTAATTTAATTATCAGGCATCCTGATAAACAAACAAAAAGGAAATTCTCTTTCAAATAAAGCATAATTAAATTGTGAGGTGCATTGGCACAGGATGCAGTAGAGGCTATCAGTATAAATGGGCACAGAGAAGATTAGATAAATCCATAGAGGATAGATCCATTGGTGGCTATTAAAAATGATGGTCTAGATTAAACTTCTGTCTCAGGAAGTCCCTTAAGTGCTGGTTGCAGGAAGTTGGAAAGGTATTTTAGGCAATCTATGTATTTGCCCTGTTTCTAGCAATATCCTTTTGGGCTGGTGCTCAAGCCAGCATACTGGGATGAAAAGATCTTTGCTGAATTCATCAGGAACCCTAGTGTGTGTGTGTGTGTGTGTGTGTGTGTGTGTGTGTTTGTGAGAAAAACTAGAACAAGAAAAAAGGAGGCTCTGATGAGAAAAGCAAAAGCAACTTAATTAAACACTGACTTCCTCTTACTGTTAATACTTTTCACACAGGCCTCTTGCAAAGGAAAACCTCAATAACCCTAAATCGGCTACTATCAGCTTTAATTTTTATTTTAGTCAGAGTTTTCCCAGCCCTGCTGTCCTTCTGTGTATTTGTTGTTTCTCAGCATGCTATGAGAACAATGCATGAGAATATTGTATTTGACAATACTGCCACCTGGGCTATATCTGTAGTAAATTAAACAGTGCCAGGACAATGCCCAACAAATAGGAATTTGATTGCTTGTAATGCTTCTCAGACAGGTCCCTGTCTTAGTTTTAAGCTTGGCCGACTAATTCTCTGTGTCCCAAATAATTCCCAGGCTTTACTAGGGAATTAGCATGGGCAAGGACCATTCCCCATCACAGTTTGGATGGATCCAACCTGTTCTTGAAGATGTGGCTAGAGCATGCCAGTTGGCCTCATGGCCAGAGGAGGAGCCTTCGCTGTGCCTGGTTTACTTTATAGATGTAATAAAGATAGGATGTAACCTCTTGAGGATTGGGTGAGGAAAGGAATAGATTTGCCAGAAGTGTTTTAGCCTCTTGGGGAGGGTCCAAACCAATCCAATTCGCTGTCTCGCAGGAGGGGTGAGGAGCCCATAACATCTCCCAGGCATGCAGACATTTGGTTGTTTCCTCGAGGTCGGGACCAGTTCTCAGGAGATACACTGAGCAGTCTGGGATGTCTTTGGCCAGGGTCAAGGGCCTCCTGCAAGAAATGCTTTGATTGCATAGCAGGACTTGAGGTACAGGAGATTTCTCTTCTAGATCTCTAAGTTTCCCTAGTCTGGGAGAGGTGATTTTGTTTTCTCAGATTATGGAGTGATGTGGTGAGTGCCCCATATTCATCCTCGGGACACATTCTATGATCTGTCACTATGTGATTGAATGAAATTCCAGCTGCAGTTTAATTTGGGCATTTTTAGGCCTGTGTTTTCTCTCATTTGTTGTCAGACTTTTAATACCAGGCACTATATAAAAACTAAAAAACAACAGCTGCCATAGCGAGCTTGCAGGCTGAAAGGAAAGCACACAGTGAAAAAAATTGGCATGAGGTCCAGAGCAGACCAATAATAAATAAATCAAAATCCTATGATCTAAGAAGTTCTAGTTCAGTCTTACTCTTATATTCTGATGGAGGAGGCAGTTCATTGATTATAAGTCTTGCTGATGTACATCTTTTAAAGTCTGTGAGCAACAAGTCCACTGACACTGGGGCCTATTTTGTGGATGGATAGGTTATAAAAGAAGTACAATTAGGAGGTGGAAACAGCATGCTTGGTTATTAAGGGTAGAATGAATACATAAAAAATGAAGGCCAACAAAGGGGCAAGCCTTTGCAGGTGAAAAAAGAGAATTTAAACTGAGAGGTTAAAGCTGAGATGACAAATTTGAAGGATGGGCAAAGTGATTATTCATTCCTGCCACAGCACATACCCTTGACCAGATTTGGCTCATGCCAACCAGTGCTTCCCTAGAGAATGTCTCCTTAGCAGGGTATGGAACAGCACAAGCCAGGACACACTCCTGACAGACATCTAGCCTGTTCTGAGGACAAAAGCTGTGCCATGCCACCTTCATCTTGGGCACTGGTCTGTCTCATTTCCCATTGTACATGTAGTAGCTTCAGGGCTGAACGAGCCATCTGGATCTGTGAAGCTTGTTCCAACTCAGCAATGTCTCCTGACGTTTCCAAGCTTAAGTCTGGAGAACTTCAGCTGTAAAAGGTTCCTATCACAGTTTTGAGTGTCATCTGTGCAGTGTTGCACTGGAATGAATGACAGATACATCACATATTTAAAAAGGAAAATGAGATATTACATGTAAGTGATAGTTTGTGCTCTCCTACTTATGCAGATCACAGCATCATTTTACTATACGTTGAGCTTTCACGGAAGCAAATATCTCTGCACTTTTAGAGCCTTTCATTTTTTGTCAATATTTTGGGCCCTGTTGAGAGTGGACTTTTCCTGCTTATTTTATTTTCAGTTTTGGAGCAAGAGTCTTGCTTTCTATTTAGACCTGTCTGTGATGCAGTAGTTTGTATATTGATAAGTGTCCCTTGTGTGTGAACTGTGTTCCACACATTGTTTAAAAACTTTTATTGTAAATCATCCTATTTTCATAATCTCTTTGATTGCAATTCATTGCCCATTGAAGCATTTCATGATAAAAACACCATTTTCTTCTACGTCCACTGGTGTAGAATGTTCTACCAGTAGGTAGCAAAGGGCAAGTTGAGATTCCGTAGATCTATGAGATAGAGAAGGTGAATGACATGAAATGAATGCACTCATTCTCTGACACTTGCATTTCAGCAGGAGCCAGAATTCTGTGATGATCTGCCTGACTCCATTACTATGAGATAGGAAGTTTCATGAATGCTGTGTGTTCATGAAGGAAGGCTGTGCTTTTCATTTTTATGGTCAATAATAAAAATGGTAATTTCTAGGAAAAATTTAAACTGAAGAAACAAAGGCCATATGTGTCTGTTGCTGAAGGAATAATAGGAGTTTGGAGTACAGTTCAACCTCATACAAAGATTATCTGTGTAATCCTGAAAGAGCCACCAAGACTCCAGATTAACTTATGCTTCATAAGTGCAGAACACAAAAACTGAATCTCTTCAAGGGCTGAAATGACAAAAGCCTTTTGAAAAGACAACATAAATAATGAAATGGTGATGTGAATGGGTATAGTGATAAAATATAAAGAAATAATAAGTCCTCATAATTAGGAAGTAAACTAATCACTAAGACCTACTCATACCCCTCATACAGATTCATAAACCTGAGGGAATGACAAAGGAATTCTAAGTTCCTTTGAAACATCTGCAATTGACCCTATTCATAACAGAATACAGCATGTCTGCAAGAAGGACATTTTATCTCTGTGCTCTCTATAGGCTCTTCTAGACAACAGGCTCACTGACACTAACAAATGTAGTATAGCTACAAGACAGAAATTAATTCTAATCCTAATTCTAATGGGAAATTGAGACAGAAAGAGATTAAGTGGATTGTCCAAATTTGCACAGGAATGCTTACAGCAAAGTCAGAATCTGACTTATGGATCTCATTGCATGACCTTTCCCTTCAATTTTGAAAAAGAAATTTCTTTTCTTTTTTTTTTTCTCAAACACTTCAGATCCACCAATGTTTAGTCTTGATTAGCCTACTTCTAACATCTTAGTCTAGTTTTGGGCAGACTTGTTTTATGATGCTGATTTCTTGCAAGGGAAAATAATGTTTTGCATTCATTCCATAAGTGTTTCTGAATATATGTGCACGATAGACCTTTGGAATAAATTAATAGCTTTTTCAAAAATATAAAACTATCTTCTTTATTTTGAAGTTAGCTGTAAGATCTCTTAGTTACTTACAAGAATGTAACGGATCTTTCAGAATATTTTTGTTATAACATTCATTTGATTCCCTATTCCTGTGCAGCCACATTAGAGGACAAGCGTATGAGTTATACAATATAGGCCGATCATGTGAGCAAAGTCTCCATGGAAACTGCCTAATTTGTGCTTTTATTTAATTAGAGTTGTCCATTACCTCTCCAAATGAAGTTTTATTTAAATTCATATGCCAGTCATTTTTTAAATTGTGTATGACTGTTCATCCGTCACTTACTGAAATCTCTTGTAGGCTACATTTTAGCAGACTGAGTTTATTTAACAATTGAGTTTATAAACAAGATGTTTATTTGACAGCTCAGCTTATCCAACATTCTTAACATCCTTGGAACTAATTTTCTATGCAGTATCTGTGCTATACAACTCGTTGTTATCAATTAGATATTCTTAACCTCAGAAATTGTCAAAAGCTCTGAACAATTGCTTGAGAGATCCACATGAGAATATTCACTCATTTTGCTTGCTGTGAGATAATTGGGAAAAAATTGGAATACAAATAAAAGTGTAACCAGGACCAAGAAATATGCAAAATGCATGTGTTTGCTAAATGGAGCATTGAAACAGGCAAAACTGTGTCTATTGTAAGCTGCACCACAAAAACAAGCTGGTCTCACTGAGGTACTCTTGAGATAAGTCTGAGATGGTTCAACCTTACAGAAATGTCTGCCTGAGGGTATGATGACATGAACTGATGTGTGTTATTCGGAAGTCATCAGTCCTCAGTTGTGCACCAGAAAAACGTGGTCTGCAATACCTGATTTTATCTTTCTTTTGAGAGCTGTGGTTGAACATATAGTGAGAGGATATGGAGTACTCCATTGTTTTCCTGTTCTTCTGGCGTGTCTGTGCTTGTAACATACACAGATGGTAAGAAAGAGGACAGTGGAAGGCTCTGTATACTTGATAATTTCCACCCACCTGAGACACCAGCAAGTATGGAGAATAGGGGAAAAACATTAAAAACATTAAAAAGGTCGAATTGAGTAAATATATGAAACATATTACTGAGATATTTTGTATCCTAATCTATGTATTCTGAAGGCAATGTTCCATCTCATGGAATTGTTACTGACCCAGTTTTCCATTTGTAGCTGTTACAGAAGTATCTGGACTAGGTGCCTGGGCCAAAATTAGTTTGTGTGCCAGCATGACAAGAGGGCAATGCAGAGGCAACTCTGCAACTCTGCAGCTGCAACTCTGAAAGGGATGTAAGCAGGGTAGCTCAGAGCTGCACTCAGGCCATGCAGGTGGTTTCTGCATTCATACAGCATATACATATCACCCAAGTGTAAATACTTTTTCATAATTACACAAGTTATCTCTGGCACAAAAGTAAATGTTATTGATAAGAAAAAGTCATCATCACAGCATTATCATAGTTCATAATGGCAGAATTGAAATGTTTCTGGATAAAATGTAATAAAAGTGGCCTAACAATCATGTGTGGGAAGTGCTAGAGGTGCAACTGGACGACCAACAATAAGGATTCTTCTGGAATAATTGCATGAAGGCTAAAAGGCAATACAATTCAATGTGACTAAGAAAAGTTGGAAAGAACAATGTAAAAGATGTTACAAAAAAGGCATTTATGAATATTATGACACTAGTGATTTGAAAATGTCTAGCAAAATTAAAATAATAATAACAATTAATAATATTACTAATACAAAAACACCTGAAAAACTGGCAAAGGGATAGATACTGCAGCTCAGCAACTTCACATTAACAGAGGTCCTGAATGGTAATAGGTATCACTGAGTGGATTTAAAAACTAGTGGAGAGTTATGTCTGGATATAGAAAAATATCAGAGTTATTAAATAGCTACTTTGTTTCTGTCTTTTCAGAAGAAGAGGGTGGCGATCTGCTCAAGTCGGGCTTCAGTTTTCCAGGGACGCCAGAGGAGGAGCTAGGTACAGATACATCTCTCAGATACCTGGTACTGCTCGTGCACCCGAGGCTGGGCGCAGCCGCGGGGCTGGGGCGCAGGAGGCTGCTCTGGGGCACAGCCTCCCCCTGCCAAGGAGCCCGCAGCAGGCACGGCACCACATGGTGTCAAGTGACAGTGGCCAAAAAACTCTCAGTCAAATCCTTCTGGGCATTTCTCACCTGCTGTATGAGGTTAGAGAATGCAAAGGAAAAAAACGTCAGATTGGGGTACACTCAGGCAACCGAGAATTCAAAAGAAGGTGTTCAAGGAAATTGCCAACCTTCCTTCTTTTGTCTTTTTCTCTTTGTCTTACCCCTTAGAGAACATCCTAAATGCAAACAGAATTTTCAATGTTACCTTTGTAATTTGAAAAAATAACAGAAGCAAGAAGAAATCAGAAACTCTTAAAGCCCATGAGTGAAATCTTGATACTTCCATTTTACAAAGCTAGTACCAAAATGTCCCACTGGCTTCAGTTTTATACATTTAGATTGTGAAAAATTGAGTTTCTGTTCCTGTAATTTCATACTCAGATTGTCACTGGTCTATGTGAAATCCTTCAAAACTTTGATTTATATGCAATTTCTTCGTGTGGTTATTTTTAGAAAAGCAATATGGGAAGTGGTTTCTATGTGTTTGCTACTTAAAGCTCCCTTTCTTTGCCATGAGCTTACTTACATTTCACAAGTCAGTGTAAAGTAATTTTTCTTTTTTTGTGCATATGCTCATGTTAATATATTGCAACAGTTAATTTTTTGTTATTACGACATTGTTGTAGTTGACAAGAATATTATAAACTCTTGCCCTGACCATATTATTGCACATGGCTAGGAAGATAAATCATAGTTGCTATGTTAAGGAAAGTTACCCAAGCAGTTAGAACAAGGAGCATGAATTCAGACAGGTTGTGTCCTTATGTTTAGCCAGTCTCTTAGAAGAGGTTTTTCTAAAACAAGTAGCGCTGCCACTCAGTAGCACTCAAGTCAGGGAGTTTCATAAATTTTCAATGTAAAAATATCTGTACTCGATTTGTTTATTCACTTAATATTCCAAAACAAGTGAAAAAAGCTACAGGATACCTTCCAAAGATTGGACAGAAGAATGTTAAGGAAGAGAATAAAGAAGCCTCAGGCAGTTTCTGCCTTAATCAAAGTGGTGTAAAAGGGAAGATATGGTTAAACATGAGGCTTCCTAAGAATCTGACAAGTGGATCCTATGGAGGAGTAATGAAATGAGCAAGTCTCTCAGCCTTCTTGAACATTTGGGGTTTTTTCACCCTGCTGTCCCATTTCACAGCACACAGGAAGGAGTTCGGATGCCCTGGGTTAGAATTCATCTCATCTGGAGTTGGAAAGTATTTCAAATGTAGATGTCTAAACTGTACATCTCGGGACTTCTTTTAGAGTCAATGGAGAGTGATAGACTTTTCTAGGACATAGCAGGTTTGGCCTACTTTAGAAGCTTAATGAAGGGTGAGATAAGTCATGCTTTAGAAGTATGTCAAAATTGTTCTCCTTCCCATTTGTTTGAGAAAGAACTGCAGGATTTCTGGAGCCAGAGTAAATGGTATATAAGTCAATAATATTGTCAGGTGTCTATAGGAGCAAGGACCCTCTTATGAAATACGTAATCAAAGATTAACACAAAGATATATTCTAACTGACTAATCATCCAGAACCCTGACTAGGAAGAAGATGGGGGATTAGTCAGAAATGAGAAACAGGAAAGTAAAACAACAGCAATAACAACAACAAATAACAACTAGACTACAAAGAAATTAAGCTGCTTTCAAACATTTCAACTATTTATGGCCAAATGACTGAAAAAAAAAGTGCCAAAAGCAAGGAAAAATCTGTCCTTGCTCCTAAATTATGTCCTTATGAGAGTCCTCTGAAAGTACCAAAGATTGCTAGATAATACATGGGAAGAGGTGGATGGCTTTAATATTTTCAGAAGAAAATCCTGTCCTCCTGACAGGACCTATCTACCAAACTGGAGGTGGTCAAAAGGAGTGGACTGGATACCATCAGTAATGTAAAAAACATATGATGTCCCATTCTCCCCTAGAGAGAACCACTGAAACTGGGAAGACTTGTATAAAAGTTGTGGGATAGTTAGTTAGTTCTGTGTAGACAGGCTCTGTAGTTTCAGCTATGCTAACATGCTACACCTCCACAGATGGATAGAACATATCTTTCTGTCTTTGCCCCAGTGCTGTGTTCTGTCACGGGAAGATTTGTGTTCAAATCAATGAACCGTCTACATATAACATAAGTGAAAAAGCTGCAAACTATTAGATCTCTCTCAGTCTTCACTTTTTCTTGCTGTTGCACATGTATAAAGTTAAATATTCAATGGAGAGAAATATGATTCTGGGTGGATACTCTAATTACTGGACTATGGAAACGGGCTCGCTTCTTTTCTGTATATACATAACCCAATGATTGTGTGAGCAGCCTCAATCTGACAGACTGCTAGAGATCTTCATCCCTGAAGAAAACACAGGGCTTTCCTTGAGAAGTAAAATAATTGCCCCAAGTCAAGACAGAGTCAGGATGAGGTTCTTTGAGGTACCTCTAACTGCAGGGCCATTCATTATTCTAGACTTTCATTGTCCTGAGGAGCTTCATGTTATGATCTCTGTGGTACTGGAAAGATCCCTGGCTCCAGGCCCTTGTTTGTAAAATGGGTTTAGTATTTCCTAGTGAGGTCTGGGGCTTTGGTGGGGATTAATTAATGTTTGCACAGTATCTCACCAGAGTGAAAATGCTGAATAGTCATTAAATAATATTTTTAATAAAATGATCCACTGCCTTAATTGGAAAAAGGTATCAAGGGACAGGACTGATCTCAACTCTTTCTCACTATTGACTCTATAAAAGAACTTGTTAGTTAAAACAGGCAGAAATGCAATGGATTCCTTCAAAAAAAGCTTATCCAAGCATTAACAGTCGGTTTTTGAGAACAATACTTCATAGCTTTTTCATTAACATTTATTTGTTACCAGAGTTCAGGGTGATAAGTATTATTGTTACAAGATTCACACTCACACCAAAAATTCCTGTTCTTTTCACTAGGAGTATCTGAAATAAGCAACCTGGTTAGCCAAATTAGCAAGGGCAGGGTGATACAAGCAAGAGATCTGACATGTGTGATCTCAAGCAGCTCACTCTAAGTCTCATGGAAACTGGAGTTCTTTCAATTCCAAGCTTTCTTCTAGCTGATGTTTATATTATCTAAACAATGTCAATGTATTAGAAAAAAAGAATTAATGAGACTACTCTTTTCTATGCTATCTGAAAATTTCTCAGTCTTGTTTACTTTAGGCATGTAAAGGGTAAGGCAACATTTTGCTTTAGTTGTCAAAAGCAAATAGTGCAATCTTAACAAGAGACATAGCAAAATGCCATGTTAGAAAGGCATTCAAATAGTTAACTGTGAACAGGAAAGATGGGATTAACTTCTCTTTAAATATATATTTTAGTAGGTAGTGCATGCACAGAGTGAAGAGGGAAAAATAGATTTTGAAAAATTGTTTTAACTTCTTTTTATAGGTAAGGAAAACATTTAGTTCACACAAGTTTTATTGTTAGTAGTATCTAATGTCAAGCAAGGAAAGAGAACTTGCACTAAAGGCTTTTTACTACAGTAAATTGCTGTTTTCAGGAATGGATATTGAGTTGATGTTAAGGAAAAGGCTGAAACCTGTAAAACAGGTTACAGTTACTAATAATGCTCTTAACATGCCCCAATTACAAAGTAAACTGTAGGGGAGTTTAAGGGCAGGTTACGAAAATGTATTTTTATTTCACATTTGATGCATTTGTGCTTTTGATTAATTGGTAAGGTTCAAGTGTCAGACAGTAACTCATGGTTATTCAATCACTGTTGATTGCATGATCATGCCTTTATGACCTTATGTGTTGGAAGGAAGAAAGGACATGGCTGTTCTTGAAATGAAAACATGAATAAAGTCCTGACTTTTCTGTTTTTCTGTCCTCCTACCATATTATCCCTCCTTACTCAGTGGAGTCAGTGTCTGAACACTTCTCACGTCTCAAGGGTTTTTGTTTCATGTACCAGGCACAACAGGAAATTTTCTCAAGGACAGAGATGGGGTTATCAGTGAGCTCTTGACTCTCCTCTGTGTCACATCCATGCCTTGATGCACCTTCCCCCAGAGCATCCAGGGGTAGTTAAACATCTGTAGACTGACTGGGGCTGGTGGGACTTCAGTCAGACATGTGGCTTGGCCACGCAGAGTAACCACTACAGTGACACTCATCCCAGTAGTCAGCAGGCACCGTAACACTGGTTTAAGTTCTTAGATGGGCCTCAGACTGAATGTTTCCCTGGTTTCTGACACTAACGCTCAGAAGCACAGAAGTTTTATTGTAGTCCTATGGGGAATGGAAGTAGGGAGTCTACAAGAGATACGCACAAAGGTTCACTGCAACCCAGTGAGGTAAGGTCAAGCCTCTCCACGGCAACTGACACCCCTGCCCATGGCCTTGTCCTGAACCATACAAATAACTCATGGCTGACAGAAAACTTGACTGCAGATTTCCCAGGTTAATCCTCTAACCACAGGGCTATCTTTCTGTCATATAATGAAAATATGTAACTAGGTGATTTGGTATGACAATATAAAAGTCTTTTAAATTTACAAGAGATTTTAAATATGAGGTGCCCCGATATGATTCAGTGTCACCCTATTATTTGCTTATTGTGACTAGATGAACAGATACTGCAAAAAATAGCCTTTCTTATTAGTCTTATTCCATCATATCTTGAAATAATTCCACTTCATATCCTTCATTTTTCTGTACCCAGAAACTGTAGTGTAGAAGCGTATTGATGTGATGATCAAGACTGTAGAAAAAGTTAATGAAATAAAATTATTTTCAGAAAATAAATTTTGAACTTTCAATTCATTTTAGTTACGCTTGAGAACTTATTCTGTAAATTACTTTCAGTCATAGAACAAAATCATATCATATGGCCTGTACATCATATAAAAACATGTTAACTGTCCAGCATTTTAATTATAGGTTGTTGCCAACAAATGCATACTAACAATCTGCAGATCAGAAGCTATTTCTAAAAATGAAATACCTCATAATGTCAAATAACTCTGCAAAAATCCCATTCGGCCCAAGGTCAATTCATAAACAGGTGAAGACATTTGTAAGGAGGTGAGATTAATCAAATAGGATATTTGTAATGAATTATTCATCCATTTCTACTACAGAATACAAAGGGGGTTATGCATTCATAAACAAATATTTCTGTTCTAAACGATTTCACATGTGGTATGTTAGCAAAGAAGGGACATTTTTCTCTCCCTCATGCCTGACCTCTGTAACACCCGGGTGCATACCTGACATGCAACATTTACCTTCCCATAGCGTGACGGCTGCAACAGAGATGAGGTGATACGATGAGATGAGATGATGAGATGAGATGAGATGATGAGATGAGATGAGATGAGATGAGATGAGATGAGATGAGATGAGATGAGATGAGATATGACTGACTGCTTAGCCACACCTGCCTTCCTCAATGAGTGTCTTCACGGGATTGTCCCTTTTCAAAAGGATAAAATATGCAGCCTTTTAAATGTATTCCTTTGATGAGCAGCTTAAATAATATGCTCTCCATTTCTTCGGAAAAAAAGTTACCATATTCTACCTCCACATTCATCATTGCCTGCTTAGGTTCTGCTGGGAGTGGGACAACTTTTGGCGCAACCAGGGTGGTGGAGATGCTTCCAGTGTGGAGGTAAATGACCACATTTTTCTGTCACAGTGCTAGGCACATAGGCCACTGTCTTCCCAAGGGAATTTGCACTGGCAGAAGCAGTGCAGCAGGATAAACACCAGCAAAGATTGCTAATACAGTCCCAGCTTTCACTGCTGAGTTCAGTTGTCGCCTTTCATTGTGCAACTTCACTTGTTTTGTCCATCTTTTTATAATGTCATTTCTCTTCATAAGAGAACAGACAGCAGCATAGTGAGATGCCTTGTCTAAAACTTGCCTGGAGTGGGGGCACTTAAACCACCACCTCATCCCAGGAACAGGAGTCACAGTTTGGCCCTTCGCTGCCACATGGAAAATCTGGGTGCCAGTGATGGTGGGGAAAGGCAATTAATGTTTGCAGTGTTTGTCACAGATCCAAAACAGAGCTCAGCCAGGCACAAAAGAGACAGCACCCTGATTTGAAAAATTCCCAATCTGGAGGTTATGTAAAGAGGAAGATTGTCTGCCTGTTACTATGGCAACAGGTTTAAAAGGGATCTTGTCACCAGGCTGCTATATCTTCCTGTACCCCACAGGAAAATCAGGATGAGTCCTCCTCCATCTCAGTGGGTTGAACTGAACAGAAAAGTTCACCATACAATGGCAAAGCAGCAAGAGGCAGCGCCAAGGGTGTACACTTGAGCAGATAATGATGAACTCCAAAAAGTAAAATAGTTCTTCTGGGTCAGACCGTGGCTAAAACTAACATTTTTGGTGAATCAAAAGTTTGCAAAGAAGTGATGCTGATGCAAACAGAAAATCAAATAATTTTCTTCAGTTCTGATAATTTAAAAGCTGAATTAATGTTTTAAAAAAAGAAATATAAAGGTAATTTTGAAATAGAATGGTATTTTAAATTGAGCAGTCATTGTTCCATGGCAATAATCAATGCTTTTGATAATTAATTATTACATTATTTCTTTCCCAGAGGAGCACTCTGTAAAATAAGTGAAATCTTTAAAATATATCCACATTTTAAAGAAATAATAAAAGGCAATTTAGAGGGAATATATGATAAATATTTTTGTTTGGATACATGAGCATTTGTTCTTGCAGTCCCCTTATTATTGGATGGGGTGGAAAACTTCCTCTGTGATATATCATCATAAAAAATGGACAAATTCAGAAGAATTCCAGAAACACTAAGAAAGAAAAATCAGGGAAGAAGATCATAAATATCAGCATTATTTCTTTTGTTTGATTTTTTTTTTTAAGAATCAATGGTAAGTATTTCTTAGTAGAAAAGAAACCCTGGAGATTCCGTGGTTCCACTCAGCTGAATAGTTGGTCCAAGTGGTTTGGATCCTTGGGATTAAATCTTGGCCATATGCTATCACAGGCAGTATTTCAGAAGAACCAGTCTCACCTTTCCATGCCATCATCTTTCTGACTGGGAACCCTTGCAGGTTTCTAACACGTTTATTCCAGTCCAGCACAAATTGTGCATTCTGCAAAATACAGCCCTGATAGAGACGATCTACCTCAAGTAACACAGGTGTCATAGCAAAATGACCAAGAACTTTTCTCAGCAAATGTTTACAACTAATCCCGGCCCCATGAACTTAATGGGAGATTTGTTACTGCTATCAATGTAAAAGGATTTCCCTTGTACTTCCAGAGTTGTGCATAGATTTCTGTGTATACCTTTGAGCTGTACCAGGCAATTACTCTGGCTTTCTTTAATTGCTGAGAAAACAGTGGCAGTTTTATGACCCTGAGGGAAATGGATTGTCTCATGACATAATAACTGCATGTAGCAAAATTTTATCCTTTAGAAAAGGAAGCCCATAAAGCCAGGCACAATAAGGAACAAAAGAAGCTTAATGCTGTTGGGCTAGCATTTCTGCTGTGTATTTGGAAGCATTATAACCAATTGTTCAATGATATTCACATAGTGAAGCCCCAGTTGACTCCATATAGCTGTATTTCTCCAGAAAATAAGCTTACATGTGAGTTATTTTAGGTCAGTCTACTCCTGATACATTATAATTTTTTCAAAACTTCACTGATCATACAGATTCGGTGAAAAAATATTAGTCGTAAATCATGTTGTGGACTGACCTGTGTCATAGCACTGTTGAAAGATGAATAATAGCAATGGACCTCCCACCTGAAAAGTACTGTGAAGGTCTGTGTGCTGCATACTAGTTGGTACCAAGATGTCACACACTTCAAACCAATAGAAATTAATTTTGCACCATCCTGAGGACTCCCTGCAGTGTTCCACTCCATATCCTGGAGCTTTATACAAATCCCATATTGCCTCTTATGGACTTCTATCCTGTCCTTTGTCATGGCATGGGGACAATATTGTGACTCTCATACTCTCCATTCAGTCCAAGGGCCACTTTTTCCACCCAGAAGATGTGAGATGTGTTCATTCCTCAAATACTGTTTCCACATTTCTCCGTTTTTACATATAGCATGCCCTGTTCTCCATGCCAGGAAGTCAGTGTTGTAACCTGGCTTTAGCTTGTCCCTGTTCACAGATTTCCCCAGTTATCACAACTCTGTACTTCCTCCCAGTATATTGTGCTTTGTGTCCCCCACCAGCCTCCCCACCACCTCCAAGATTCTGTTCCTGCTCATCGACAGTTATTCTGCACTCCTTTTATTATATACCCTTTTCTCTTATCATGCTTATTTATCTCAGAAATAAATCCCTTGAGATGTTGGACTATCAGTCTACTAATCTTTATCTGAAAGATGGATAGACATGGAGAATTGTTGGGCTGAACAATAGGATTCAGTGCTATCAAATATTTGTTCCACATGCAGACGTCTGCATAACAGGGCTCAAAACTGACTGTACTGAATAAATTGCAGCATTCCACATGCTCCTTACTTCTCCCTTTGGGTTTTCTGACTTTCCTCCAGTTTGATATGTTCTGGACTTTGGTGCTGTTTTAATAGAATTTGAATCTCCATTTTTATCTAATATGGGAATTACACAAACTGTCTTACCCTTGGTCATTATTTGTCATGTGGTTCCACTGAATTAGCTCGGGCTGTCAAAACATTTTCCTTGGTTTAGCAGTATCCATGTGCCTCAGATCACGCAAATTTATGCATTTATGATATAGGTTTCTGCATTGGAGCTTGTCAGCCACAGTTTTTGCCATAGTCAGCAGAGGCAAATATGTACACAAAGGGTAGTATTCATCTGGTGGTTTTTGGACACATAGTTCAGGCTTCAGAAGAGGCATGCCAGTTCCTCAGTCAAATATAAAACCACATTTAGACTGCATATTTGTAACAATTTTTGGCTTGTGTTGCTCTTGAAATCATACTTATATATCCGTTGGAAGAGTCCTATTTACATAAGTATGAAATTATGATGGCAGCAGTTTAACTGTATGGGCTGGACACATCCTCTAGCTCTGTTTACACTGCTAGTGGAAACAGAGCCGTACGTGCCTGCCACACAGTGCCCAGCATTCTGAATAAAAAGTATTTATTCTTTGGGTTTATGTGTCCAAACAAGCCAAGCATCCACGTGCAGCCCATGTGCTGTTTGACAGCTTTGGGCATTTTGGTGTTTGGCTTTAGCTCCTCAGAACCACCTACTTCTTCCCTCTGACTGTGCAGGGAGACTGGGTGCATAAAGTACCTTGTTGCAACAGTCCTACAAGAACCAATATAACTTGTCTTTGAGGGGATGCTACTCAATGTTCAATATTTCAAGTAAGCAGCCTGAGCAGGTACGTAGGAATTCACGAAAAGGTCAATGCACTGCATGAAGTGCACACACATCACAGAAAATACAAGTCATCTTCTAAAACTGTAAGGTGGACACTCAATCTTTGTGATTTTGTGTCAATTTTATACCAGGTGTTGTGCTACATAAATAGGTTGGAAATCTCATGAGACCGTAACAGAAGTGTAAGGCATTTGCATTTCCAGAACTTCTTCCTTGCACTTGGCCAGTCAGTCACTCTCCTCAATCCCTGTAAATATTCATTTTCAAGGCTAGAATAGAACAGAGAAAAATACTATAACAAGTTAATGAGGAAACAGTGCTCGTCTAACACTACTTAGTGCAGACCTCGGACAGATATTTTTCCAGCTAAAACATTTTAATTATCCATTTTCATGTTTAATGTCTACTTATTAATATGCCCATTTCTCCAATATTTCATTTTTTTATTAGCTATAGGTTAAGCTGTGAGTATATATTTTTCATAATGCATTGCCACACTGATTCACCTCTGTGAAAGAGCAACATGGCAGCAGTCTGGTTTTGTCTACCACCTCTTTTTGAAAGCTAGATTAGGTATCTTTTTTCAGCAGCGCATTTTTGTGGTTACACTAGGCAGAAGAACTGTTCCTTCTCCAACGAAAACAGCACAGATGTTTCAGATGGGAAAGCAGTTTACTGAGGGGCTTATAAGGTTAAAGCAATTCAAATTAATTTCTCAAGAGAAAGAAAAGTAAGAAAAAAATCAGGCATCATTTAGTGGTTCCAGAGGGTATTATCATGCTCTGAAAGCTTGTTTCTAATATGCAAAAAGCAAAAAGATTTGTGGAGACATGCACTTCTTTTGAATGTCAGAGAAGTTTCAGTATCTTTATATTGAAGCTTTTTAGCCAAGAGCAGTGTTCCAGGAACTCTGGAAATGCACAGCTTTTATGTTTCATTACTTAGACAGTTTTAGCCTTCTCACCTAGAACATTAATAGGAATTCTAATTCATTATTTCAAACATTATTCTTGGTCCTTGAACTTACCTTTCTTTCCTTAGTACTGACTAGCACAAAGAAAAAGCTTAGGTGTTCTAAAAATTGTGGCCAGACCCCAAACACAGGCAAACCAACCTCTGCTTGGAGCAAGGGAACAACTCTCAGAAAGTCCAGAACTGAAAACAGGAGGGAAAAAAAGCAGGACAGGACATGGCATAACAGGGAAAGAGTTGAAAGAGATAGGAAGGGATGCAGAAATCCTTCCATGTGCTGAGGTTAAAGGTTGACATATCTGTACAGTAGTCTCTGAAAAAGAAGAGCTTTAAGGGATTTTCAGGGTTTTGGAATTACTGGATTCTCTGACATAACAGCCTATGTCTTGTTCCAGGTCCACCTCCAACCCCAGTCTTTAAGTATTATCTGACTATCCATTGAAGTTAATTGGAAGATTCCATTTTGCTCTGATGAGATCTAAAAAAAGCCATTCCTATGCTCTCAAATAGTATATTTTTCTCTTTTCCTATTCCTTTATCTCTTTTTCTGCTTTGGGTTATGTTTATTTGTTCTTCTGTCTCCTTTTAGCTCTTTAGTTCTGATGGCATTTTATGTTTTTAGAGTGGTTGCCCAGAGCAAACACAGGAGCTGCTATAAAGAAAAACTTCAAGATGTAGAATAAAACTTCAGTCTAATCTCTCATTATTGGATCTATCAGATCTGAAACCGTTTTATTATACCAAAACATTGAATTTTTTTCTAAAGGATTGAGAAAAAAAATTGCTGTAGCTTTATGAATTTTTATGAATCAGCTGAGCTGTGGTCATTGACCATAGACACACTTTTAGCCCCTTGCAAATGCTAGAGAAGCATGTTATCTTAATTGAATTTTAAGCTAGCACATTTTTCTTGGCAGGCTAAGAGCTAGCACATGGACAATTACACTGCTCTGGTACCACACAGTAATTCATTCAGCCACAGCTCAACTGTTTCTTTGAGCCCTTCAGTCTCCTGAACAAAGTTGACTGAATAGTACAAAGCACAAATGACTTGATAAATTTATATATTATATTTCAAAATACTGAAGATTTTTCAAAAGATTTGTATGAAGAAGTAGTTGTGTCTGGGATAAAGAACAGGTTTGATGTCCTAGATAGACAAACCTAATTGGAGTAATAAATTTAAATGATGCCCATGTAAGTAATTTGGGGGTTTATCTAGTTTTAGTTACTCTCTATGACAGAGTTAAGATGGGGCAATTACTTCTGGAAAACATCTACTTCTTACTTCATGTTTTAATTATTTTGATTAAGCTTAATAAATGCCTATAGCAGTTTCTAGCTACTGTGTTTCAAACAAAAACAATTCAGAAATTCCATGTAGCACATAAAATGCTATATGAAAGCATGCTATGTGAAAGCAACCTAAAGAAAATTGTTTTTTTCTATAGTTATAATGAGCTACAATCACAGGGAGCCATGAGGGACAGAAAAGCTGTTGTTAGATTATCCATTGCAGTGTAGTCAAATCATCATGTCTCATATTCCTAGGGATGTAACAGGATGAAAATGTTTGAAGCCTTTTGGGTTATGTTTGATGTTGCATGAGGCCTAAAGAAATCACCAGGGGCTAGCAATTCTGTGCTCAGGAACTAATTTAAAAGTAGTTTCTTATTCTCTTTCTTTCATTCTGGATCTCTGCCATGCCCTTTTTTTTTTTTTTTT